>CAWZYM010000193.1:247500-305000 GCA_963966185.1 Rhabditoides inermis | reverse complement strand
CCCTCTTTTCGTTTCGTGTCCACTCAATCTGTGGAGTAAGTGAAGTACGCGTTGCGGAAAAAAACATAATTTTGAGTCGCCGGTCTGCCTTTTTAGCGTCTGAGAGATCGTCTACAGACCATGTAATATCACCTGTTTCTTTTCGGCCGGACTTTTCGACTTGCGCCCTTTCGATTCGCGGCGCACTTTCGACCGCATCGCTACAACATAATTGTTACCTCCGAGTTCTGTAAAATTCGATTCAACTCTTTCTGGCGGCAGGTCCTTTTACCGGCTTTTCCTCCACCGCAGGCGCTTCGGTCATCTGAAATACGGTAGTGTGTGTGTGTGTATTTTCCTCGCGAGACCCAATTGTCGTGGAAAGTGGATTGTCGGCGTCATGTTTTCTGGTTGGCTATTTTCAATTGCCGGACGATCACGAGAGGTAAATTCAGTTCCTTCGTTCGAACTAGGAAAACAATCGTAGAATGTCTACGGTTTCAAAGACGTCTTTCCCAAATTCACTACAACTTTTTATAGCATATCGACCTAAAAACATCCTTGTTAAATGTATTAAAATTAGCACAGAAATTATGCACGTCATCCTACAATTTGCATGTTTATATCATACTGTAGCACATTCTAGGAAGAAGTTGTACTACTTAATGAGAAATCGCACAAAAATGAATGATCTCATTGCATAGGCTGTTGCTATCTCAAGAACTCATTGCTCCCAGGTGCATGGGAGACCATCCATGCATATTTCATTAGCTATCACGTGTAGTCTACGGTGCACTTGCATTGTTACTTGATAGTATGTAATAATTGTTGTTCTTCTCAAAAAAATGTGAAAAATACATTTAAAAAAATGATATTTTTTTGTCATTTGCACCATATGCCGCAAACGGCGGGAAATTGGAGAATCCATCCTCAACTGGTGCACACTCATTTCTGCACACTTTTCTCTAGAAAAAGCGTATTCGAGCGCAAATTTCACAAACTTCAAGGCGACTTGAGCATAACTTGTAGAAAAACTAGTTGTAGGTGGGAAGTGTGGAATGTGATTGCGAGACGCTCTCCCACCACAGTCTCCCTCTGCTGTGGTCTCGGCTTGTGTACGCGGATGAATAACACCGGCGTATCTGCCTCCTCTTCCACGAATCGAAGCAGCGGCGCGCAGTCGCCTGGAAAACACGCAGACCCAGTCGCGCGAACCTCATTTGCATATTCACGTCACTCACGTATGTGAGCCACCATCGATACGCTACTGTTTCATAACGTGCTATTTCGAAGACGCAACGCGATTACACTCAAATTCTATCCAGTGGGCGGTTGATGCGAAACGACGTTCGCAGAAGGAAGTGCTCTCTCTCTCTCTCTCTCTCTCTCTCTCTCTCTCTCTCTCTCGCTTTCTATCTCTCTGTCTCTCGCTTTCTATATCTCTCTATCTCACCTCCATATTCTATAAATCCAACGGACCGTCGCATCGTTTGCATCTTTCATCTTTCATGCTGTTTTTATGTCAAAACGTTGCATTTGAAGAAGTTTTTCATTTTCGACTGTCAAAAGCTTTTCAAAGGAAATGCATACCGTCTAGCAATACGGAAAGGCATATTTCCTCGACGTTCAGAAGTTGCAGAAGCTGTCGAAAGAGCCAGGATTGCGCTGAAATCGAAACGTCATAAGACATACGTGATACGTAACACGTTATATTAGTTGTGTAACATGAAGTTGATTTCTAGCTACTTAGCTATAGTACGTTGTGTAGGTTGTTCTAACCCTGGTGTGTGATGCTTTTCAGACGCATAGGTTGCGTTGCCGCATAATTGAGAGAGCCGCGTCTATTGTCTTTCTCTGTCCGCGTCAACTCGATATGTCTTGCACAACACATTTCTGAATCCTTTCTTCTTCTTTTTCAAAAAATCTTTTTTCTTTCTTATCAGTACTTATAGTTTTTTTTTCAGTTACACGTGAGAGAGAGAAAGTGAGGGTAGAGAGAGAGAGAGAGAGAGAGAGAGAGAGAGAGAGAGAGAGAGAGAGATCTGACCTGTCTCGATCTCCTCGACTTCCGGTTCTCCATCTTGATCGATGATTGGCTCCTCGATTTGTCCCAATGGAAGCTCTTCCAACTGCTTCTGAGATTTAAAAAAAAAGTACTGTAGAAAATCCTATACACAGAAGTGCAAAAAAATGAGAGAGAAAAAAGTTCATGGCTGAGCTTTGCCTTTGATGTACTTTCATGCTTCAAACTTCACTACAACATATGTCAAAAGAAACGGCATACGGTGTCGAATGAAATGCTAAATATAAATATAAGTAAGAAATCTCGCGAATACTTTTGCGAGATTCCTCACTTATACAAATACTTTTGTATAGGCCTTTCTCACACAAACACATACAAAATTCGCATAGTATATATTATACGTATTTGTACTTGCCTTATACACATCAAGAAACTTCCTCCTTTCACCGTCTTTAAATTAAAAGTAGTGTACACTCTGAGAGTCGAATAAAATAATAATGACCATTGTTTGAAAATAGATTCATGGTTCACTAATAAAGTTTGTTTTACAGATATTTGTTTCAAAAATTATGTTAAAAGTGTTTTGAATAAAATTATTGAGGATTAAATAGTACATTTCGTCCTATTGACATAAAGTTACAGCTTTTAGTGCGTTCTGTTTAATTCATTTTTGTGAGTTTATTTGACGTTTTGTTTTTAAATATATAATATTTTTTGATCATACTAATTAAAACATACTTAGAAAGTTGAGGAAGAATGAACAGAAAAATTAAACTTGTGAACATGAGAGAAATATAATGAAGCTGTGCGTCCAACTGTGAAATTTCACCAACACGAAATAATGCACGATAATGGAGCCAATCACTGGTACCAATTTTCCTTATTGGCACTATGAAATTAATATTTCTTAACATGTTTCAAATAGGTTTTCAATAGTTTCATAATGTAAGTAATATCTCGCCATTTTAACTTCGAAAGTACAATGTATGTATGCGTATGCGTAATGTATGCGCAATATCCTGGTATGGTCAACTCCACTTTCGAATTCAGAGTGAACAATACCTTTAACAATTTGGAGTAGTAAAGACACTCACCGACTGATCCTCAGACACTGTTTTCAAAATCATAATCATATAGTGAATAGTTAAAATTTTCATGTTTCAACCTCCTTGTCTTGTGAATCGCAAAAAAAAACATCTTACTCACCTCGCTCTTGTCGTTTCTTTCGGCGGTTTTCTTAGCGTGCGCGGTGCGGTGCGCTTTCGCAGCCTGTTTCATAATGAATAATGAGAGAATGAATATGTGAGTAGTTGAGTAGTAGTAGTAGTGGTGGTTGACTCTGCACACTCCTTCCTTCACGCGTCATTGCTTTTCCAGCATGGTGTGTTCCGGTTGCGAGGTCGCCAGATTCACAACATTGATTCCTCAAATACCCTCACATTGATCCCCAAATACCCTTAAGTATTAAGGAAAAAAACTATAACATCGCAATACCTTCATTAAACACAAAGGTTTGTTGGCACTGCGATTATACCCATTTTCCTGAGTCACATAATTTGCATATTCATTCCCCGAGATTCATTACGTTTCGTGTGACGAACGAACACTTGTTGTTTCTATGAATTTCAAAAGGCTCCCCTCTCTCATCAAACCGTTGCAACCACATTTCCGACTTCTTTTTTAATAAAATTATTTCGGATTCCATAAAATCTCACAACGATCTACCATTTTCGAAATGGCTAGCCCCAGCCGTTTGGTTTATGTAATGGATACACGGGCGAATCGTCTCGCAATGTAGGAATAGAAGATGGTGCGAATTGCCTGCAGCAAAAAACGTAGTGTTGAGAGAAGAGGGGGGGGGGGAGGTGAGAGAGTCTTCTTTCAGTGTGACGCGCGCTGCGGGCACGCTGCGGCCGTGGGATTCGCGGCGCCTCGGACAATTGGTGTCATGAGATATGAGAATCCACCTCCACAAGAGGATTGTATTCCCCTCCTCCTTTCCCTCTCCTCCTCCTTCACTACTCCTTCGTCACTTCTCCTCCTCCTTCTCCTCTTGTTACATTCTGCGCGGTCAAGATGGCGTGACTTCTTCGGTTTCCAACGCCCCCACACGACACTGTGTCATTTAAAGGGAGTGTACACTCTGAATTTCGAAGTTGAGTTAGCACCGGGATGTGAAAATATGTTGAAAATGATGTATTTTTGTCAATGCAACTATGTGTCGGAGATACCTATAAGTCGGTGAAAAATTCTGTTGAACATTGAAAATTGGCACCAATTGGCACCAATTTCTGCATTTTGATACATTTTGCGCTCAATTTTCACCAACTTGCAGGCATTTTCAGCAAATAGTTGTATTGACAAAACTGAGTCGTTTTCAACATATTTTCACATCCCGGTGCTAACTCAACTTCGGAATTCAGGGTGTACACTCCCTTTAAGCAGTCATCAGTGTGGCTACGGAAATTAGAATCAACGAGCAATTGTTGACTCCAATTGTTCCTGTCATAAGCATACGTTTTATAGCAGTAGCCTAATCATCTATTCTCTCTCTTTCTCTCTCTCTCTCTTTCTCCATCTTTCACTCACTTTCAATCTCTCTTTCGCCAATCATTGTTCTTATGATTTTTTTCAAGTGAACAAGTTAACTTTCACAGTGTTATGATGTTATGCATGACAATGACGTCTTTTATCCGATTTCCCCGTAACATTTCGAATACCTGGATTATTTTCATTACATTCGTAGTTTCTGATATTTGAATGAAATAGACAGCTAAGCTAGGAAAACCTAGAAATGTTGAGCATTCTCTTTGTTTCACGACATTTCTCCCACTCCCTCCCTTTCTCTCTCTCTCTCTCTCTCTCTCTCTCTCTCGTCTCTCTCTCTCTCTCGTCTCTCTCTCTCTCGTCTCTCTCTCTCTCTCTCGTCTTTCTCTCTCTCGTTCTCCCTTTTTCGCTTCTCCGTGACGCCTCCTAGATGGATCCCCAGATTTCATATCATTCACATCACTCGTTTCTTCCCTCTCATTTTTAGGATATATAGCTTGGCAAGAAATGTTTGTTTCTCTCTTCTCCTCTTATTTCGCTGATCCTACCTCAATTCTCACGGAGATACACTTTCCAAATACTAAATAGAGGCATTCGCCACACTCGAGCTCTTGCCGAAAGAACATCGTCCCGCGCAATTTCCATATCATTGTGCGTAGACGAATGAATTGTCGCGGCTTCGCTAATAAACCTCTCTCTACGCCTCTCATAGACAGTTCTCATAATTATTGAGGGTAATCGCCGTATTGTGATGTTATTTATTCCGACGTTCTTCCGCTGTTCCATACGTAGTGTGTTTTGATTGTAGTGTACATTTCAATAATTAAATTCCCAGGTCCCCATGCAGTCCCACGTTCTGCTGCTAGTCTTTGTCGCACTTCTCGTCAGCTGCGTTCACTGCTACTACATTCCCGGCGAGGTGAATAAAACAATCCGGAGTGACGAAATGACGAATGACGCGTATCGTTCAGGACTTCTACGTTGCGCAGCCGGCGATGAATAAGCGCGGGTTGAACTTCTACGATACGGCCAGAAGGTGGGGCCAATTACATCAAATTAATCTGCAATGAATCATCTGCCTTCGTATCAATGCGGAACCAAATTATCCATGCAACAGACATTTCGCATTCTAGACGCATGGTCATCTTCGTAAACGAAATGGAAAAACGGTAATCCGCGTGTCGAACCGTCTTTTGTTTTTTCGTATTTTTCTGGCTGAATATGTCCTACCAGCGTCTTTTTGTGTTGATAGGCTCTGTTGCTCTCATGGATACGTTTCGAGATACGTTTTTCACTGAAGGGATACGTTTTGCAGGCAAGAGAAGCGCGAGTTCAACGCGGACGATCTCACTCTGCGGTTCGGGAAGCGAGCCGCGCCAGTCGCATTCAACCCCGATGATATCGCTCTCAGATTCGGCCGAAAGTAGATGACGTCATGAGTTAACGAAATGACGTCATGAGTTAACGATCAATACGAGAGATGTGTGCACCGTTGGATTATATCATCATTTCTGCCTGGCAATATGTAGTGAATGTGAGCGAGTGAGTGACAGTGAGACAGAAGCGAACAAGGTAATTTGCATATATGTTCTATTGTGTATATGCTTTCGTGATGTAATTATCTCTATGATGCGGCTGATAAATGCGTTGTTGAATTGTCTCACAAGCTTGTTTGCTGTCATCACACTTCTTTATTGTTTATGTGACATGAAGCACACATTTACATGTAACACACATTTACTGTGAACAGGATTTTATTCAATGCCCTTATTGTTGAGTGAACAATGCGGAACATTACGACATTGTTACCGAACCCATCATTTCTTTTCTCAAACCGCTCCCGGATCGGTTGTTATTTCCACAAATGTGAGTCGTGCGTAAATGTTCACATTTGCCAGCTAATAGTATTCACAGAACCGTGTCGCAAAATGAACAACATACAGAAGGTGGAGTTCCAGCGGTTCTGCGTAAGTCAATAGATTAATCAATCGATAATCAATCGATAATCAATCGTTTTTCTAGTGGATTTTCGGCGTCACGTTTTTCCTGGAGATGATGATTTTCTTCGTGTGGCTGGGCTACTATCATATTTTTACCTGGCCAGAGGAGAAGAAGGAAATGCTCAGAAAGGTTTGACACTCTCCCGGAATTTGAATATAAAACTCATTTCAGATGGCCGAGAACGAGGAGAAAGTCGAGTTTGAGTGAGTACAGGAATATTGATCTATCCGGCCAGTGAAATGGATAGACGGAACAGTATCTATTACAAAAGCAACGTTCAGCACTGTGACAACTGCTCGTGAGCTGACGGAGAGGATGGAGGGAATGCCTGCGCAGAAATACCGCAAGAAGAAGACGGCACTGACAGTCAGAAAGGTATTTTTTACAACTACGGAAACGCTATACGATATCACTCAAATACTTCAGCCGAGTGCGCGCGTGGATGACAAGAAGAAGAAGGACATTCGGCAGGACAAGACGCAGGTCAATAAATAACCGGGGCCACTGGAATCAATCGATAATCAGGAGGACTGCTCCGAGCTCGATGTCAACCCCGAGAAACGATCGCTCGCCAATCTGAAGAAGGAGAAGGAGAAGAAGAAGACGAAAATCGTCCGCAACCGCTCGCCCCTGAGGAAAAAGTCGCTCGTGGTGGGACCCAGAGCTATTTCGAAAACCATTGCAGTTTTTACAGTTCGAAGACGTCAACATCAATGAGACGCAGGGTGGGTGGCGTTTGTTTCAGTTTGATGATTTGTTCAGAAATGGAAAACGACGATTTCATCCCGGCGGATAGGACTCTCAATGACGGCAGCATTCACTCGGAACAGTTTGGGGTACGGTATTTGCAAATTGTACTAGAATATTCAATGACTCATTTCAGTCCGAGTATCATGTGCCACAGAACAAGCCGTCGGTGAGTTTCTCTCTCACACCTCTCTCTCTCTCTCTCTCTCTCTCTCTCTCTCCGTTCTTCTGCAGCAAACCATGGCGCGTGGCGGTTCGAACGAGCGTTCGAGGGACACGGGGGTGGGGCCGATAGCGCCAGTGGTCAAGACCCCCTCCGACAAGTCAAACGAGGACGTGCTCAGCGAGAAGTTCACCGCCAGGGTTAGCTACACCCTATCATGAGAACAACCAATCTGCTAGGTCAAATTGACGAGAGATGCGAGAGAGAGAGAGAGAGAGAGAGAGAGAGAGAGAGAGAGAGAGATGGTTGCAGGTGTCGGACTCGACCCTCTTGCACAGAGACCTGTTCGACCTGTCGCAGACTCAGGACGTCGACGAGATCGACACCGACCAAAAGAAGCTGCTCGTCAAGCTCACCGACCTCCAGCTGCAGGTGATCAGCTGATCTGATGAGCTGATAAACTGATCAACTATTTGAGTTGATTGTCATTACTAATCATCAACACTTTCAGCGCGCTCGCGACGTGTCTACTGTAAAGACACTGGAGATCAAGAAACCAATCAGGTGAGGAAAACAAGCGATTATTGATCGATTATCGATTGCAGCGATCATGAAAACACTGCGTCGATCATGTGCGAGTCGGGGATCGACGTGTTCGAGAAGGTAATATATAAGTTACAGTGCGCCGAACAATCGCTTCAGGACCCGCACGGCATCGACGCGCTGCCCGTGGACACGGCGGTGACGTGAGTCATTCAATTTGCATAATGTTGACTAGTAACGTGCAGATTCGTAGGAGGTAGATGAAGAGGACACTCATTAATGCAAGTCTCGTCGTGTTCGCTAGATGTAATCAGTGAGGTCGATGTATAATAGAACACACCAAAGAGATGAGCACACAACACTGCCTACATACTTCGAAGAATGTCAAGAAAGTTGGGGAGTGTATGTATACGTCCACTCTAAAAATATATGTTTCGCGAGCAGAATGTATTTTAATACCGTAAATCTAATTTATTTAAGCATTTCTTATTATCTTGCCGTATTCTTTTCTTCAGAGAGTCAGCAATACTCTCACTTATTTGTAATAACACATACATAACTTTTTTCTTTCAGAAAAAAATAGGTTGAAAAAAAATGTCACTGTAACCTATACTTTTGCAAAATCAAATTATTATTTTACCATAATACATTTTGTTTACAAGAAAGTCAAATTATTATCATATCGTAACCCATATTTTTGCAAGAAGATCAAACTTTTCTCTTATTGTAACCCTCATCATTGCAACACGGTCAAATTATTCTCCTACCGTAACTTTTATCTTTGCAAGAAGGTCAAACTATGATCTTACCGTAACTTTAGAAGTTTAAAATATCGCTATGAAGAACACAAAGAAGAAGGTCGCTGCGCGCCTGCTCTATTCGTACTCAATTCAGATTGAAATCCAATGAGCCGGCCAGCAACCCCGCCCGACAGTCTACTATTCCCTCCATTCCCAGTCAGGACGAGCACACTGCAAAGCCTGTGGTACTCAAGGAGATGGCGAAGAAGTGCGTCTTTCTCTCTCTCTCTCTCTCTCTCTCTCTCTCTCTCTTTCTTTCTCTCTTCTCTCTTCTCTCTTCTCTCTCTCTCTCTCTCTCTCTCTCTCTTCTCTCTTTTTCTCTCCCTCACTTTCTCTTTCATCAGACAAGTCTCGCTTCGCAACAAGCCGTCGGTCGGCAACGTGACAACTACCAACGCAGCGCCCAAGAAAGCTCCACTGCCAGTGTCTCCCGCGCTTGTCAAGTGAGTGTTGAATGACAATGTGTTCGTGGGCACGCGAGAGTATTCCGATGCATCGGCGAGGCCGGCTCAGCAGTGTTTCGAAGAGACTCAATGCGAAGAGTTGTAGGCGCGGCATGCACCACCAATAGCACGTACGCATCCTCGGGACTACCGAAATCCGTGTTGTTGCGACTCGCAGTAGGCGTTGCATTACTGTATTTTACCGTGACCTTGCCGTAATTTACATAAATGTACTGTGTTACTTGATTGGAGAGTATTGTGAATTGTTGTGTAGGCGCGGCGCGGTGACGCGTCGGCAGCGCGTGCCCGACAAGCCCGAGATGACACAGGACGACAACAGCGAGAAGAAGAATGCCAGGAAGGTCGGTCATGAATGGTTATCTCAAATCAAGTAGCACATGGCAATGCAATTTACGGTTAAGATTCCGAAAAAGTACAGTAATACAGGTTAGGATTCCGAAAAAGTACAGTAATACAGGTTAGGATTCCGAAAAAGTACAGTAATACAATGTTTACTGCGAAGGTCAGTATGTCTAGCTGATGTCTAGTGATCGAAATTCACGCGTAGTTGTAGATCAGGGGAGAAACGTGGTAGAGTAATCGGTAGATCGGAGAGATGAAGAGTCACATTAGAGTACCAAAAATCCCGTCAGCCTGTTATCGCACTGTGTGCGAGCTGCAAGTAAGGTATATCTGATAATTGTTATTGGTATGTATAGGGGTATTGCTAACAAGATACGCTCTTTCGCTGAGAGAGCACAGGGCGGTGAAATAGAGCAGAGCGCGAGAGAGCGGCAGAGAAAAAGAGCAGTGCGACCTACCTATTCCTGCCAGCCTCGACGCTTCCTCCATTTTTCGTAGTTAAAAGAAATTCATTATACAAACCAAGTATCACTTCCATCAACAAATTCTACACAATCACCAAATCACCACAGTACACATTTATGAATATCATTTTACATGAAAAAAGGCAAATAGTATTAAACGTATCAATTTTCATACATGACAGACTATCGGTTTGGAACTTGTGTCCGGAGTGTGTGGTCGTGCGGCTGGTCGACGTAGATTTGTTGACGCGCGAGCATCATCCCCCAGTACCTGCACAAAATATGTTTCAACTTTGAGATATTGAGTAACAACTTTCTCCTGCTTGATTCTTTCAGATTAACAGAAATGGAACAAATTTGAGATTATCTGAAGTGATTATATCACACCTTACTTTGGGTTGCATGTAGGAGAGAGCGGGCAATCATGCACATCGACGGGTTGGGTAGATGAGGGCGCTCGGCACGGACAGCATCTGCAAGCCACGCGAATATGATAAAAAAAAACCTTAACTAGTTACAATAACCACTTATCACGAAAAAACTGTTGTTATGATTACCTGATCATGTATCAGACAGCGGAGGTTAGCCATCTCCACTGTCGAAGGAAGGTGGGGCGGGCGGGTACTCGTCTGCGCGCGCTGACATCAACATGTTCATTAATTATGGCCAGAGCACACGACAGCTCTAACATGATCTAACTGCGATAAACAACATCATGTTCACAATCATGGAATGAAAGAATGCAACATAGACGAATACGAAAATGGCGTGTTCACGACAATCTCAAATTTCGGCCGTTTCGAAAATACTCTCCGCTTTGAGAAAATACTATTGCTCTTCAAACTTGAGCCCAATAAGATAGCGAGTTGATAAAAAAACATCCAAGATCAACAAACAACGAAAACAACCAAACAGCTGATTCATAGAAATCATGTTTGAATTACGGTTGTGATGCGCAGATTGCGCGGAAATTTTAAATAGTCAAGGAGGTCAAACAAATATTTCGAGGAGCTGCCTTCGAACTTGAAATACCTACCCTCGTTGTCTACAGATATTGCTTTAGCCTCAGACGCGCGGTAAGTCGCAAGACCCTCCTGCCGAGAAGAAAGGCAACTTCCTCGGAAAGCTCGGCATCGTGGGTTTCACTTCTTTTGTACTTTCAAATGTTTCATTCCAGCTCAACATTGCGAAGAAGGACGCAAAGAAGTGAGACATGTTGTATGCAAACTCACTTATTTCCCCTCTCCCTCCCCCCTTTCTCTGCCATGGTTACCGCGGAAACCTTTCGCCGGGCGAGACTAACTCTTTCCCCCCACATTCCCACTATATTACATTTGTATGTGTTTCGATTTTGTTGTTGTTCTAGTGATAAATATTTGTGCGCGCATTTCTAGGCAACGATTTTGAATGTCAGAAGATGAATGCGGCCGTTTCTAATAGTGACGCGCCGGATTTGCCAACCTTCTCAACACTTGATGCGTTTTCAGAATGTGAATATGGTTGCTGTTGTTTTTCTGTTATATCTTATAAACGTACTTGCCACTGAAAACACAACGTTGTGGCAATGCTATCAAGAAGCCGACGTCTGCGGACTGCATCTCGGTTTGTCACGTTACATGCATTCGTTTTAATTCACAATCATCATTCACAGAAAATCGAAATAGGCCGGCTATTGCACAATCATCATCCCAGATATCAACCGATGATCTGCCGCAAGTCCACATAACCGAATCCAATGGTAAACACAACAGCAATTATAATACGTTGTGAATGGTGTCAGGTACACGAACCTGGGCAAAGACGCGACATAGCTCGTGGATATCAATCGGCGCCCTGCTGGAGAGAGTAGTGGTCAACTATCAACACAAGGCGTACGGCATTGTGGTGAGTGGGAAAATTGTCCTAATACTCCTAATGTATCAGTCTATTCTTACTCTTATCATTCAGATACTGGAAGTTGGCAACGATTCAGTGGTGAGCTGGCGACTCACGGACAGTGTCACTTTGCCGTCTACAGGTTTGTATCTTCACCCACCTAGTAGGAACATCACTGCATAAGTGTATCTTTTCTCCCTTGCAGTCACTTCCTTTTCAACCCAGCAGTATGCACTGGAAGCAAGCGGAATGGCCGTCAGGGTACCAGCACAGTTCTACACAGGACGTCCCAAAATGGTTAGGGTATTTTGTTATGGTCTGAGTTCTGACAAAACCTTTTTTATGTTGTTCCAGGTCACATTCGCCACTGCCGAAGCGAACCTCTCGTTTGTGTCAAACACAGATGCGAAAGTGACGCTAATACAGTCAATCAATCAATCAATGTTTTCTTCAGTCGTTCCACTCTCTCGCTCACTCGCATGGATCGCTCGTCTTTGCTGTGGTGGAGTGGACGGAAGAGGTTTTTTTTTATTGTTTTTTATTATCGAATTTCATTAAATATCAAAGGTGAAACGAGTTACTTCCGGGGATGTGACACACGTGGAAACTACTGAGTATTGCGAGGTGAGTGTTTTTGTGTGTGTAAAAAAAAAATCAATAATCGTGTATACTCCAGATTTGTTCTTCTCTCAACTCTGCTACGAATTTCATTCGACTCTGTCCGGTGGTGATCGTAGAGTACGTTTTTTTTTGGTTTCATTGTGTTTTAAGTAAGCATTTTTGCAGCTCAAACACAACGAGTGATGAGACCGAATATAAACCTAATATTGAGAATGAGAATGGCAACGTGACAGAATGGCTTATCGATCGTATGAGTAAATGGAGCTTCAACAAAGGAAAACCGTCTAATCGGACAAATGTCGCGAATGATGAAACAACAACGAACAGGACAATTACGACAACAACAACAACAACAACAACACCAACAACACCAACAACAACAACACCAACAAGAATAACAACACCAACAACGTCTTCTAAAATAACAACATCGGAACGTGTTTCAACGACAATAACCTCGATGGCTCCAACTACACGAACGAAAACGAAAACGAAAACAACAAGTTGGGACACTACGAATTCGCAACCAACAGAAGTCCGAGAATGGATGGCAAGTCGAGAAACCGTGAACGCTGCAACAACCCAGCAGACACCTCTCATTACGGAAACTATGACGTCAACTAACAACCGAGGTGTGGAAACGACGTCATCTTATCGGACGACCACACAGGAATCAACCTCGCTAGAGCAGCTCACGACTTCATCAAACACTAGTTCGGTAGAAATTACATCTGAATTGTCCGCAAAAGCTAGCGGTTCCACCTCGAGACCGGATGAAACGTATGTGACAATGACAACGGAGCAAAGCAAAACCACTGAACGACCGAGCTCTCGGTACATAACTAGACTAGAGAAGTGTGTACTGACATAATGTATGTGTTCAGCAACGACCTCGCATCATCGTTGGTCACGTCAGCGCCAGTGCAGTTTCAAGAAATCACCCAAGGAACAGATGTTCCCACGACTTTAACTGATTCGACCTTGTCATCGACAACGACAACAGAAATGCAGATGCGACTCGTCCACCCAACAGCAATTCGAGGCGATTTGAACGAAGAACAGGAGCTGAAGGTACTTTCGAGACACCATTTCGTGTCATAGTCTACCTTCGACCCCTCGAATTGTCTCTTGAATCGGAGACTACACACCTTCTATTCTCCACTGCACAGATCTCGCTGGCCGGCTCCCACGGCGTTCGCTCGTGTCATCTCATCGCGGATTCGCTGGGAGATGTGGTGCTGCTCACCAAAGGTCAGTGATTACATCTTTATTTCTAGCCACTGCGGACGGTAGGCTGTGCGGCACAAATCAGAGAAAACCAGTAGCAAAACCACACCGAAGTAGTCGAGACCAAAGCGCTCTGGCGCATTGATTCGTGTTGTTACTACAACGGACGTCTAGTATATTTGAGTTCTGTTCTCTGTATAACACAATGGCAGGTCTTCGGAACAACGTGGCCACTCTGTCCCTGCCCTCTCATCCCCTGCACATCAGTGATGCACGGGTCACTCTGTCCTGCGAGCTCATCGAACAAGGTATACTAGTGTTGGGTCGATTAATCGACTTTCGATTGATTTTCGATTAATCAGATCGATTTATCGATTAATCGGTCGATTAATCGATTGATCTTACATGTTTCGATTAACGATTAATCGTTGATCGATATATCGAAACAACTTCGATTAACGATTAATCGTTATTCGATTAATCGAAATATTCTCGCAAAAGTATATTTCTCAATTTCGGTCTAGTTTTCGTTTCCTAGAGCGTTGTATGAGTTGAAATAAGCCAAATTTTCTCAGAAATGAACTGTTTATGGTAGCTGTTCACATTAGGCTACGGAAACATGATTGGAAATTAATCATTAATCGATTAATCGACAAAAGTTCGATTAACGATTAATCGTTAATCGATTAATCGACAATTTTTCGATTAACGATTAATCGATTAATCGTTAATCGAAGGTTTCGATTAATTTTTCGATTAATCGTTAATCATTAATCGAACATTACTTAATCGACCCAACACTAAGGTATACGTTTTGCGTAAGATCTCAATTGACGTGCGATCGATTGGCACATTTATATTTTGTGATTGAGTTGACCTGTTATCTTGAAAATCTTGTTTCAAAAAAGTGTAATTATGTACTAAACTTATGATGGTATTAAACTCGACTAATTTCAGACCGCTCGTACACGATATCGATTGAAGTGCCTGTGGAGATGGGAGAAGCTTCGAGTGAATCTACGACTTCGACCACACAGTTCACCAAAGCGGCAGATGCCGGGACATCTACAATTGGTAGAAGTAATATATTGAATACGTTTCATCGATTGCATTTAACTTTCGTTATCTTTTTTAAATGAAGAAAAAAATCGATTCGTTGAAAAATACGTTTCAAAGACGTCCAACATGTTTTTTTCCAGCCTACCACCTCGTCCTTTCTCCCTCTCTCTCCACTCTCACACTCACATCCACTGGCAGGCCGTTTCCCATGGGTGCCGTCGACTGCGGCGAGGTGTTTATGGAGACGAAGGCGCTCGGAGGTGAGTCATCAGAGATTTCGTGCCAGGACCAAGTGAAACGTCGAAATTTCGTTTCGGGACCATTGAAAACGCTGAGAATTCTTGGTGAATGTATTATGCGGCCCCTCCTATCTAGTAAATATCACTGATACTTTGAAACGTTTTCATTTCTCTCTGTTCGTTTTTGTACTTTCCAAAAAAGTTTACATGGTGAAATTTTAAATGGGACAATCGCAATCATAATCGACGATCAGCGCAACAATGACTGTTTTTGTCAACGAACACGATTTCAGTCGACCCGATCTGTGTGGGTCTCGCGGGGGCAACGGCTACACTCATGGTTAGTGTTCTCAAAATGTTTTGTTAAAATCTCCACCGTTTTATAAAGTTGAAATCTCCTCGCGAAATTTTCATATCTTAAATTCAGTCGTTTGTAGTTGCCACATCGTATTCAACGTGATCCAGATCCTGGACTGTTTTAAAGTACTCTATTAACTCCAACCCGACAGGTCACTCTGGGCGTCAACTCGACCTTCTCCCCTCCGCACAGACTGGGCATCCGCTCCTCTTTTCTGCGAGACGACGACGCGTCCATCGAACCAGTACCCATCGAACTGCCCGAGCAGATGGTGGGGTGTAGTCTCACAAATACAGAAAGAATGTGGACCCTCCTTGCCTCCCTGATCCCTCTTTCCAGGATGCTCCCTCTTTCACCGTCCAACACCCCTCACTCGTCTCTCCCTGCGATAAACAAGCAGTGTTCGAGGTATACCACATGCCAGGTTCTTCATCTCTTGACCTGCTGATTAGAGGAACCAACTGCTGAAATGGGGAACCAAACGATTAAAATTCTTATGGTTTCAATAACAGAACAACCAGGTGACAAGGATCAGTGGAAGTGGCCGAAGAGAGTTGACATACGAGTGGAGAACCGAGGGATTCGGTGAGTGATTTGTTCATAGGCTCGCCTGCTGCTCTAACAACTCGGCTCTCTTGCTTCTTTTTCCGATTCTGTTTTACCCGCTTTTACGAGAAGAACTACGCGCTCTGTTTCAGAATCTCTTCCTCCAAGCGTCGCGACGACAGAACGGACGCTAGTTGTGCCGAGTGTGGCAGTGCGTTTCTGTTTCTATACTCTTCAGCCTACGATCATTCTCCTCTCCCCTCTAATTTCTTTCTCTCTCACACACACCTCTCCCACGTAAATCAATTGTTCAGAATACGAACCATACAAAAGAGTGGAAGGAGAAGAACTTTAAAAACATATAAAGAAAGATTTCGCAGATCCCGACTATCACTCCCCTCTCCCTCTCTGTCACTGCGTGTTCCTTTGTCGACAAATGCGTCACCATGGGAGGACTGCGGTGGGTTATGATCATCTTTTTGTATTACTTATTCAGAGATCATAGATACGCACAAATAAGTTGAAATTGAATGTTCTTCAATTAACATTATGAAACGTGTGTTGCTTGCAGAGTGTCTCGCGTCGACTCTCCGACTCTCACCACCAAGATCGGGACAGTGGACAGGGTCACACCCAGCACGAGGATACGGTACGTGCACCAAAAGGCCGCAGTGTATGCGTTCAGCAATCTATAATTAATCATAGATTGCTGAACGCATACAATAGTGACTCACCGACAAACCAGCACACGAGTAAGAATGATGTGTTGTAGATTGGAGCCCGTCACTCAGTTCACAGACTGCTCCTTATCGGCAGACGACAGAGAACCCAAAGGCGTCAAGGTTTGTACGTTTTTTTTGTTGGATTTTTAACAATTAACGAATATTGTTAGAATTGCTAGACTATTGCTCATGAATACTTTTCAGTATCACTGGATGATCAATAATGAGTCCGCGTCCGACGATGCTGTTCTGAAGATTGCGCCTTACACCTTCCATATCAATGAGCTGGTAGGTCTCTCTCTCTCAGTCTCTCTATCTATATCTTCTTCCACTCCTCCAATCGAGGTCACCATCCAACTGCGCGCCGACTTCGCCAACTACACAGCCAGCGATGTGATGCAAATCGAGGTAATCGATTAATCAATAATCAATCAATATCAGTGATCAGATTCTGTCCTCGCCCCTTCTGCCCTCACTCGACTCTTCCTCCAAGTCTCTGGCACTAAATGAGGTCCTCGTGATAGATGCGAGTGCGTCGCGGGATCCCAATCAAGCAGCCGAGGAGTATGTCGTCGACTACAGGTGTGCTCTTGGCAATTCAAATAGTCGCCGCAGCGCGCGGGATATTAGACACGCGACGCGGCCTGCGCGCTCTCTTTTTGAGTACTCTCTTCGCGTCTCTAAACTCGATGAGCGAAAGGAGAGAGAGAGAGAGAGAGAGAGATGCGGAAATTACTGTACATATTTCTTTTCATGTGGTCGTGCCTCAACCTGTCTACCAACACCAACTGTTCCATCGCCCTCGATTCGACTGCGAGTGTTCTCACCCTCCCGGCTGGGATATTGGAGGGCAAAGAGGGAGACCGGTGGGTGGCGTTTCTCAGGTTATCAACGAGTTTTCTCAAGAGCCAACTTCTCAACAAAAGTTGTAGCAGTTTCTAATCAAAGAGTGTTCCATAAAACCTCAATTTTTTCGTGAACAGGGGGGGGGGCGAAACAATAATGCGAGTCGTGGGAAAAGCAAATGTAAGTGGTAAGCGTGTGTAAACTGTCTTTCTCCTAGTCTATGCATGTATCCTTTCCTCCTCCTCTAGCCAGGTCCCCTGACGGTGGGTCCGGGCTTCTTCTGCTTGTTGTCAACTGCAGAGTCCTCGAACTCAGTGAAGTCCTGCAAACATCCGTATATCTCTCCCTTTCTACATCTCTCCCTCTCTCTCTCTCTCTCTCTATCTTTCGCTCTCTCTCTCCCTCTTTCTTTCTCAACCCACGATGAGAATGAGCGCTCCGAGCAGGCGCGCCTTCATGTAGACGTCAGCGTTCTTCGGGACTAAAAAGGGATGTGAGAGAGAGAGAAGAGAGAGAGAGAGAGAGAGAGAGAGAGAGAGAGAGAGAAAGCCCCACACTCGACAGTGAAGTTGTCTGCGTCAGTGAACACCTCCTTGGTCAACCCACTCCACTTCTTGACGATAGCTCCCACTTTCGCGCCCGCCATAGTTTTGATCTGAGAAACGGTAGCTACAGTACCCCACTGTAACGTGTTACTACGGTAGATACAGTAACATTTTTTTTACACACTATTCTATTATACCGTACATGGAACGTCTTGCTGGGGCAGCAGGCCATGATGCAGCAGTTGGGGCCGTCGACGATGTACATGGGGCTAGAGTACGGTAGATACAGTACACGTAACTACCGTGCACTTTCAAAGTACAGTACACTCACACATCGTCGACGTTCTTGACGACGTAGTCGGTTCCACAGCACGAGCAGATCTCGTGTACGCGTCCGATCTAGAGAGGAGTCTCTCTCCTTTCCTCCCCTCTCTCTTTCTCTCTCTCTCTCTCTCCCTCTCATTCTCCTCCCCCCTCTCTCTCTAACCTGCTGTCCGGGCGGGGCCTCTATGAGAATCTCGTGATTGCAGCAGTGACAGCATGGCATGCGCAGTCCCCTAGGAGAGAAAACGCAGTTAATAAAAAGTGTCAGAAGAAAAACAGGCACCGACCATTAGAGACAGTAGCTAGCGCGTAAACTATAGCCCGATTTCATGTCTCGTTTTTACCTGCACTTCTTGCACAGACAGCACGTGCACAGCTTGCACTTGCGCCGGAACCGCATCACTTGCTGAAAAGATACTGTAACCCATTTTCGAAATACCGTAACCCAATATACCGTACCTGTTTGTTGGTATCCGTGACGATCATGTCGAACGAGCGGTTCTTGCCGTTGCAGTTGCGCGCACAGCAGCACGACGATTCCTTCATGTAGTACAGCTGCAATACGGTAGCTACAGTAATCTTAGAACATACAGTGATCCTCGCAGTTTTATGTACGTTACGGTATCTCTAACAACCGTACCCACCAGCGCTCCGCTCGGCGCGTACACCTTATAGCTGTTCTGCGTCTCGTAGCCGGTGAGCGCCTCGAGCAGCTCCACGTCCTACCGCGAAAACGTGGGTTACTGTAGAAGGGTCCAGATACCCACCTGGATGACGCTGCAGCTGGTGATGTTAGCGAGTTTGCTGAGACCGCCCGAACCATCTACAACATGTGCCCGGTACCGCCTACGTATACGGTATTCTACAGTATACCTCCTCCTCCTCCGCCTCCTCCTCCGCCTCCGGCCGTGTGACGCTTGGACTTCTCCACACCCATTCCCGGCTGAACGCAGATCGGAGCCTCGTCGTCGCTTTCCCAGCCTAAATTAGGTGTACGGTACATTAGGCATACGGTAATCTACAGTACCGTCGTGCACGGGGCAGGAAGGGGTGGCGGTGGTCTCAGCGATCGAAGTGTCATAGCCGGAAGAAGTGTCGCCGCCTGAACAGAATGATAAAAAAGAAAGAAAGAATATATATATATATATATATATAATGTGTGAATACATGGAAAGTCTATAATAGACTCGCACTTAGCTCAGGATTTTTCGTTGAAAACAATATCGTGGGTTTTGAACATACCGTATACTGAACGAATTGCACAGCAGACTTGCTTTTGTTGTTTATATCTCTACTCCATTGTTCATCTCACAAGACCACGTGGCGTAGTGGTAACGCTCTCGCTTAGGGAGCGTGATTCGCAGGTTCGATCTCGGCTACCATCGCAAAATTTTGTCAAATTTAAAACATCATCCAAAGGGTTCTGATCGTTGTCTAACGACACTCTCATGAAAAGATTGGAATTCATTTGCGGGCCCACTAAAATTCCTACAGACTCTTCAAAACGTTTCGAACGCGTTTTGAAGGGACTCGCAGTTTTGCGAATAGACTGGACGCTGCTTCAGTATACGTACCGGGGTAGTAGAAGTCGTCGCCACAGACGGTGGAGCACTGGCTGAGGTCGTCGAGGCTGTCGCTGTCGGACGCGTAGAAGGAGGCGGGGGAGGAAGAGACGCCAGAGGTGGCGAGAGAGGCGGCAGAGGGAGAGCGGGCAGCGTGCGGACGCTCCACTGTCACCGTAGAAGTGTCTGTAGGAGACAAGGGATCAGACAGGCAAACACTGCATGAGGAGAAAAAGAGTAGAGGCAGGCAGGCAGGATAGGGAGGATTGGAAAGTACCGACCGGGATCCGCGGTCTCCGTGAGTGTTGACATAACGAGTAGACCTCGCGGGAGCGAGGCTCACATGAGAAATGACAGTTGGCAATGGTGGAAGAACACGAAAGAACACACGATAGAAGAGTGATCATGCTGATCTCTCGCAATTTTTGCTTCCTCACGTCGGATATCGAAGAAATCACCGACAGATACTCCACACATGCTGAATATTTTGTGTTGTATAGTCAAAATCCGTGTGAGTTATCTCTTGGCTGATGGTGATAGGTGGATACGCGACGAGGACCTGGCTCTTTTCTTTTAGTAGCTTTGACAGTGCGTGGGAATTCAGAAAAAAACACACTTTCCTGTTACGAGTTCAAATCTCCATTGTTTCGGCAAAATGGAGTTCACACCATCACACCACCACACCACCACACCATCACACCATCACACCACCACACCACTTACACCACCACACCATCACATCATCACACCATCACACCACCACAACTTAGCGCAACCACACTATTCACCACGACTGATTATGTGATGGTGTGGTAGTTTGGTGGTGTGGTGGTGTGAGTGGTGTGATGGTGTGATGGTGTGGTGGTGTGATTTCCTATATGTGGGTGGTGTAGTGGTGTACAGGAGTGGTGGTGTGGGTTGTGTGAGTGGTGTAGTGGTGTGATGGTGTGATGGTGTGGTGGTGTGGTGGTATGATGGTGTGGTTTCCTATTCGCCCATTGTTTCTGCTCTTGAAATCAAAAATCGGAAAGAAATCATCAGCTGACTTGGAAATCATCAGCCGGCTTTTGTCTTCGTCTTCTTCTTATCTCCTCTATTGGCGTTTGCAGGTTTCTCTTCACGGTTACCATGTCAGCGTCGTACCTGTCGGCGAGTGCGTCCTGTTCAGGTGAGCAGCTCTCTCTCTCTCTCTCTCTCTCTCTCTCTCTCTCTCTCTCCTGCCCTCTCACCATGTCTCTTCCAGTCCGCCTGGCCCCCGCCCGCGCACCGCGTATCGAGTTCTCACCCAGGGGAGAGAAGGCAAACGTCGAGGGATGGACGAAGTGAGTGGATGATTTGTTCCATACGTTCCATGCGATGATCTTATTCAAATGTAAAGTAATGTACATTTGAATAAGAAAATCGCATGAAATAAAACGATAACGATTGAGATTGTGAGATTGAGAAAGTAATGTATGTGATGAAACCTCAACATTGAGCCACGTGGGAATGTTGAATGTGAGTAGGAGCGTACCGAAATGAATGAAGATCGTTTCAGACTGCAAGCCTTCGTCACGTCTTCCTCGGCACTGCGTGTGGGATGGCGGATATGGAGCGAGGACGGCACAGGTGAATGTGGACTCTAGAAAGATGTTATTTGAGTAAATGTCAATTCAAACTACCCTCAAGATTCTGAGTATCTTCAAAATACCTTACAAAAAGCCATTCAAATTGACTACCAACTATTCCCAACTACGTATGTACTTCCATCAACTTGCTGATGCTTTCCGACCACGTCAAACAAGTTCGGAAACTACTTAGAAGCTATAAGACACTGCACGAGTTCAGACCTGTTCGCGACTCCGCCGTCTTGGTGGCCCGACACACTGTCGTTCTCGGAAGACCGGCTCTCATCCGCGTCGCGCGTCGTCCTCTCACTCACCATTCCCCCCAAGGGACAGAGGTGAGTAGGTTGGGAGAAAGGGAAAACTAAGTAGCTTCGCGAGGTAAGACGGCACGCAGCACGCTTTCACTTGGATGCTGGAACAATATGAAGTAGGTTGGATAAGATTGCAGCGCCTCGTGGCCTGGTCTTCTCCCTGGTCGGTTCTACACGGTGCAGTTGTGTGCCAACTCCTCCACCGGCGCCGCGCGGGCAGAACTCATTCTCGAGACGAACGGACCGCCCACCATTGGCGAAGTGGAGGTAAGTGAGATGCTTTCATTTATCGCCGAGTTGCCGAGCGATGTGCCTTCTTCCACTTCAAACTAGCCGAGCAATCTGACCAATGCGAAATACAAGTTACATCGTAAAAGTTTACTGAAGAGATTTACTGAAGAGAACTTTTTTGCGCAACACCATTCTACTTCATTTTCCACAAAAAGTATGTTTCAGCTGCGCCCCCTTTCCGGCCTCACCTTCTTCTCTCCACTCACAGTGCGCGTGGGAGACGGCTGGGCGGATGAGGACGAGCCAGTGACGTACCGATTCGCCCTCATCACTCACATGGTACTCTCTGCCTAGACTCTGCTCCCGTCTACACCTCAATCTACGTTTGTGCATTATGTATGTTCTTAATAGTTATATACAGGTCGACAACACTACCGTCTTCCGTTGGACACCGCAATCGAGCGCCACACAACATACGTACTACTTGCCCAGTGGTGAGATAGTCAAAAGTTGTGCGCACTTACATCGCGAGAGGGAAGACAGTGGAAGACAACGATAGAGATCGAGAAGGGAATGGCAGCTCAAATAGTTGCGGAAAAACTTGCGCACCAAAATTTGCAATGGAGGTGCGGATGGGGAACATGTAATTCCTATTCCTCGGACTGTGTTTGAGGGACATCGAGTTGTCGTTTCAGCCTGGCCGCAGCCACACGCCTCGTGCGGAGTGCGCGTGGCCTACTCTGTGGCGTTGGAGGTAGGAAAGATGTACACTTACCAGATCTCACTACGATACACTACTATAGGTAAAAAGAAAGGTAGTTTGCCGAATCAAAAAATAACTCTGCGGAGGGGGTCGAACTAGACTCGCTTTTATACCACTTTTGAATAACTTGAGTAAAAAACATTGAAATGACATGATTGCAGGCATGTGACCGTCTGTCAGCGTGTTCACTGAAGGAGTCAGCTAGGTTCACAGTGGGCCTGGCTGCCAATGAGACGACAGCCGAGGAGACCCTGCTGGATGGAATGGGGGACGACATCGATCAAGGTGGGTGCTGATAACTGATTAGAGTATGATCATGTTTTGATAGAACATGGAGATTATGTTTATTCTTTTTCACTGATTATATCATGATAGTTTCGAAATCATTTTAGCTCATTTTGAAATCTAACAAATAAAAAGCTCATTTTGAAATATAACTAAAAGTCAGTATTCGAAACGCTTTCGATGAACAGTGTTTGTTCGTATAATTCAAAATTGAAATGGTTCATTCAGGTCGTCTGTTTGATGCGATGGAGAAGCTGAAGGCACTGGCCGAGGAGAGATGCAACGCCAGCCTGCCTCAGAAGATGGCGGACGCGATCGCAGAGAGACTGCTCGACTCACTCGACGATGACAGGTTGACAATTAACGCACGATGAATCTATGATAATGACGGAACACTTTTCGGTGTAGCTCAATAATGACAATAGGATATGACACTGAACATTTAACATAAAAATTATTGAATATGGTATGGATAGGTACTATATGAATACACATGCTTCTTCAGCACGTCGGATGACTACCGTGAAGTGGTGGATACGGTGAGACATCTGGTGCCCTCTCTCTCCACACCCGTCATCCTCAAACACGTCGACATGCTAGAGAGATACAGGTGTGTTCGTATAATTACGTTTCGAAAAAATACGTCACGTCTTACAAACATTCGTATTTCCGCAAGTTCACATCGGCATCGGCCACGCTGGCGTCGCGCGGGAGGCAGAAGAGAGGGGCGGAGAGGTGAGCAGGCTGGACATGGCATAAGTGGGAAGTATCGAAGTAGCCTGATTGTGAGCTCGCAGTGCTGTTCCGATCGACCTATCTGTGCGCGCATCGTCTCAATCCGCATTTTTGGTACGCACGTTATCTGACCCATACTTTACATGAAAATATATTCGCTTGAAGTTAACATGTATAAAGTGTGAAGAGCGTGTCAAACAACAAAATTCAGACGACGTGCAATATACGTGTTGCAGTTGGCGTGTGCGTCGCTCTACCGCGGAAGAGCAGGCCGACATCGACAAGTACATGCAGTTGCTGCAGTCATTCGACACTCTCCTGCTGAAGAACCAGTCGGTCAGTTCGATTGGGCATGATTGTCGAACGAACCAGAACCGATAAGACTAGTGTTATCATAAACATGACTCTTGAAGCGTATGTTATGTAAATATAACATACGTTCATTGTGACGGTATCGGTCCGTAAATGATTGCGAACAACTGTCAAATTGTGTCATGAATGAGTCTCCTGCTGAAACGTATTAAACGCACTGTGAAACGAAATCGACAGTGCATAAAAGGAACTGTGGTTGGTGCAATTTGAAATTTAGCGCAAGTTTCAGAAGGTGAAGTTCTCAGGTGCTCGTTTCAGATAGTTGCCTTATACCTGGAGAACGTGGGCAAGCTGGTGTCGGCGTACTGCCGGGAGACGGACGAGACGAGTGGAAGGGTCATCACCGCGTCCGTGAGTGATTATGACTCTGTAGCGCCGGTTGGTTTCCCATTACATATCCAACAACACAACAGTTGCTAACAGCAATTACAAGTTGCCATAACCTTTCTCTGTTGCGGGGCGATGGAGTGACCTCTATCCGAGTGGAGGCTCTTGTTCCCGGTTCGAGCGGATTCCCTGATCGCACGTTCACACTCGCCGGACAGGGAGGGAAGATGGTAGGTTGGAAATCAGTCATGAATTTATATTTATTCAATTTCAAATGTTGTCATGGAACATTGAAATACTCATTTTCTGCTTGATTACTTGAACACTTGAACATATCGTCGAAATGGCTACTTCTAGGTGTCGTTCTCGTCCTCGTTCATCTCCTACTTTTCCTCCTGGGAGTGCAGTGCCGGCAGCGCCCTCTGCTCATATGTCTGCCTCACTACCGTCACCATAGATAGTCAGTTATCTACATAGTTGGAATACGTTTCATCGCCAACATGTGTAACCATGCACTGACGAACTAGAATTAATTAATTACAAATCAATTGTGATAAGTGAAAAATCTATTGTTTCAGAGTCGGCACTACAGGCGAACAAATATCTGTCAGACTATCTCTTCGCGGATAAGTACAACTCAAACGTGGAGAAACTGCGGTCAAAGTTCCTAGTGGTAGGTTGGAGAGAGGGGAAAAGAGAAAGAGATGAGATAGACAGAGAGAGAGAAAGGGGAGAGAGAGAAAGGAGAGAGAGAGAGAGGGAGAAAGATAGAAATAGAGAGAGAGAGAGAGAGAGAGAGAGAGAGAGAGATTGCAGCTGTCTTTGTTCGACCCTCTCACTGGCGAAGCAGTGTCCACTCAGGGCACGTATCGCATATCCATTCCACTCACAGAGTACACGCCTAGTCTCTACTATCAGGTGAGGATGAAGTAGTCAGTCGAAGAGAGGCATTTAAGACGGGATCTGACGGAATTGGTCAATAATTTCACCTTTCCATATTGATTTTACGTATTACTAAAAACACGAATACTCAATCTCTCTTCTATAATATCCACTTGCAGTGCGAGTCGACAGCCCTGAATGGTCTGTGGTCATCCACTGGCTGCGTGTCTGATGCATCTGCGAGGAAGGGAAACGCCACTGTCCCCACCAGTCTGTACTGCAACTGCAGGGTCACCGGAGCGCTCGCGTGAGTGCAGACAGAGTGCAGACAGAGTACCGCTATGGCATCACAAAGATGTGGTCAGACACTTCGTAACAGTGTTTCGTCACGATTCGGTTGTTCGGAGCTATTAAGAGAGAGAGAGAGAGAGAGAGAGAGAGAGAGAGAGAGAGAAAGAGAGAGAGAGAAGGATACATTACATTGCAGTGTGTTCGACGTGCCTCCACCCACTCCCACCCTAATGCCGCCGCACAGCGAGATCAACGTGACCTTCACACTGGTAAGCCTTACAATATTACAGTACTACATGCATACAGTACATCAAACCATAATTAATACTAATATATCAGTCGACCAACTCCACTCCGAGCACCGTTGACATCACGTCTTTTATCGATCGTCTGGTGGTGAACAGCGGATGCGACATACGCAGACTCAAGTACAAGCACGCACGCAACAGTGAGCAGCTATGAACAATGTTCACAGTTCAATTTTCACGCATATATACTCTCAATTTTCACGTTCAATGTTTATGCTTGCCAATGAGTGTTGATAGAGACAATAACGAAAGTGAGAGTGTATACATACGCAGACTCAAATACAAGTACAAACACGCACGCAACAGTGAGCAGCTACAATGTTCTGACATGCCAATGTAGACAAGAAGAAAAAGGGAGAGTGTCTTTGGTCCTACAATGGTGCTATTCTATATGTGCGAGCTGTCAGTAGGAAAAAGCTGTCGACGCTGAGAGATGCTGATTCAGGATGGTATTCGCTTTGCAGACAGTCTGACTATCGTCGTCCGACCACCGTTCAAGCCGGCTCATCCCACACAGAGCTATGTGAGTCAGCGCCACTTTCATCATACAAATATGTAGAAAGCAAGTGAAAATGGGAGAATGTATTGATTGAAGTGGTGTCCATGCGTCCGACAATCAGATTATCAGATCGTACCACATACGTTTCTGTAAGAGTTTATATAATGGGAACCGTTGAAATATCAATGGGCTGAGGTCTGAGATCCGTGTTACAGTTTCGTAATATTGATTCATTGATCTAGACCCTGCAATCTCTGTTGCGTGCGTCATCCATGGATAGAGGACTGGCATTCGGGACGTCCCGGGTGGTGGGAGTCGGATACGCGGTCGTGCAGAGAAGTGACACGTTTTTTACTTGGTTTTTTTTCATCGTGGAATACTCTCAACTGTCAATCGCAATACGAGCGAATGCAGTGCTGTCTCCAGTAATTGTTTCGCAGCTATGTATAATTAAGACGATGCATATAAGTTTCATAACGCACTTTTACATACACATCTGTATACCGTATAAATGTTTGCGATGCAATTGATAAAAAAAAGTTAACATGTTTAAGATCTAAACGGCGATGGAAACGCGCGGAAGCTGATCATCACTATAGACGAGCTGGTCGCCAGTGTGATGGGAGGAGGCAATACGGTATGTCAGGGGTACTGTAGGGGTACTGTAGATTACGGTGCGGGTTATTGTATCACACTATGACTGAGTACTTTTGTGTTTCAGTCGGTTGTCTCACAATCAGTGGTCGACAAGTGGGCGTCTGTGATAACGAATACACTCCGAATAAGCGAGTACCGACTGAAGAACTACTATGCGACAACGGGTGAGAAGAGAAAGAGGGAGGAGGGAGTGACGGCGAAGCCAAACTAGATAATGTCAACGCTTTGTGACACAATTCAATCAAACATCATCCAGAATCGCCATATCCTTACTATACAACAAGTGCATAAGCGCTGGGAGAAACACTATTTAGCAACGGGGATGGGAGGGTCGAAGATGAAGTCGTTCGATAAAGTCGATCGCTTGTGACACAAATCGGCTTGAAAACAAGTCCTCGAAAACAGACCTTTGTCGGCTTTGTGAGGGAATGGAGTGAATGTGAACGAATATGTGGCAGGCATCATCTTCAACCTCACCGTCACCCTGCCGTTCGAGGGAGAGACGACGCGGCTGGCTGCGGAGGAGGTGGCAGTCATGATACAGGTAACAAGATCATACAACACAACCATTAGACACGACTCGTATAACACCACTTATGTCACTGTTGAAACGTACTGAAACGTACCCTTCATTTTATTAGTCAGGTGGCACAAGCCCGGTTCGTTCAACGTTCTAGTAAGAACATAAACGGTGATAAACTTTTTTCCATCTAATCACTTTTATCAGGAATGCATTCGGTACTCGGAACTGGATCTGCTCAACGCAGAAGGAGTTTCTCTGGCCGCTTCCATACGACCACTCACCGCAAACGACATAGTGGAGCTGAGAGTGATACGGGGTATGACTCTCTCTCTCCCTCTCTCTCTCTCTCCCTCTCTCTCTCTCTCTCTCTCCCTCTCTCTCTCTCTCTCTCTCTCTCTCTCTTTCTTTCTCTCTTTCGCTCTCTTTCTCTTTCTCTTTCTCTCTCTCTCTTTCATTATCTCTCTCTCCGCGCTCTACTCCGCGTTCGTTGTCTCCTCCTTCCTCTCTCTGACGGTATTCTTCCAGAATCCACGACACTGGCTACCGTACTCATCTGTTGCGTATCGGTCTTTGTCGGTCTGATCACGATATACATGACAGCGGCTGCGATGATCAAAATAAGGACGGACAGACTGGTCGAGCAAGTACGTTTTGTGAAGAACTTTAAACAAAACTGAGTTGTTCCATACCCAATGAACGCCATGGGAATTCACAATCGAACACAAAAAGGTCAAAAAATTAAATGATTCAAATGTTTTTCTACGTTGTGGAAAAGGAATTTCAGGAGCGTCGCCGCATTCTTCTTTCGACGCCCGCACAGGCCCCTCCCGATTACACACCCACTCACACAGTACACACACAGAGGACAGTACATGGTGGGTGAACTGGTGAGAGTAAACGCATTAAGTAGCAAAGCCAGTAGTCAAGTGGCATGAGATGGGTTCGAAGGTAGCCTTCGATTTATGGTACGCATGAGTAATCTGCGAGAGTATAATGATTGTGGTTGTTACTGGAGAACGTATGCGTATTTGAACATTGTAATCAGTTCAAATCGTATGATCTTTTAAACCTTTTTCAGCGCGAAATGGCCGTTCGAGAGTGCACATCAACGGCTGAACACGAATGATATACAGTAACTGTTACAATATAAATCCATATTAACTTATCTTCATGTTGTACACACTCGAATGAGAGTTCAAGAACAAACATAAATACTTTAGTTCAATCCGAGTGTGAGAGACTTGTGCCTATTATCGTACTTATTGAAATATTGAACATGAACAAAAATGTATTTACTGCATAAAACATTATCTTCACCGAAAAAAAAAACGCTTGTTCGACGCACAATTGAAGCAATGCAAAAATCGGGGGTTGGATGAAAGCGTGGTGGTTCTAGTATGGCAGGTTCCTCTGTGCGTAGGCGTCTCTCATCTGTCCGACTGCTTGCTGCCCGAGAGAGTGGACGGCTTGTCCCCTCTCCTGCACGTCTCGCACTCCCTGCCCCGCCCGATCCGCCATCCGCTCCATTCCTCGAACCCCATCGAACTGACCGGCTGCAAGCGAGGAGGGTTTGTGGTGTGTAGGACCTCAATCTTACATCAACAGTGTGTGAAACGTACAGTACAGTTCAACAACAACAGTAATGATAAGCAACGGACCCTGCTGCATGCCGACCCTGGCCATGTCGAGATAGCTGCGCGTCTCCGGACCAGCCATGTCCACGCGACGCATCGAGTCAGTGAGGTACTCCATCTCCGAACCCTAGAGGGGGATGAGAGAGGGAGAGATAGAGATAGAGATGGAGAGAGAGAGAGAGAGAGAGAGAGAGAGAGAGATGCACACCTGGTATGACTGGGGCGAGTTCTGAAACTGCACCGCGCGGCCGCGGCTGTCGTTGTGGCTCACTGAACTGTCTTGTTGAGTCTGACAATGAGATTGCATGTTATTCTCACATCGACTGTTGCTGCGGCTCCTTCTTTTCTCGAAGTACTCCTTCTTCGCCTCCTTCGCTGCTGACGTGAAGTTCTTGCCCACTGCTACGTTGCGCAGAACTAGAAAGTACACTTGTTTCTTTGAATAAACACAACCGTTTTTATTAGATAAGTTCGTTTTTAAACGAGCCGCAAAAAATGATTCACGCATGCATGTCAGTTTCTGTTTACCGCAGCCACTCGCGCCGGGTTCACCGCAGTTGGAAAAACTGCACATGTTGGCTTTAATGTAAAATAAATGAGAAAATCATTTGACTCACACGTAGTGTTTGGACCAAATTACCGGTTTATTTCTGGTTAACCAGAAATTTGGCGCCCTTTTCAAAACCAGCGTCATTTAAAACCAGAAAAAATTGGCCAGGTCATTGGCCGGACCAGATATTTCTGGTTTTCGGTCGAAAAAACCAGAAATTTCTGGTTCTGGTTTTCATTTGGCCAGTACTGGTTCTGGTTTGGCGGTCGTTCGAGAAATGTGACGTCTCATTGTCATTTAGCCATGAAATGTCCTCATCATACCTCATCTCATTCGAGAATCGAGAAATGATATTGACCGGTCCAAAGAGAGGTACAAACTACAAAACCAGAAATTTCTGGTTTTTTGAAAACCAGAAATTTCTGGTTTTTTGAAAACCAGAAATTTCTGGTTTTTTGAAAACCAGAAATTTCTGGTTCTGGTTCTGGTTTGGCCAGATTTCTCAAAACCGGTTTATTTTGGCCGGTCATTTCTCTGGCCAACCAGAAAATAACCGGTCATTGGTTTTATTTTGGCCGGTCATTCGACCAGAAATCTGGTCGATAAATTGGTCCAAACACTACTCACACGGCATGTGGCCACTGTAGCCGGGTGTAGGCACGGCGTCTCCTTCCACTGTCTGAAACTACGAGGTTACGATGATCAAAATAAAAATGTTGTGAGCATGTTCAAAACAAAACTTCTTCCGCAACTGTCCTCGAAACACCTTGACCTTCTAAACAGAATGTTATCGTTTATATAGTTCTATGCTCGCAATAAGTTGCGCGCGGTGGGGTAGATCAGAGGAAGACGGAGAGTCAGCTCTCGGCAATAGCGCGCAAAACAAGAGAGGCAGACGGTTATGGCACCGTATTTCGAACCGCAAGCGAGGTAGATCGAAAACTATCGCTCTGGCGCAGAGTATAGTTCAATCAATCAATCATTCATCCAGAATCGACATCCTAGTTATCGTAAATTAAATTAAATTTATTACACCACAAGGATGCGTCATACATGAAATGCCTGTGAACAATGACAATGGAGGGACAGCAGTAGAGTACTAGATGGTATGGCTTTAGAAAACCAGCAATGAGAATCCACGATGACGGTGTGTCTTCTGGCTAGCGGCTGACAACGTGTCAGGGTGGTCGCCAACCCACCGCGGTAGCGGAACTTCTTTAGGCCCACGGGCGGCATCGAACCCGTGACCTTTCGATTGAGAGCCGCGCACACATCCACTGCGCTACCGCCGCGCCGTATAGTTTTTTTCTTACATGTTTCGTGATAATAATCTTGTTAATAATCTTGTTAATAAGCTATGACTAAATCTGTTCACATTACACAATACAATGAACCAATTCCATTGTAGTATAATATGTGTAGTATAGTCTATAAATGTGCATGACCTACCGCATAGCTGTCCCTCTCGAATTCACTGTTCCGCCCTCTATCCGCCTGCCTCTCCTTCATTGTGAGAGGGGCAGAGTAGAGACCGCCCTGCACCATGCCACCGTTCTGATTGGCTAGCTCCCTGGAAGAAGGAGGTAGAGAGAGGGGGGAGAGAGAGAGAGCGAAGGTGAGAGGATAGAAGGAGAGAGAGAAAAAGACAGTAGCAGAGAGAGGGAGAGAGAGAGAGAGAGAGAGAGAGAGAGAGATTTGCTCACCTTCTCTCCTTGTTCCTCATGATCTCTCCCTTACTCCACACCCCTCCGTCGAGTCCTTCGAACGGATCTCGCAGATCCGAGCGCGGCACACCTCAACACAGCTACTGTTACACATGTAGTCTGAAACTTCATTTAATACCACGACGGAAATCAACTTGTGTCAAACATAAGTTATAATGCTACAAATTAAGTATGAATTGCGAATACGTTTCACTAACAACCGTTTACACCGACAATACATGTGATATTCAATCCGCGGTGCATTGCAGCTGCTGCCATACAAAAAAGTGTAGATTATAACAACGCCTATAGATTTGACTTCACACCCAATAAAATAAGAGCGATACTCCCTCATTTTCTCATTGATCTCGTTGTCTCTCATTCTTGGAACGAATGAAACATTCGGCTCCGCCGCTTCACTCACGTCTGGGCACGGATTGGCTCCTCTTCTTGCCTTCTCCCCCTCCTCCTCCTCCTCCTCCTTCCCTCTCCCGCCCTCTCTCCTCGTATCCAGACACTTGCATTCCCATTTGCGACTGTGCAAGGGCGTCTTGATAGCCTCGTTGGTATGCTGCAAAACATGTGTATGATTGCGCATATTCACTTTTCCTCGCATCGAACAAAGTGTATGGGCAAACTCCGGTGACTACTCTGGGTTCCTGAGACCCCACGTTACACCGTTGTTCTCTCTGTCACCGACCAGTGTTCATTCTGACTGGCATGCCTTGGGAGTTGAACCCCATTGAGAACTGCGAGTCTCCGGCGCCCATCCCGAACTCGCGCTGGTCCATCCCACCCGGGCCTGCAACACCATAGACATCACGATGGGTCAGTCACATTTGTTTTTGCAAAATCAGATCCGAAATGATCGGCGATACTGTCGAAACGCAATGTACGCAATGTCAGTTTCAGGCATACCTCGCCTGACCCAAACTCGCAAATAGAGTTTTCAAAAAAGGGGATATCAATTCAATTATAACGGCAACTCAGCGGTAATTCAAAGGATTGGACACCATGCGCACAAGTTTATAGTTGAGTGAGTTGTGACTTACGCAGCATTGAAGGAACTCAACATCATCACCCACCCATAACCGCTGCTCCATCCATCGCATAGCGCTGGTACGTGTCGACTTGGAGCGGATCGGCTGCAAATACGTGTCATCGTCAGAGACCACAATAATTCAGTGACAACAATGCGTCACACATTGAAACGCAATTAATTCAATTCAGTTCGCGCACCCGGAGAAAGTTTCCCCAGATGCTTTTGGTGAAAGGTTTTTGCCATGGCTGAGTTTTGATCATTTGCAGTTGCGTATAGTGCAGTTCCTATACTGCGTATATTATACATGCCTTCTAATCTGATCACTCGCATCTCAATCTTACGGCCATGATGTACTCAAGCATGGATCAAAGACGCGTTCATGTATTAATGTATAGGTATATTTCACAAGGGCACTTTCTTCTTTCTGAAAGAAACTATACACTCACTATCCTCTGCCTCCTCGCCTCTTTCCACCTTCATTCCGGTCTGCGTTCCATCGCTGTGTTGCCGCTGCTTGCGCACGTTGAAACTGCAGTTGTTCTTATTACGCACGTCTCTATACTTAAAAATACATCAGAATACTTGGCCCTGGGAACACTTCTGAATGATTGTTAACACTGCTGAAACTGCTTTAGGAGAGTGACTGACCGCATCTTTCTGAACTCACTCACCCATTCTGCCTTCCTTCATTGGTCACCGGCACCGGTATGCGACTTCCCACGTGCCACTTCGCACCCGGGATGTGGCCGGTGAAGCCTGCAAGCAGTTTTGCCCAAAGTAGTTCCATACATACATACATAGGTATGATATCTGTCTGAAGTTTTATATTCGCTGATTTGCGCTTTGTAGATCAGTGGCAGACGGAGAAAGTGAGCTTGCGGCAAAAACGCGCCAAACAAAAAAAACAGACGACCTTTTTCTTTTCATGCTGCGAGCTACATTAGTAGATCGAGGTACTATCGCTCGGGCGCGGACTATGTACATGTGTTATGTCTTAGCTTTTTAAAATTTCAAATACTACTTTGTGAGGTTAATCGTTACCTGATATCGGTGTGCTGTTGTACGTGGCCATCTGAAAAAATCATAAAGAAGAATGCTACACAAAACGAAAACTAAACGAAAACCGATATAAAAAAAACAAATCAAAGCTAAGAAAAAAACCTTCAAAAATGAAATAGTAAAAATAATAAATCATAGAGCAGAGTAAATCATAGAGAGAGAGGGAGAGAGGGAGAGAGGGAGAGAGGGAGAGAGGGGATTAAAATATATCGAAACTAAACAAAAAATCGAAGTAAAAAAGACATCATAGAGCAGAGTGGGCTGGTTAGGGTTTGTGAAGCGCCACGTGGGGGAAAAACTCGCGTCACGGCAACCAGCCACCACACCACAGATTCCACATCGCACACCCGAAATCGATGCATGTTGCTAGGAGTTTTGGTCCTCCGTGAATAAGCACCTACCTGCCTTCTCCCTGAAGAATGAGAGAGAGAGAGAGAGAGAGAGAGTCGCCTGAGGGGGAGCGATTATGGCTCGTCAATATATGCACACCGGAAACACGCAAGTAAACATAAGTGGCGGCGACACTCGCCAGAGAAGAGAAAACGTGTGGTCTTGTAAATGTTGGAGTGATACAAATTTTTATTCGTGAATGCAGGTAAAGTGAACAACGCAACAACATTTGTGGCAAGTGGTGATACGCAAAATGGCAATATGAATACATTTGAGACGCTTAAAAAACGAGTGACAAGTGAAATGGAACAATGTTGAGACTAGATGGACAAGTGAATTTGAAGTTAATACTGTAATGCTCTTTTTATCAATGTTTTATCTGTAGTTCGGATCGATGTTTTGCGAGTAGGAGAGGCGGGGAGCATGGGTGGAGTACAGAGTCTGAAGAGAGTGTGTTAGGGGGAGGGAGAGAGAGAGAAAGAGAGAGAGAGAGAAGAGAGAGAGAGAGAGAGAGAAAGAGAGAGAGAGAGGGAGAGAGAGAGAGAGAGAAAGAGACAAGAGAGAGAGAGGGGGAGAGAGAGAGAGAGAAAGAGACAAGAGAGAGAGAGAGAGAGAGAAAGAGAGAGAGAGAGAGAGAGAAAGAGACAAGAGAGAGAGAGGGAGAGAGAGAGAGAGAGAGAGGGAGAGAGAGAGAGATCTACCTGACTGTGTCCGTGAATACTGGCCATGGACGGCGCAGCAGTCGATGAGGCCGAGTAGGCAGAGTAGAGATCGAACGACGACTTCTGCAACAAAACATAACATTTCCACAAAAAAAACGATACGTTTCACATCCTACGTATAGGCAAAACCGTCACTGTACAATCCAATGTCGTTCAATTGTAGAGCCAAAATAACACGTCAGAACACCACTTTTTATACAAGCATGCTCATGCTAGAGGTTAGCCGTTCCGATTGTAACATAATAGTCACCTCTCATCTTCCCACGTCTCATTCTCTTTTTACACATAGGGGATACTTTACCAGTATGTCATGTCTACTCACCTTGCCCTGTCTCATGCGGACACACATCCACACTGCGGTTGATGTGGATACGCAGGCGAGCAGCGCGCACGCAGCCAATGCGATGAGGAGGGAGGGAGAGGAGGAGGGCAGAGGACACGCAGAGGGCAGGGACGGACGGTGGTGGGGGGAGGTGCGCGCCACTGCAAACACACGAACTGTATGACATTCACTGCGACTAAAATGCATTCAAAATCGAGAAAGAGAATTGAGAGAGAGAGAGAGAGAGAGAGAGAGAGAGTCGGACTCACGCTGCTTGCTCTCGTTCTCGTCGAGGATCGTGAGTGTCTGGGAGATGCTCACGTCGTCGACTGGTTCATAGGAGGAGCTGGCCAGCGAGGAGGCTGGAACAGTGACGTCATACGACATGACAGTGACGTCATAAACTGTGATCGTCTTCACAATCTATACATTTCATTTTGCTGAATAAAATTGGTGTTGAATGGAAGCTCTTTGAACGAAGGAAATGTTCGAATACGGGGCTATTCCACGTACCGGTGTCCCTCCTGTGCCTGTGGCGGAATCGCAGCCGGTCGGCGGTCAGATTCGAGTTCTGCACCTTCTCGAAGCACGACTGAAATCATGATGCATTAGCTATTATCGGCAAACACATGACATAACGACAACATTGATTGATCGACACGTCGCATCCAAACAGTATGTCTCGAAGGCGTCCCAAACGGACTGACCGCGCCGTTTCAAGCATGCCGGCACTCACCCAGCTGACTTCGACTCGCTTCCTAACCGAGCCTTTGTTTCAAAGGCGTTTTGAACACACTTGATGCCTTGACGCCACATCTTGATGCCTTGACGGTTCTAAACATGCCAATACCCTACTCACCCTGTCGCACTCTCCGGCGGTGAGGCAGACCTGGACGGTGCAGTGCACGAACACAGTCGATTGGTTGCCGAACCGGAACGTCTTGAACTTCGATACGTACACCTGCAACAACACGTTCAAGACGGCTGGAAGATACATACGTGTGTGTGTGTTTTGAAACGTCTTAGCTAATTTGTACGCGTTGTGGTATTGCACGACAAAGTTCGAAATGAGAATTCGAAAAAAAAAAAAAAATTCGAAGAAACAAAGTTACTAAAAAAATTGAAAATTCCAAATTCGAAAAAACAAGGTTACTGTAAGTACATACAGTAATCTTCTCCTACAGTACCCACCTCCTCGTTCACATTCGCGAGCGGGGCGATGATCTCTGAGAGGTCTTCCACGGGGCAGCTGAAGGAGTCTCTCTCTCTCTCTCTATCTCTCTCTCTCCTCCTCCTCCCTCCCTCCCTCCCTCCCTCCCTCCCTCCCTCCCTCCCTCCCTCCCTCCCTCCCTCCCTCCCTCCCTCCCTCCCTCCCTCCCTCCCTCCCTCCCTCCCTCCCTCCCTCCCTCTCTCTCTCACCTGTTCTGCACGAAGGTGAGCCTCTTCGCCTCGGGTGCGTGCATATCTTCCCTGTCACTGAACGTGCACTCCTTCGGATAGATGCCGTGGTACGCGCCTGAAGCAAAGTTACGGTACTATCTCGAGGTTTTGGTAATATCTCAAAGTTACGGTAGTACTTATTTGTTGTGAAGGTTACGGTAACATATCATTTCATGTATGTTTCACTGTCCTTTTGACGAGGCGACTGATCGCACCGGCAATCGGAGTCCTGTTGGATCAAACTCATTGTGACACTACAATCGACGTACTTTGTGTTCAAACATATTGTGTGTTTAAAACGTATACAATACTTTGTACAAGCTATGTAACTCACATGTTCTAGCATACATATCTCTATCATAGTTTTGCGCACTCCAACTCACTGTCTGGCCTCAGCGACACGTAGAACTCGACGGTGTCTCCGAATCTCGCAGCCCGCAGCGGGGCTCCGTCAGTGGAGGAGAACACCATGTCCACCTTCGGCTTCGGTTTGCCTCCCGTCGATGCCACCACTTCGTGACCCCTGCAATGGACATGTCAAGCTCCGTTATCTCTACAGGTTTTCAGAGATTTATCGTTATGGTCCGCCAATTGTGCGCACCATATACGTTTCATTAGCGATATAACGTTCAGAAAGAAAGGGAAAATAGAGAAGATGACAATAACAAGATAATAAAATATACTCACGTGGATACGTCGTTGAATCGAATGGTCTGCACGGTGCGTGTGTAGAGACAGAAGACGTGGTGGATGCGGGTGGTCTGCAAAGAAGGGAGGTGGAACAGATACAGATAGAGGAGGTTGTAGTCTGTTGGACTTTTTTAACTTTTCCAAAACAAACGCCTTGAAAACACACTGTTCAGAACGTAGTACGTTCCATTAATAATACGTAGTAGTTTGCCAAAGTACTTTGTACACCGAACTTTGCGTTTGATGACAGACGAATGCAAAACTGAGTTCGTACCTTTCGCGAGCTGATGTCGTTGTTGTCCTCCAGTGCGATGGTCGTCTCGGCGGTGCGGTAGTTGGGCTCCTGGTATGAGTATGGTACATTCACATTCTCCATGGTACATTCAGTATGGTATGGTACATTCACATCTCCATCCCCCTCTCTCAAGCCGCTCTTTCTCTCCCTCCCTCTCTCGCTCTCTCTCTCTCTCTCTCTCTCTCGCTCTCTCTCTCTCTCTCACTCACCAGATCAGTGAGCAGCACATCGCAGTGCCGACCGTACGGTACACTCAGACGGTAGTTGCTCTCGTTCTGAAACTTGTGTGTCAACACATAATACACGTAGAGTGATTAGTTTACTATGATCAGACTGCCTTTTTTCGAAACATACTACATACAAACGACTTCGAAAAATAGTGTTTCTTCGCTTTTCAATTGTGACCGGGAATCGACTGAAAGGTATAGTTTACCTTATCGTTTTTGAGTGACGTGCCGCATGGGACGCGGGTCTTGTGGCCGTAGACATAGACGACTGGCTGAGCGTCCGGATCGGACATCCATCTAGAAGCAGGGAGGGATGGAGAGAGAGGGGGGGAGAGAAAGAGAGAGAGAAAGAACAGAGAGAAAGAGAGAGAGAAAGAACAGAGAGAAAGAGAGAGAGAGAAAGAACAGAGAGAAAGAGAGAGAAAGAACAGAGAGAGAGAGAGAGAGAGAGAGAGAGAGAGAAAGAACAGAGAGAGAGAGAGAGAGAGAACAGAGAGAGAGAGAGAACAGAGAGAGAGAGAGAAAGAGAGAGAGAGAGAGAGAGAGAGAGAGAGAAAGAGGGAGAGAGAGAGAGAAAGAGGGGAGAGAGAGAGAGAGTGAGATAAATAGAGAGGGAGAGAGAGAGTGAGATAAATAGAGAGAGAACTTGCTCACCTCGCCAACTCCGGATCGCTCTGATTCAGCACAACCGTGATCGAATCTGCTGTGCAGCCGACTTCCTCTACTAAAATAGAAGAAACGTTTTGGCGTGAAGAGATTTATATTTGTGTCAAAACTCAAGAAAGTCGAATGCCCACTCACCGAACCCATCTCCTATCGCCACCTTGAAGAGTGCGAGAAGTGCTAACAAGAGCATGCCTGCAAAGTGATCGATAAACAACAAACAAACAAACAAATCAATACGACGTCAACAATCAACACGGGGGGCAGCTGTAGGGAGGGGACAATGACTCGACGGTTGCCATGCGATCGCGCGCCGGGGGTTAGAGGAGGGGGGGAATGGGGGCGGCAATCAGTCGACAGGTGCACAGGTAACAGGCGACAGCGCGTGCTCACATTCAGCTCCGGATCGAACAGCAAACGGTGGTGTGATTGGAAGACATATAGTTCTATTCTCGCAAAAAGTTGCGCGCGGTGGGGTAGATCAGAGGAAGACGGAGAGTCAGCTCTCGGCAATAGTGTGCAAAACAAAAGAGGCAGACGGTTATGGCACCGTATTTCGAACTGCAAGCGAGGTAGATCGAAAAAACTATCGCTCTGGCGCAGGCAATGAAGACCATAAGGAAATTCTATTCACTAATTCACACTATAGAAATGAGTGTGCAGGATACTTCATAAGAGGGTACGTCGTCAATTGTGCTGTTGAGGTTTTTTTTTGAGAGAGAGAAAAAATGTACGCAGATGCATGTGACACTGTACCACTATGACGCGCTACATTGATACAACACTATATTATTAAATATTATGGCTAACATCGACTGAATGTGATTGTAGCCGTGTAATTAATACGAGTAAGAAGAAGAAATGAAACATATGACGAAAATTGAACAACAACTACTGTATGAAACGTATTGTTCCAAAAGGGATACGTGCCAGCCGCGCACCACATTGCGGCAACAGTGATATGATGAGGTCACCACCGTGGGGCGTGCTCTTTCTCTCTCTCTCTCTCCCCTCTCTCTCTCTCTCTCTCTCTCTCTCTTTCTCTCTCACTCTCCCTCTCTCTCTCCCCTCTCTCTGCCCAATGGCATAGCTCTGCCAGCCGGATACGGTAATTACCCGCGCATTGGGGCAGGTGTGTCCGGCCCCTTTTTTTCGAGCGCTCTCGTTTTGCGCCAATACTGCATGGTTTTGTGTGGAGGGAATGAATGATGATTCGAATGATTTGTTATACCTAACAACCTGAGAACACTTTGCAACTGACACCTGGATTTTTTCCTGTAAGACAAAACATTTTTTCTGAGTCACGACATGTTTTTAGGTATCACCTTGGTAGCGGGGGACCACATATTGAAAAGGTAGATCTAGTGCAAACGAGAAGTCCGTGTTGATTTGAGAGGAAATCGCGTTGCCCGTTCCGCAATAACCCCAGCCTCACCGGTTCATTAGCTGGATATTACTGCATCCACGGGGGCGCAATCAGCTTCTCATTTGAATGGCGCACACCTGATTATTGGGGTCATCTAGGACCATGCTAGGGGATTACTGTCGGTATTATTGCCACATCGAGAGGAGGCACTGATTGTTTACACCTGCCCACCACTACGCTAGCTGGATCTATGTAGATAGTGAGATTGGGATACATGTGATTCACGCTCATTCGAAAAGAGTTCTAAACACCGCGACAAATTTTTGAATAGATCTCAATCAGATTAGAATTCAGTATCGAATTTTTGAATGTTTTATAGTTTTATTGACGGTGTTTCCATTTTGAATCCACGAAAGAAATTGTTGATCAACGAAGTCTGCGGATAGTTGATTTGTATTCATGGTGTGTTGCAAACAACTCCTAATTGAAAAATAAAACGCCTCAATGGCTTGTGGAATATAACAAACCAGCCCAATCTTATACTGTCCATAGATCGATTTTCGGTGTCACACTGTTAAAAAGAATGAAACTGATTCTTCTATTTTTCACATCTGGTCAGTTTTTTTTAATATCTACTTTGTACGAATTCGTTTTTCTTACAGTTTGCCTGAACAATGTGGTAGGGTTGGACGCTAACAAAGTTGAGAAATGCGTCAAAGTGAGTAGTTTGAGCAGACCATACTATTTTATTAACAAATTCAGATGCCTTTCAACATCATCCCAAACAACACAATTGAGAAAATCGAGAATTCAATTGATTTCAATGCAGAAACGTTCAGACACGAAGTTGTTCGCGATAAATCCCTAGGAAGTGAGTCACTTCTTCCCCCCAGTGTATTCCAACGAATTTCAGTTGTCTTCACCGCCCAGCCTCAGTTGCACAGACAAGACGGTGCGGTATTCAACCTGACTGCAACGATTCGACTCCTTCCCGGAGAGACACGAATCGCCGGGAGACGATACGACGCGGAAATGCGAATGTCCTTCGAGAGCACACACGCCGAGTTTCGCCAGGTCGGCATGCTGGTCGTATTATTGGAAGCAGACGACGCGGCCGAGGACCACCCGGCACACGAGGCGATTCTGAATCTGGATGTGATCTCGCCGTGGGTTGTCGACCTGCCGTTCACGTCCACGTGGGCGCATCGAGGGATGAGCAGTCGGGTGCGCACCTACTCGGTGATGGCTGCGACCGAGTACGGAAGCGATCCAGCCACAGAGAAGTGCGTGCGATGGACGGTCGCAGCCGAACCGATGAGAGTCAAGCCAGCATTCGTGAGTGATTCCAGCGATTGGTCTCTTCCACAACTACACAGCCGACTTCGAAACGCTAACGATACTAATAGTGTTTGTATAGATTACTTTTTGAGGGGTGAGGGGGGTTTCAAAGAGACTGACCACTTGACCGTTCTTTTTCCAATTCAGTTTCAGATCGACGATATCCGTTATGTGTCGGGATTGACGAATGCTCAACGACACGAAACGGTCGCCGATGTCTACGCTGATCTGATCGACATTCGTGACAACACGACGGAAATCACGACAACTGCTACCCCGGCAAAGGGGTCCACATCTACTACGCCAGAGCTGACGACTACTGACGAACCCACATCTGCTACGACAATGGCTGCGAAGGAGGAGACGACGTCGACCGAGACTCCGATCAAGACGTTCTCCACAACCGTCGCGTCTCCAACTGAATCAGAAGCTTCTCGAGTGCCTGTCACCCCTGCTACTCGACCCAACCCCCAGTTCTTCTCTCTGTCGCGCCGCTTGAACATTAGTCTCTCCTGTCGCACTTGTATGCATCTTGAACTCACTGTTGAGGCATCCAAGAAACGTAGATGAGTCATATATAAGACATCATTATGTTATTTATACGTTTTTTTTCTCTCAAATAAACAATGCGATTCGGTGTTTCTTCAGAGCTTGAATTTTTTGTGAAGTTGTTTTATAGTGTCATCGTGTATAGAGTGCCTGTTCTGCACAAATACAATACATACTAACACACCCTCACCGTTCTCTTTCTATCTTTTTCTCTATCTCTTTTTCTCTTCACATTTCTCTGTTTCCCTTTCTTATCTGTGAAAACGTTGATAAATTGCTACCATCCAATTTCAATGCATTGTAATTATTGATAGGGTTTTGTAATTGTTGCTAAGGCATTGTACTTATTGTTAAGAAAAAAATGACCGTTGTAGTCTAGTGATTACCATTTATCATCGGTCCGTAATCTGATATCTGTTCACCTCATGAGACATGAGATGTAGACAAAGAACAGAGAGGGAAAGGTTAGCAATTTTATAAGTTTAAGTGAATACTTTTTAAAGAAACAGTGGCGCATTATTTGCGACTTCGCATCATAACTGGACCCAATGGAATGCAAAACAAACGAAAAAAAAAACAACGATTAAAAACTGTTACCGCGTTACCACACCAATTACCACAGACCGTCCCGTTACCACACGAAAATAGGCGTTCAAATGTGTGTTTTGGCGGGAAGCCCCATTGTCGTGGGGCCGATCGATATTGTGACCGCTTTCGCAAAGAAGTCAGTTCTTGGGAAGGGCAGCGGTCTTCGCGCGTGAGGACCCAATAAGCTGCGTGGCGCAGTGGAAAATACTGCGTGCTATCACTCTCGCGGCCACGGGTTCGATTCCTGTTCGCAACTTTGCCTGAAACATACATGCACCTCGGCGCGAGGTGATTTCGTGCGAGTTTGGAAATTTCATTACCACACGGTACTGATATACGCCTCTGTCGCAGCGCCGCTGCGCCGCTCTGGCTAAATGTCCTATGGTGTCTGTCCATACATCGCTGCACCGCGCCACCCACTACTCCTATCTAGCCAAACTTGACATCGATCGAATGCTCTCGGTCCCGAGATGCAGGATTTCAATTTTCAGCTCGTTATCTCTCATATCCGCGGAGCTATAAGCTCCAGAAATTCCGACGAAACAGCGCGTAATCAGAGAGAGTCAGACAGAAAAGCGGCGAAATAGTGTGTCAGATGAAGAGACGGTTAGGTCGTTGAACGGTTGCATCGAGTAGGCCTTACAAGAACGAGTACAGCGAATCGCAGACTTCAGCTATCGAAAAACGGTTTCGACGTCACTCCTCTACACTCCCTCACCTACAAATTGGCCCGTAATATTTTTATAACTCCTTCTGGTTTCTTTTCACGAAGTGATTTAATCGAGGCGAGGCGACACCAAACAGTTGTCGCGGGCTGTTCAAAAAAACCAAACAACCGTGTCAGATCTCCCTTTACTACAACATGCAAATAGGTGGCCACTACACTTCTACCAAAATTTGCATCTTTTTGTGACCTCTTACGCCCGCTATCAATTAAATTCCTCTAATCGACGCCACTTTATTGCCCCGCGACGAGAGAGTGTGGCGAGGTGAGAGTGCGCCAGCTGCCAGTCTGTCTGCTGTTAGAGAAAGAAACAGTAAATAGTGCAAATGAGCGAGAACAACACCATGCACTACGAAACAGCTCACAACACTCCAACAAACTGTGCAAATTTTATTTTCTGAGCACATACAATAAAACATTACTATATGCACTCACGTCATTCTATATTCAATCAGGGAAGTGAGGCGAGGCGAAATACTATGTAACCTCCTTTTCTCATCCAATTCCTTTTCTCATCTCTCTATTTTTCGTCTCTCTATCTCTCTCTTTCTCTTTCTCTTTCTCTTCCTCTCTCCCTCTCTTCCTCTCTTCCCCTCTCTCTCTCTCTCTCTCGCTCTCTCGCTCTCTCTCTCTCCCTCTCTCTCTCTCTCTCGCTCTCTCTCTCTCTCTCTCTCTCTCTCTCTCTCTCTCTCTTTTTCGCTCGCTTAAATTTTTATAATAAAAGACCAGTGATAACTATAAATTATATGTGTATCTCTAATAAATAAAAAAAATATCAAACCAGCTTCTAATAAGCTTTACCGCGGAGTGTGCCGGAGCGCCCTCTATGTGCATACGAGAGAGTGAAAGATCAGAGAGTAGGAAAGAATGCATATCAGTATCAGTGTTCAATATTTTATTATAATTACTTATCTACTGATAGAATATGACCGCGGAGGCGCGCGGACCGGCTGTCTATGATCATAGGCGAGAGTAGATATTTTATAATATTAGATCCGTGATAACTATTCATTGTCAACCAGCTACTGATAGGATTTGACCGCGGAGGCGCGCGGAGCGGCTATCTATGATCATAGGCGAGAGTAGAGATTTTATAATATTAGATCCGTGATAACTAATCATTGTCAACCAGCTACTGATAGAACTTGACCGCTGAGGCGCGCGGAGCGGCTGTCTGTGATCAAAGGCGAGAGTAGAGATTTTATATTATTAGATCCGTGATAACTAATCATTGTCAAACAGCTAGCGATAGAGTTTGACCGCTGAGGCGCGCGGAGCGGCTGTCTGTGATCAAATGCGAGAATAGTAATTTTATAATATTAGATCCGTGATAACTAATCATTGTCAACCAGCTACCGATAGAGTTTGACCGCTGAGGCGCGCGGAGCGGCTGTCTGTGATCAAAGGCGAGAGTAGAGATTTTATACTACTAGATCCGTGATAACTAATCATTGTCAACCAGCTACTGATAGAATTTGACCGCTGAGGCGCGCGGACCGGCTGTCTATGATCATAGGCGAGAGTAGAGATTTTATAATATTATATCCGTGATAACTAATCATTATCAACCAGCTACTGATAGAATTTGACCGCGGAGGCGCGCGGAGCGGCTGTCTATGATCATAGGCGAGAGTAGATATTTTATAATATTAGATCCGTGATAACTAATCATTGTCAACCAGCTACTGATAGAATTTGACCGCTGAGGCGCGCGGACCGGCTGTCTATGATCATAGACGAGAGTAGATATTTTAAAATAATGGATCCGTGATAACTAATCATTGTCAACCAGCTACTGAAAGAATTTGACCGCAGAGGCGCGCGGATCGGCTGTCTATGATCATAGGCGAGAGTAGATATTTTATAATATTAGATCCGTGATAACTAACCATTGTCAACCAGCTACTGATAGAATTTGACCGCGGAGGCGCGCGGAGCGGCTGTCTATGATCATAGGCGAGAGTAGATATTTTATATTATTAGATCCGTGATAACTAATCATTGTCAACCAGCTACTGATAGAATTTGACCGCTGAGGCGCGCGGACCGGCTGTCTATGATCATAGGCGAGAGTAGAGATTTTATAATATTATATCCGTGATAACTAATCATTATCAACCAGCTACTGATAGAATTTGACCGCGGAGGCGCGCGGAGCGGCTGTCTATGATCATAGGCGAGAGTAGAGATTTTATAATATTAGATCCGTGATAACTAATCATTATCAACCAGCTACTGATAGAATTTGACCGCGGAGGCGCGCGGAGCGGCTGTCTATGATCATAGGCGAGAGTAGATATTTTGTAATATTAGATTAGATCCGTGATAACTAATCATTGTCAACCAGCTACTGATAGAATTTGATCGCTGAGGCGCGCGGACCGGCTGTTTATGATCATAGGCGAGAGTAGATATTTTATAATATTAGATCCGTGATAACTAATCATTGTCAACCAGCTACTGATAGAATTTGACCGCAGAGGCGCGCGGACTGGCTGTCTATGATCATAGGCGAGAGTAAATATTTTATAATATTAGATCCGTGATAACTAATCATTGTCAACCAGCTACTGATAGAATTTGACCGCGGAGGCGCGCGGAGCGGCTGTCTATGATCATAGGCGAGAGTAGATATTTTATAATATAAGATCCGTGATAACTAATCATTGTCAACCAGCTACTGATAGAATTTGACCGCTGAGGCGCGCGGACCGGCTGTCTATGATCATAGGCGAGAGTAGAGATTTTATAATATTAGATCCGTGAAAACTAATCATTGTCAACCAGCTACTGATAGAACTTGACCGCTGAGGCGCGCGGAGCGACTGTCTGTGATCAAAGGCGAGAGTAGAGATTTTATATTATTAGATCCGTGATAACTAATCATTGTCAAACAGCTACCGATAGAGTTTGACCGCTGAGGCGCGCGGAGCGGCTGTCTGTGATCAAAGGCGAGAGTAGAGATTTTATACTGTCCCGATCACAAGCTTTGACCATTTGGCCGTGACGTCACGGCCCGGGCCGTGACATAGCGTGACATTGATTATATATCGTTATCTGATTAAACTAAAATTAAACCAACAACACCATTAAACTCAGCATGCTTGATTTGTACAGAATGCACATTTCAATCACATTTTCATGATTTAAATTGACACCCGGGTGGACATGTGAGAAACACGAATCAGCATGAAAAGAAGCCGCTGTGATTGAAGTCAGATTGAGTAAAGATAAACAAAATTTTGAATTCATACGTATCCATAAATTGTTGATCTGTATATGAATTCACACATATAGGTTTATTTCCTTCAAGAAGAAAACTCGATGCAAAGTGGCTGTTTCAAATTGACATCTTTCGATCTATACGCTTTTCACTGCCTCAATGACGTTCGATCGAAATGGGAACTGCACCACTGAAATTCCTATCTTTCACTCCTTCTTGGAATAATGTTGTTATATCATTTCTTTTTCATGATTTTCACTATGTTTTCTTACTCGAGTCTTGTTTCGAGAACCCGGTGCGAGAGAGAAGGGGGCGGGGCGTAGAGGAGTCGCGTCTCTCTGGCTGTGCCCTGCCACAGGCGGGCGAGACTGCGACGCGATAACATATCTGACTTCCCCACTTCAACTTCATGAATTCAAAATTTATCAATCTGAAATTGTTCTCAGTTTGTCACAAACATTTAGAGCTTCAAAAAGAGGTCTCATAAGAACATAAGCAACTAACACCATGAAGTCCACGCTTTCAGACCAGTCTCGTTTGCGCACGGCGTTATTTGAGAAACCAGCTACGATTTTTGTTGCACTGTTTTTGTCTCGTTGAGACAAGTAAAATGACATCTTATTTTTGAAATTTGGACCATTTTGAACACATCCAGGAGTTGCCACCCGGACTAATTGCCAGTTAAAGATGAGTGAATGCGCAAATCTACCTCAAACTCCCTCTTTTATGGCACTTTCCCTTTGGCAAAATGTCGAGTCTTGGCATCAAGCCACGTCATGCCTCCCCTCGCCCCGCCCTCACATTGGTACTGTACTCACAAAACCATGGTGGCGTGTTTAAAAAAATCAGCGAAGATTTTTATTGCACTGTTTTTGTCTCGTTGAGACAAATAAAATGACATCTTATTTTTGAAATTTGGACCATTTTGAACACATCCAGGAATTGCCACCCTGACTTAGTACCAGTTCGAGATGAGTGACTGTGTGGCGGCGTGGTTTGATGCCAAGACTCGACATTTTGCCAAAGGGAAAGTCCATAAAAGAGGGAGTTGAAGGTAGATTTGCGCATTCACTCATCTTTAACTGGCAATTAGTTCGGGTGGCAATTCCTGGATGTCTTCAAAGTGGTCCAAATTTCAAAAATAAGATGTCATTTTATTTGTCTAAACGAGACAAAAACAGTGCAATAAAAATCTTCGCTGATTTTTTTAAACACGCCACCATGGTTTTGTGAGTACAGTACCAATGTGAGGGCGGGGCGAGGGGAGGCATGACGTGGCTTGATGCCAAGACTCGACATTTTGCCAAAGGGAAAGTGCCATAAAAGAGGGAGTTGGAGGTAGATTTGCGCATTCACTCATCTTTAACTGGCAATTTAGGAACCACAACGTGAGTTGCAAAGAGCCCGGCGAAATCATGTAACATTTTCTCACTGGACACATGACGTGCTCTAATTAGCATAGAACGATTCGCCATTTCGCGCTGGTTCTAACGGTATATTTTTTATGGGATCATGTACTCTGTAAAGTAGTGAGAATCGGTAAAAAGTGATACGATGACGTCATATTTCTTTGATCTAGCCGCCATCGCTCAAAGTGAGTAATGAAAAATGCTAACATAAGAGACGTATTTCATCAAGTACTTATCGATTACAGTCAAACAAAACCTAGTGATACTATTATTAACGAATATGGTCATTATTCAACTATCGATGACGTCATCAGTGCTTTGATCCAGCCGCCCTCTGTCGCACTTTCCCTATGTGAGCGCGCGCTCGGGTGCGCGGCGCCGTGCGGAATTAGAGCGCAATGTGAACGATGAACCCTACGAGCATTATATATTTTTGAAATCAGCTTTAAATGGACCACATTTATGAACTCATTGCTATACCATATCCAAATATTTGAAAATCTCATTGTGTTCCCTACTGGCAATTAGTCCGGGTGGCAATTCCTGGATGTGTTCAAAATGGTCCAAATTTCAAAAATAAGATGTCATTTTACTTGTCTCAACGAGACAAAAACAGTGCAACAAAAATCGTAGCTGGTTTCTCAAATAACGCCGTGCGCAAACGAGACTGGTCTGAAAGCGTGGACTTCATGGTGTTAGTTGCTTATGTTCTTATGAGACCTCATTTTGAAGCTCTAAATGTTTTTGACAAACTAAGAATAATTTCAGATTGAGCAATTTTTAATTAATGAAGTTGAAGTGGGGAAGTCAGATATGTTATCGCGTCGCAGTGAGGCAGGGAAAAGCGTATAGATCGAAAGATGTCAATTTGAAACAGCCACTTTGCATCGAGTTTTCTTCTTGAAGGAAATAAACCTATATGTGTGAATTCATATACAGATCAACAATTTATGGATACGTATGAATTCAAAATTTTGTTTATCTTTACTCAATCTGACTTCAATCACAGCGGCTTCTTTTCATGCTGATTCGTGTTTCTCACATGTCCACCCGGGTGTCAATTTAAATCATGAAAATGTGATTGAAATGTGCATTCTGTACAAATCAAGCATGCTGAGTTTAATGGTGTTGTTGGTTTAATTTTAGTTTAATCAGATAACGATATATAATCAATGTCACGCTATGTCACGGCCCGGGCCGTGACGTCACGGCCAAATGGTCAAAGCTTGTGATCGGGACAGTACTACTAGATCCGTGATAACTAATCATTGTCAACCAGCTACTGATAGAATTTGACCGCTGAGGCGCGCGGACCGGCTGTCTATGATCATAGACGAGAGTAGATATTTTAAAATAATGGATCCGTGATAACTAATCATTGTCAACCAGCTACTGAAAGAATTTGACCGCAGAGGCGCGCGGATCGGCTGTCTATGATCATAGGCGAGAGTAGATATTTTATAATATTAGATCCGTGATAACTAACCATTGTCAACCAGCTACTGATAGAATTTGACCGCGGAGGCGCGCGGAGCGGCTGTCTATGATTATAGGCGAGAGTAGATATTTTATATTATTAGATCCGTGATAACTAATCATTGTCAACCAGCTACTGATAGAATTTGACCGCTGAGGCGCGCGGACCGGCTGTCTATGATCATAGGCGAGAGTAGAGATTTTATAATATTATATCCGTGATAACTAATCATTATCAACCAGCTACTGATAGAATTTGACCGCGGAGGCGCGCGGAGCGGCTGTCTATGATCATAGGCGAGAGTAGAGATTTTATAATATTAGATCCGTGATAACTAATCATTATCAACCAGCTACTGATAGAATTTGACCGCGGAGGCGCGCGGAGCGGCTGTCTATGATCATAGGCGAGAGTAGATATTTTGTAATATTAGATCCGTGATAACTAATCATTGTCAACCAGCTACTGATAGAATTTGATCGCTGAGGCGCGCGGACCGGCTGTTTATGATCATAGGCGAGAGTAGATATTTTATAATATTAGATCCGTGATAACTAATCATTGTCAACCAGCTACTGATAGAATTTGACCGCAGAGGCGCGCGGACTGGCTGTCTATGATCATAGGCGAGAGTAAATATTTTATAATATTAGATCCGTGATAACTAATCATTGTCAACCAGCTACTGATAGAATTTGACCGCGGAGGCGCGCGGAGCGGCTGTCTATGATCATAGGCGAGAGTAGATATTTTATAATATTAGATCCGTGATAACTAATCATTGTCAACCAGCTACTGATAGAATTTGACCGCAGAGGCGCGCGGACTGGCTGTCTATGATCATATGCGAGAGTAAATATTTTATAATATTAGATCCGTGATAACTAATCATTGTCAACCAGCTACTGATAGAATTTGACCGCGGAGGCGCGCGGAGCGGCTGTCTGTGATCAAAGGCGAGAGTAGAGATTTTATACTACTAGATCCGTGATAACTAATCATTGTCAACCAGCTACTGATAGAATTTGACCGCTGAGGCGCGCGGACCGGCTGTCTATGATCATAGACGAGAGTAGATATTTTAAAATAATGGATCCGTGATAACTAATCATTGTCAACCAGCTACTGAAAGAATTTGACCGCAGAGGCGCGCGGATCGGCTGTCTATGATCATAGGCGAGAGTAGATATTTTATAATATTAGATCCGTGATAACTAACCATTGTCAACCAGCTACTGATAGAATTTGACCGCGGAGGCGCGCGGAGCGGCTGTCTATGATCATAGGCGAGAGTAGATATTTTATATTATTAGATCCGTGATAACTAATCATTGTCAACCAGCTACTGATAGAATTTGACCGCTGAGGCGCGCGGACCGGCTGTCTATGATCATAGACGAGAGTAGATATTTTAAAATAATGGATCCGTGATAACTAATCATTGTCAACCAGCTACTGAAAGAATTTGACCGCAGAGGCGCGCGGATCGGCTGTCTATGATCATAGGCGAGAGTAGATATTTTATAATATTAGATCCGTGATAACTAACCATTGTCAACCAGCTACTGATAGAATTTGACCGCGGAGGCGCGCGGAGCGGCTGTCTATGATCATAGGCGAGAGTAGATATTTTATATTATTAGATCCGTGATAACTAATCATTGTCAACCAGCTACTGATAGAATTTGACCGCTGAGGCGCGCGGACCGGCTGTCTATGATCATAGGCGAGAGTAGATATTTTATGATGATTGATATGTGATAACTAAACATTGTCACCAGCTACTGATAGAATTTGACCGCGGAGGCGCGCGGAGCGGCTGTCTATGATCATAGGCGAGAGTAGGTGATTTATAAGATTAGATCCGTGATAACTAATCATTGTCAACCAGCTACTGATAGAATTTGACCGCGGAGGCGCGCGGAGCGGCTGTCTATGATCATAGGCGAGAGCAGATATTTTATAATATTAGATCCGTGATAACTAATCATTGTCAACCAGCTACGGATAGAATTTGACCGCGGAGGCGCGCGGAGCGGCTGTCTATGATCATGGGCGAGAGTAGATATTTTATGATATTAGATCCGTGATAACTAAACATTGTCAACCAGCTACTGATAGAATTTGACCGCGGAGTCGCGCGGAGCGGCTGTCTATGATCATAGGCGAGAGCAGATATTTTATAATATTAGATCCGTGATAAATAATCATTGTCAACCAGCTACTGAAAGATTTTGACCGCGGAGGCGCGCGGAGCGGCTATCTATGATCGTAGGCGAGAGTAGAGATTTCATGACGAGAAAGTGAAAGATCAGAGAGTATAAGAAAATACATATCTGTATCAGTGATCAATGTATTATTATAATTACTGATCTACTGATCGGCTTTGACCGCGGAGACGCGCGAAGCGTGCCGGAGCTCTTTCTATGTGCATACGAGAAAGTGAACGATGAGAGAGTCGGAGAAAATTCATATCAGTATTATCATTACTAAGTATTATTATTATTATTATTATTATTATTATTATTATTATTATTATTATTATTATTATTATTATTATTATTATTATTATTATTATTATTATTATTATTATTATTATTATTATTATTATTATTATTAATATTATTATTATTATTATTATTATTATTATTATTATTATTATTATTATTATTATTATTATTATTATTATTATTATTATTATTATGATTGCTGATCTATGTACTGATAGGCTTTGACCGCGGAGGCGCGCCGGAGCGCCTTCTATACTAAGCGCGCAACTAGCTCAGCATTTTCTGATCAAAAAATTATCGCGCTCTATCTACAGATAGAGCGCGATTTTTTTTTGCTCTATTCGCAATGGCTTCCCGCCATCCCGCGGTACGGTGTTCCCATCAGCTGTTTTTGATTATTTTCGAAATTCTTTCTGTTTGTTTTGTATGCATTTGTTATAATTTGTTATATCATAGGCTCGCATTTAGCTCAGGATTTCCTGTTGAATTTTTTTCCGTTCGTATGTATGTCGCGTTGTTGTATGACTGTTTATTCCATGACCTATATTTGTCGCCTTCGTGTTTTATAATAGTTTTCATTGTGCTCACTCACAACCTACAGTTGTGATTGCGAAGTAGTGTGTTTCAGTTGGATAATGATGGAGCTGGCGCACCGCGCTGATCAAGCCGGTTTCGTTGCGCAAGAAGCTGCGCAGTCATCGCAAGTGTGTGGCGCCAGATTCTGGATGAGGTAAGGACGTAAGGATTGCGATTATCATATTTCATGTAGTTGTGTTTTATTGTAGTATTCGTCATGGTTGCAGATGATGTCGTACCGAGCCCGCGAGACGGGAAGACCGCGCGGCTGTGATCCGACAAACATCGCCGCCTCGCATGCCCGTTCTCTCCACTCTCCACCTTGCACTCGCGCACAGAAAAGGTTTTTAATTTCGCGGTTTTACTTTGTGTAAATGTATTCATAACAGTGGTGATTCAACAGCAATATGATGATAGCGATAGCCCTGAAACGTATTTGTTGCAGGTTCTCGTGGATGACAGCCCAGCAGCGCGTCTTCATAAAGGACTACTGACATCTCGGACATACACCTAACAACAATCAAATTGTCATGTTCTATCGTAATCTCTAAATCGAAATAAATATGTTTGCGCTGGTTTATGCCTGTCTAACATCATGTATATTCTTGGTTTATGGCATTACTTTCTTAACACTGATTCGATGATTGACTAGTCATGTGCATTGGTGATTATTGAATGAGTTTTGGTATAAACGTTTAAAAACCAAAGATTTTGTGTCATGGTTGTCGGGAGTGGCCGGCTGGCGCGCGCCTGTCTCTATTTCTCTGCCGTCTCTCGTCGTCTAACCAATTTCGTCGCGCTCGGCTCTCTTGCGCGAGAGAGCGAAACTGGTGGGCGAGCCTACTATAAGAGTATAGTAAATATATTATTTGTACAAAAGCAGTAACTATCAACCGGATACTGATAGACTGTGACACTTTCTAATTATTTAAAATTACTGAAAGTTAAAAAAATAAGATAATAAATAAAGATAAGTCATCTACTGGAAGACTGACAACAGCACTTCTAGCACAGCTCCTATCAGCACTTCCAGAGCACATATCAAGTCAATCTAAATATCAATCGATAGATAATTTTCTCCTCTATTTTATACCTATATTTCTAGCGCGCGAAGCGCGCTAGTTCGCAGCGCCCGCTGCGCCGCTCTGGCTAAATGTCCTATGGTGTCTGTGCGTCCATCGCTCTACCGCGCCACCCACTACTCCTATCTAGCCAAACGTGACATCGATCCGATGGTCTCGGTCCCGAGATGCAGGATTCCAATTTTCAGATCTTTATCTCTCATATCCGCGGAGCTATAAGCTCCAGAATGTCCGACGAAATAGCACGTAATCAGAGAGAGTCAGACAGAAAACAGGCGAAATAGTATGTGAGGCGAGGAGACGGGTAGGTGGTTGAACGGTTGCATCGAGTAGGCCTTACAAGAACGAGTACTGCGAATCGCAGACTCCAGCTTTCGAGAAACGGTTTCGACGTCACTCCTCTACACTCCTTCACCTACAAATCTGCCCGTAATCTTTTTATAAATCCTCCTGGTTTCCTTTCACGAAGTGATTTAATCGAGGCGAGGCGACGCCAAACAATTGTCGCGGGCTGTTCAAGAAAACTAGGCAATCGTGTAAGGTCTCCCTTTACTACAACATGCAAATAGGTGGCCACTACACTTCTACCAAAATTCGCATCTTTTTGTGACCTCTGACGCCCGCTATCAATTAAATTCCTCTAATCGACGCCACTTTATTGCCCCGCGACGAGAGAGTGTGGCGAGGTGAGAGTGCGCCAGCTGCCAGTCTGTCTGATGTCAGAGAAAGAGACAGGCAATTGTGCAAATGAGCGAGAGTATCACCATGCACTACGAAACAGCTCACCACACTCCAACAAACTATTTTCTGAGCACATACAATAAAACAATACTATATGCACTCACGTCATTCTATATTCAAAGATAGAAGTGAGGCAAGGCGAAATACTGTGTAACCTCCTTTTCTCATCTCTCTCATTTACTTATCCCTCTCTTCTCACGCCTCTCTCTCTCTCTCTCTCTCTCTCTCTCTCTTTCTCTCTTTCTCTCCCTCTCTCCATCTCTTCCTCTATCCCTCTCTTATATATTATGATTTTAGATTATTGGTACTATGAAGTCTATGAAGTCTACTGGGATCTAAAATAAATAATAATTGTCAACCAGCTGCTCATCCCACTCTTTTTCTTTCTCTCTCTCTCTCTCTCTCTCTTTCTCTCTCGCTCGCTCAAACTTTATAATATAAGACCAGTAATAACTATAAAGTATATTTGTATCTCTGATAAATAAAAATTTCAACCAGCTACTGATAGGCTTTTACCGCGGAGTGTGCCGGAGCGCCCTCTATGAGCATACGAGAGAGTGAAAAATCAGAGAGTAGGAGAGAATGCATATCAGTATCAGTGTTCAATATATTATTATAACTACTGATCTACTGATCGGCTTTGACCGCGGAGGCGCGCGTAGCGTGCCGGAGCGCCCTCTAAAGGCATACGATAGAGTAAAAAATCAAAGAGTCGGAGATAAATCATATCAGTAGCAGTGATCAATGCATTCTTACTATTACTGATCTACTGATATATTTTGACCGCGGAGGCGCGCGGAGCGTGCCGGAGCGCTTTCTATGTGCATACGAGAGAGTGAAAGATCAGAGAGTCGGAGAAAATTCATATCAGTAGCAGTGATCAATGCATTCTTACTATTACTGATCTACTGATAGAATTTGACCGCGGAGGCGCGCGGAGCGTGCCGGAGCGCTTTCCATGTGCATACGAGAGAAAGAAAGATCAGAGAGTCGGAAAAAATTCATATCAGTAGCAGTGATCAATGCATTCTTACTATTACTGATCTACTGATATATTTTGACCGCGGAGGCGCGCGGAGCGTGCCGGAGCGCTTTCTATGTGCATACGAGAAAGTGAACGATCAGAGAGTCGGTGAAAATTTATATCAGTAGCAGTGATCAATGCATTCTTACTATTACTGATCTACTGATAGAATTTGACCGCGGAGGCGCGCGGAGCGTGCCGGAGCGCTTTCTATGTGCATACGAGAAAGTGAACGATCAGAGAGTCGGTGAAAATTTATATCAGTAGCAGTGATCAATGCATTCTTACTATTACTGATCTACTGATAGAATTTGACCGCGGAGGCGCGCGGAGCGTGCCGGAGCGCTTTCTATGTGCATACGAGAGAAAGAAAGATCAGAGAGTCGGAGAAAATTCATATCAGTAGCAGTGATCAATGCATTCTTACTATTCCTGATCTACTGATAAATTTTTACCGCGGAGGCGCGCGGAGCGTGCCGGAGCGCTTTCTATGTGCATACGAGAAAGTGAACGATCAGAGAGTCGGAGAAAATTCATATCAGTAGCAGTGATCAATGCATTCTTACTATTACTGATCTACTGATAGAATTTGACCGCGGAGGCGCGCGGAGCGTGACGGAGCGCTTTCTATGTGCATACGAGAGAAAGAAAGATCAGAGAGTCGGAGAAAATTCATATCAGTATCAGTGATCAATGCATTCTTACTATTACTGATCTACTGATATAATTTGACCGCGGAGGCGCGCGAAGCGTGCCGGAGCGCTTTCTAGCGCGTGAACGATCAGAGAATCGGTGAAAATTCATATCAGTAGCAGTAATCAATGCATTCTTACTATTACTGATCTACTGATATATTTTGACCGCGGAGGCGCGCGGAGCGTGCCGGAGCGCTTTCTATGTGCATACGAGAGAAAGAAAGATCAGAGAGTCGGAGAAAATTCATATCAGTAGCAGTGATCAATGCATTCTTACTATTACTGATCTACTGATATAATTTGACCGCGGAGGCGCGCGAAGCGTGCCGGAGCGCTTTCTATGTGCATACGAGAGAAAGAAAGATCAGAGAGTCGGAGAAAATTCATATCAGTAGCAGTGATCAATGCATTCTTACTATTACTGATCTACTGATAGAATTTGACCGCGGAGGCGCGCGGAGCGTGCCGGAGCGCTTTCTATGTGCATACGAGAGAAAGAAAGATCAGAGAGTCGGAGAAAATTCATATCAGTATCAGTGATCAATGCATTCTTACTATTACTGATCTACTGATAGAATTTGACCGCGGAGGCGCGCGGAGCGTGCCGGAGCGCCCTCCATGTGCATACGAGAGAGAATAAAATATCAGAGAGTAGCAGAAAATGCAAATCAGTATCAGTGATCATTATTGTTATTTTTATTACTGATCTACTGATATGCTCTGACAGCGGAGCGTGCCGGAGCGCCTTCTATGAGCATAGTAAATATATCTGTAGAAAAACAGTCAACCAGATACTATCAACCAGATAGACTGTGACACTTTCTAATTATTTAAAATTACTGTAAATATAAAAAGGAAATAAATAAAGATCAGTCATCTACTGGAAGACTGACAACAGCACTTCTAGCACAGCTCCTAATAGCACTTCCAGAGCACATATCAAGTCAATCTATATATCAATCGATAGATAATTTTCTCTTCTATTTTCTACCTATATTTCTAGCGCGCGAAGCGCGCTAGTCCCCCTTTCATACTAATATTTACTATGGTGTCTGTCTGTCTGTCTGTCTGTCTGTCCTTCCGGAGAGATATCTCTTTTCAAAGTCTACTCTAACTACTCATTTTTTCTAGAAAGTTTCTTCATTACCCGAGAACGCAAAATTCCAAATATCTCGTCAATAGCGATCTCCTAATCATAGTTATCACCTAATCTCTTAACTATGGAGAAAAATTTCAAAATACTTCAATTAGAACGAAATTTGGAGGGTAGGTGAATCGACCTAGAAAAAATCGATAGCCGCGATACCAGCCGGCTGTGACCTCATCTTCATGCCCAAATAGGCGAAAGTACCCAAAATGCACCCAAAATTCATGATCTTCGATTTCTATAAAAATTGAATACAAGAAAGATTACGTATGATAGATTATAGAAACTTGTTTCCTTTTTTGAAAAGTCATCAAATATGGCGAATATGATCGACTTTTCGTACAGACGAGATAGAGGGTCCAATTTGTAAACTTAAGCTTTTATGGGCAAAAAAACCCTTCTGTCAAAGTTTCAGATCGATCGGACTTTGTCTTCATACAGTATTAGACATTTTCTGAGCGCGCGTTACTTGCTGGGGTCGCGCCCACCGGATTGCTCGCTACCAGCCGCCAGGTCAAGCGATCGA
>CAWZYM010000193.1:197500-245000 GCA_963966185.1 Rhabditoides inermis | reverse complement strand
AGAGAGAGAGAGAGAAGAGAGAGAGAAGGAGAGAGGAGGGAGAGTAGACATAACTGTCTATTGAAAGTGACAGTGACTGCTGCAGACGTGAGAGTAGAAGAGTAGATAAAATAAGACATAGTTCTGTGACTAGATAATTGTTGTCACCGATGCAGAGACGTGAGAATAGACAAGAGAGTGAGAGAGAGAAAGAGAGAAGGATGAGAAAGAAAGAGAGAGAAAGAGAGAAAGGGAGAGAGAGGGAGAAGATAGGAGAGAGGAAGGAGAGGAGATATAACTGTCTCTCCATAGTCGGTGAATGCTGCAGACGTGAGAATAGAAGAGTAGACAGAAGGTGCCATAGTACTGTCTCTAGAATTTTGTTGTAACCGCTGCGGAGACGTGAGAATAGAAATAAAAGATAGTGAAAAAGAGAGAGACGGAGGTGGAGAGAGGAAGGAGGGTAGAGAGGGAGAGGGAGAAGGGGGGAAGAGGTAGGGGAGAGATAAGGAGGAAGAGGAAGTAATGAGTTGAAAATAGAGAAAACTAGATAGAAAACAGAAGAAAAAAGTAGGTGAGAGATAGTTGAAACAGACAGAACTTGAAAGATATACATGTTTCTACGCAAAAAGCAACTATTTTTTTCTATTTTGTCTATTTTTGTATCTTGTATGCCTAGTGCGGAGGCGCGCGACAGCGCGCCGGAGCGCTAGTCCTTTAAGTGAATAAGTTGTTTGGTGACTCATCTCTGACGCACAGTTTATAGTTACATGCATGTAATTCTTTTTAATGCTTTTATCTGTTTTATCTAACAGTAGACATTTGAAAACACACGTGGTCTGACAAGACTTGAGGATATTTACAGAATACACGCACCCTTTTATCATAGCCCTCATTTGTACCAATATACGGGAATAAGTTGCCTTGTCATCTCCTAGTTTTATCTATGAAATTTCAAACATAAAACCAAGCCTTTCAGATTTGATTATAAATCGTGAACGTGCTCTTGTTACAATTAGTCGAGTCTAGGAGGAAGTGACTAGGAAATATCAAATAGTTTATATATAAAAAACCTAAATTTATTGAATTCAACTAGATTAAAGTCATAAACGTGCTCTCGTTAGAATTAGTCACATCTATGAGGAAATGACCATGATTTTTTTTATTTATAAAAAAATAGATCTAACTAAATTACTTTCAAGAACGTGCTCTCATTAGCAATTTTGACGAAGATACAGACGTGATTTAGTTAGAGAGTCTATCCCACCGGGACCCGAGCATTGCTGCTCCAATCAACAACGGGCATGAAACCCCTGTAATCGATTAGCCTCAACAGCATCTCTTTTTTCTGTTCGTATTTTTTTCAACATTTCAACCGCAAAAGAGAACTATGGACAATGAAACGAAAGCATGAAAATTTTGCCGATAAACAAGGTTAACCCTTGGCAGACCAGTGCAGGTGGTCAGCTACTTGGGAAGCCCTCACGTCGGATCTCCCCAAGTAGCTGACCACCAGATTGGGGAGCCCTCACGTCGCATAAAACGCAAAAATGATAAATTACAACATCAACATCAACATATATACTATTAAACTACACGACCACGACCAAAATATACTTTATACCTCTGAGGTTGGCGCATCTAGTTTCCTCTTTGTGACTGATAGGCTCGGTGCTTTGCTCCCAAACTTGTTCTTCCCAGATTCAGCTTAGGCTATAAGTTATAGAGCGTGTTTGGAACGTGCGAGTTTGTGAATCCTTTTGTTTATTGTTACGCAGTAACATAGTGGATAAGTTACATCAACGTCCCCGTCTGTCGCCCCCTGGGGAAGGCAGGCGGGGCCGTTGACTGGCCGAGTATGTCAACATTGCTCTGGCTTCCCTTGCTGCCTTTGAACGGTGCCTCCCCTCATTTGAATGTGTTGAGCTCTATCATCATTTTCCATTTCTCACGTTTTACAACCGTAAAAAAACACTAGTTTAATTTTGATAGCTAATCTCTCTAACCACACGTTCATAAATTCGTTGTATGTACGGCTGTTGTCACGCATGTCAACAATGTTGTGTTTTAGGTTGAAGAACCCGGTTGACGAGATGCCAGAAAGTAGGGGAATGCCCGGTAGGATCACAACCATTCTCGACGTTCACTACGATATCGCCGCGTTCGGGCGAAGTATCCGGATCCAACCCATCATCGCCTTCAACTGGAGCAGTGTGGTGGAGAACCACCTGGAGCGATATGTCGACGTCGTCATATACACACAGTTCGCGCTCATGCCCATAATTGCTTGCTTCTACGCGTTCGCTTTCCTCGTGCTCAAAAGAACCATGAACTGGTATCCCAACCTCAGCCGTATTGGCATGCTTATTCCTATATTATACGTTTTCCAATGCCTTGGCCGATTCGTTGCATTGATGTTCCTTCATGGTTGTATTACTCCTGATGGTGAGGTTTTACAATTATTTTATATATATATATATATATATATATATATATATATATATATATATATATATATATATATATATATATATTTCATTGCAGCGAACTCAACGAACTGGTTGTTACTGCTCACTTATTTTCGAATTATGTACTACGTGGCTGTGGGAGCGTTTCCATTCAACGCTGGAATTGAGCGGGCATTTGCATCGTATTTCTACACAGACTATGAGAACAATCCGCGTACTATCATCTCCACTATTCTCAACGCGTATTGTATCGCAAATGGCACTTTTGTTTCGATTCTTATATTGCTCGGTTTGTTCAAACAAAGAACCCTCGTGCATCCGCAAAAAATGCTGCAGATCGTCCGACGGAGGTGTACTACTTATTGATTTCCGCAATTATCTTATGTTCTCCCTACTGCTTGGTAAGCAGACATGTTGAGAGCCGTTTCACTTGTCTTTTTCAGTACTTGGTCGGGATCTGGTATTGGAACAAGTTGACGTTGGCGAGGTTGAACCGCCCACCATACACTGCGTACACCTTGACCAAGCGATTCCAGCTCACTAACAACATGAAGACATTGAAGGTGCGAATCGATATAGTAGATTCGAACCAATTTGTAAACATTCAGGCTTTCATGGTCATATTCTGCGCGATGTTTGCCGGCTGTGTGATCTGTTTCGCACTTCTCTTCTTGGGTTTCATTCATCCCGCACATAATCGAGAATCCATCATCTACTTGGCTATCGCGCAACTCGCTGAGACATTGTCAGTTCCGCTTTTAGCGTATCCGAAATGATAATGCCATAACAGAAGTAGTGCAAACAGGTAATTGCAGGCTGACCATCCCTCTACTTTTCTCGCTGTTGTTGGTGCGACAGTGGCGCACTTGCGCCCTTCAAATCATACGCACAATTATCAGAAGAAGTGACAGCAAGGTATGTCAACGTGCACACAACGTGAGAAACATGGTTATTTAGGCTGTGTGCGAGCAGAAGCGCTCTGCTCAAATGGACCGACAGACTCGAATCGCCGACAGCAATACTTACTTCACGCAACTCAATACTGCATGGCAATAAATCTCTTCCGTCTGGCGACCCAATCACTATATTTTGTACCCGTCCTCCTTGAATGTTCCAAATACAAAAAAACCCTACTAAAATTGTACAGTACAGTCAGAGAAATGTGAGCCGCATGTGCCACGTGGCCCACGTGGTCCACGGTGTGCCATTCTCTCGTTTCTCTCCCCACACTCCGCGTGAGACACACTATCTCATCACTGTCTACCCCCTCTTCTGTCGCTAGTGTTTTCTAGTCCTCACGCGTGTAATTTCCTGTTACAAAGTTGCGTAAATACTTGTAATTACCTGTTACAAAGTTGCGTAAATACTCAGAGTTTCTCTTTGCCCAATTCAACAAAAACGCATGTATAAAACGTTTAGAAATACACACAGAAACCTGCACCTTTAAAATTTCTCTATAGTGAATCGAGTGTATCTCTAAAGTAAAAGTGCCTGTCACTCCTGTCCCTCGCCTCTTCCACCTTCTTACCGGTCGCACATGTATGGATATTGAATTGTCTGTTGAGGCAACCGAGAAACGTAGATGAATCATATTACATCACTTTTTCTTAGTATTAACTGATTAAATCTCGCGATTTGAATTACCTTTAATTTTTTTTAATTGGGAATAATTCGATTGGGTCTGGAACAAAACCCATGGGAGGTGTACAGGAATGACGAAGGAAGAGAGAAAGAGGGTTGAGGAGGGAATGACGTCATGGGTGTGTTCTGAGTGTGAACTGCATGGCAGTTCACACTCAGTCACTCAAATCTTCCCGATTTCGATGGACTCTTCTTTGACAGTCTGCTCACTCGCCCTAAGCGGAAACGGGCTGTGCTGGAGAGTGTCGTAGTAGAGACGGGAGAGAGTGAGCCCTATTATGTGCGCATGATATCACTGAATATCAACGGATTGAGAGGGAAGATGGACGATCTGAGGAGAGTGGCGGACACGTACAAACCGCACGTGATTGGAGTACAAAAGACAAAGTTGGACAGAGGAATAGAGAGCAAAGATCTGAAAGTGGCCGGATATGAACTGTTCCGGAAGGACCAGACAGCGGGAGAAGGGGGAGTGGCACTGTATGTGAACCGTGCGTTGCGTCCCTTGCTGGTGAAGGAAGAGACTTCTTTGGAATTAGTGGCGGTGAAATGCAGGGGAGAGAAAATGAGTCAGTTCGTGGTGGCCTCAGTCTACCGTAGCCCGACCAAAGCTAATTCGGCAGCTAAGATTGAGGAGTTTGTTGATGAGCTGGACTCGTGGCTATCTCAGAGAGATGAATTGATGGATGTGATTATCGGAGGAGATATGAATGTGTGTTGGAACAATAATGAGTCGGCAAACCTCAAAGAGGTGTGCGCTGAACACTCAATGCAATAAGTCGTTTCACACGTGACACATCGAAACCGATTGATTGATATTATGATGGTGAGCAGGCGAGTGAGGGTAGCTGGAGTGGAGCACTTCGCTCCTGTCGAGAAAGAACATGAACCCATTATGATTGACACATGCATTCGATGCGAGAATCGAAAAGAGAAGCCAGTGAAGGGCTACGATTTCAAGAAGGCAAACTGGACGGGTCTGATAGAGTTTCTTGGAAAAGAAGTGCGATGTGAGTGGATAGAGGATAGGAGTCTGTTGATTGATGACATGTAGAGAAAGTTTGTGGATATGGTTAGAGCGGGTATGCAGAAGTGGATACCGCTCAAAACATTCCGCAGGAGAAGAGGGTGCGAGTGGATGAGCGAGAATGTCAAGACTTTGCAGCGGCGGAAAAACGCACTACACAAGTTGAGCAAGGAAAAGGGAGACAGTGAGGCAAAAGCTGCGTTTAGACATGCTCGAAAAGAGCTGGCTAAAGAGACAGCCAACGAGAAGAAGAATGTCTTTGATAAAAAGTTTCCTTCTGTAGAGAGACCCACAGATTTCTGGAAGACTATTGAGTGTCTGACAGGAAAAACGAAGGGCAAGGAAATCCCCGATCTGACTGACTCGAATGGCAAGAAGGCTTTGTCAGTTCAGCAAAAGGCAGACATGCTCCTGGAGCAGTTTGTCAAGGTGGGAAACACAATGGAAAGTGAGATGCCGGAACTTGCATCGGATGCGGATAGAATCCCTCCCTGCTCGAGAGAGTTTGTGGAGAAGCATCTGAGCAGAAAGCAAGTGGAATCGATGGGATAACTGTGATGATGTTGAAGAGGTGTGTGAAACCATTGACTGCCCCAATTGTGGCTAAGATCAATCGGTGTCTACACGAGGAGAAGTTCCCTCTGGGATGGAAGGAAGCGGTGATATCACCCATTCAGAAAGTGGAACACCCACAGCACCCAGTCGATTTCCGACCGGTGTTACTGCTACCTATTGTGAGCAAGATGGCAGAGGAGTATGTGTTTGGAATGATGGTTGGAGAGATAGACCGGAAGCTGTCTCCGAATCAGTTTGAATTACGGAAGAGAAGGAGCACTGTGAACGCGGTACTGAGTTTCCAGTATGGAGTTGTAAGAGGAAGGCTGCTCGGGCGGTTGCAGTGTTTTTCGATATTTTGAAAGCATTCGATACGATCCCTTTTGGACATTTGGTAAATGTTTTAAGACATGAATTCAATCTTGCCGATTCGTACCTCAGATTGATAAAAGATTATCTGTCTAACAGGAGGATGCGAGTGCGAGTGAACGGGACCCTGAGTGAAGAGAAGGAGGTTGTGAATGGAGTGCCGCAGTAAAGTATCCTAGGACCACTTCAATTCAATTGTTACGTGAATCGAGTGGAGTCGATACAATTGAATGAAGGGGCGCGTATTGTTCAATACGCCGACGATGCGGTATATGTCTCTCGGTATCTTACCGATGGAGACAAGGAGAATGCACAAGAAGATGTGGAGAAACTAAGTGGGCTCTTCTCAGAGATGGGAATGGAGCTGAATGCGGGAAAGTGCAAGGTGATTCGAATGGGAGTGTATGAGAAGGAACCAGATTTTGAGGTGTATCTGCATATTGGTGGAACAGAGCTCGAGTGTAGTAGCAAGTACAAATATCTCGGAGTGGCAATTGATCCACTGATGAACTTCAGTGGTCACGTGGCTGAGAGGGTGACGATAGTAGGAAAGGAGTGCACATGGTAGAAGCTGCTGGGCTAGGAAGGAGCTGCTTTTGCCGGAGTTGCACCGCATGAGGAAGAAGTTGCACGTTGATCAGTTTAGTAAAAGAATAGGATTTTTGCACAATGTTTGACACAGAAGGGTGTTTTCGACCGTATTGGATCGAATACAGTAGCATGAAACTGTACCAGCCGGAGATCTTCATTCACTAGTGATCTGATGTTTAGCTCATATCGAGGATTGATGCACTCTTATGGTACTAATAAATATCATACACCTGATTATACTGTAATATATGCGAAACACACATCGCACTACTCATGTAGGCTGATCAATGCACTGTTTCCGCACCTTTATGTCTACTGGCATAATATTTTTTATCTCAAAGTGCATTTTTAGAAGGCTGTAGTATTAGAACTTCCTTCTATATGATATTGTGAACATACAATACATCATAGAGATAAGATATGCATACGTATGCTATGTTTCGACACTACCAAAATAGTTCAAGTGCAACTCCTTCCTATAGTAGTGTAGCTCCTTCCGGAGCAGCTTCTACCATGTGCACTTCCTTCCTCCTATCGAGGGTGACGAAGGCTCTTTAAGCTATCTATCGGTGCTTTGGTGCGAACTATGAGGAGTGGGCTCCTCGAAGCGCCTTCGAGAGAGTGTACAAGGCGTGTATTGAGCCAGGACTGCTATATGCAGCAGAAGGATGGTTTCCTGCAAACGAGACGGACAGGGCGAGACTCGAAAGAGTGAATGTGCATGCAGCCAGGCTAGTGCAGAATGATTTCACGTCGTCGGATGGCCGAGTGCTAGAGAAGGCTAAGTGGAACACGGTGAAGAAGACCGTGATCGAAAGAAGGAAAATGCTTATGTGGAATTATGTTCACGGAGTGCTAGCCCCTCCAAATGGAATGCTGGTCCTGGTGTCGGACAGTAGAGTAAGAAGGACAGCACGCGGTGGCCACTCACTGAGAGTGATGGAGCCTGTGGTGACAAGTGCGAGATTGCACGACTACCCGGTGAACAAATTGAGAAGGCTTTGGAATGCCCTACCGGAAAAGGCTGTATTGGAGGAGACCAAACAGTCGTTCAAGCGTGCTGTCAAGAATCTGTGAATTGTGACCGTCGGAGACGGTGTTTTATCTTACTAACAGTTGTGTTTATCGACTAGCGTGCTTATATAGCACGCCAGTTGAACTATTTTAGTTCTCACATTCGTAATAATCCAAGGCTCTGTCTTGTTTTCGGCTGAGTGAGAACAATTGGTACGGCTTCTTGTTACTCTATATGAGTAGTGAGATAAACGCAATGCGGTGTCCTGGAAAATTCATCACTTCATCACTTCATCACTTCATCACATGAAGTGATGAAGTGATGAAGTGATGAATTTTCCAGAATTTTCCAGGATGCCCAATGCGGTGTCCTTTTCTTGTGATGAAGTGATGAGCGGTGTCCTTTTCTTGTGATGAAGTGATGAATCTCCAGGATGCCGCATTGCGGGCATCCTGGAAAACTCATAACTTCATCACTATATCACTTCATCACTTTGACTTCATCACTTCATCACATGTGATGAAGTGATGAAGTGATGAAGTGATGAAGTGATGAAGTGATGAAGTGATGAAGTGATGAAGTGATGAAGTGATGAAGTTTCAATTTTTGTTTTTTTAAACAAACTTTGTTTTTAAATTGTAAAAAATGATATGTACTTTGTTTTTTTTTTTGTAAACTTTCAATCGGCAACGGCAACAGATGTCCGTTTGTTCGCTTACTTATAAACTACATCATAAAGACCAGAAGTACAAGACCAAAGAAGAGAATCCATACTTGAAAACTTGTAGGATGCAAATGATGATGTGCTATTGTAGAATGCTACAACAAGATCGTTTTGTACCAACTGCGCTCTTGCCATACCAACGAGAAATGACGACATATGGACGACGTCAGGTTACGTTGGTGGATAAGGGTTTGCTTGTGTCCGGCGCGTGAACGTCCCTCAAACACGGATGAGGATGAGGAACATGAAATAGGAAGAAGAAACTTCCCAACTTCCCAGGAACATCGTCCTCTTCCTCTTTTATGTAAATTGACAAGATATCTTTGTCATGTATATGTGTAGCTGATGTGTAATGCGCGAGTGAGTGCGCAGGAGGCGGGGTCAGAGACTGAGCGAGAGAGGTGAGCCCGGAGGGCGAGAGGAGATGAGGATGGCGAGGTTGCGATGGCGGTGTTATATATTCATTCTTTGTATATTCTCTATGTAACAATAAACGTATATGGATAATTGTGTTCTGTCTGAATGAGAGGGAACTCCTGGGAATATCTAAGGATACGTCATGGAGGTCCCGGGGAATGATGATATTCTTCCTATTACGCGGACACTGTCTTCGACGGTTCGGCAGGCATATTCAGACACGGACCGGACGGCAAGGAAACGTGAGTCTGTGAAAGGCGTACTATTCACGATTGGTCGCGACTTGTGATCTGTAGATACAGTGTGGCGAAAACATGCTAGGTAACCTGGGCTTAGTCTTTCCGGCTGTAGCTGAGTGGCCGAAATTCGTATTCGACGGATCTGGTTCGTTTACTAGTTTCGAAAGTGAGCTAGAGGAGCGTGTAAAGTTGTTCGGAATCAGTGAGGAAAGGCGTACGTACATTCTTCCCCTCCTGCTAGAGAAAGAGGCGAAGGCGGTGTACGATGATCTAAGCTCCACAGTGAAAGGTGACTATGAGGCGAGCATGGATGCGATCAAAGAACACTTCCGCAACGACCTGTACCTGATGAGGACGATGCGAGAGCTGATGAGTACCCAGCAGAAGCGTGGCGAGTCGGCGCTCGAGTTTGCGAACAGAGTGGCTGACTTGGCGGATGATTTGGATGAGTCGGCGGAAGTGAGAGAGAGTCTCTCCAAAACGAATTTCATGCGTGGACTCAATAAAAGTCTTTATGACGCTCTTGTTCTCAACGGAAAATCGAGTGGAAAGTTTTCGGAACTAAAGACGGCGGCAATTGAGATGGAGACTAGAATGAGAGCTGTGTCTGACGAAATGGAATTGTCGGCGGAGGTGAATTCGATGAGCCTCGGTAGGCGTCACGGCGAGTCGCGCGGTGGCGACGGCAGCGATTCCAGGGTTGAAGACAGGTATGAACAGCATCGCATTCGTGGAATGGCACGGAGGAGCGACAACTCGCGTCACTGGAGGAGCCGGCGACGCGACTATTCAAGCAGCAGCAGCGACCAAGAATACTAATGTGTGATGTGCTGTGGTATATGGTGAGGTATATGGAGAGGTATATGGTATGTGGTATATGGTTATATGGTGAGGCTATGAATTATAGCAGTTTCGTGGCGATGTGTTGATATTTGTGCTAGTTAGAAGAGAGTATGATGGCGATTTATATTGATTGGCGACATTTTGAAACTTCGAGGACGAAGTTAATTAAAAATTGGAGATGTCATGTATATGTGTAGCTGATGTGTAATGCGCGAGTGAGTGCGCAGGAGGCGGGGTCAGAGACCGAGCAAGAGAGGCGAGCCCGAAGGGCGAGAAGGGAGTGTGATAGGTGTGGCGGACGCGTGTGGCGGACTAACGCGTGTGTGTGGCGTAACCTTTTATCCTGTACCTATCTATGCAGATAAATGTTATAGTCAATTGTTATCACCTGACATGAGAGGGGAACATCCCGTAGGAACACGTTATCTTCCGCTTCTGCCATGTTGCCTTTCACGTCGTTATGGTTATCGCTATAGAGAAAAGCTAAAACTAGTAAAAAAAACGATTAAAAGTTCACAAACAACAAGTTACAAAGTACTTTTAAAAAATTTAAAAAAAATTTAAAAAAAATTGAAACTTCATCACTTCATCACTTCATCACATGTGATGAAGTGATGAAGTGATGAATTTTCCAGGACACCCCGCAATGCCAACAAAAAAGGTCACGTAGTGTATAGTGTATCGAGTGTAGTAGTGTGTGCTGCACAAATAATTTCTTCAATTAAAATTTTTTGTCTTCTCGACATTAAAAGTTTTTCCTTTATCATTAAAAAATTATTTTAAAAGTTTCCTTATTTATCGTATTTTATTTTTTATCATTTCATTTCAGTGATTAGCCGTCCTACAATGAAGCTGACCGCGTGCAGTCAGCTGCCACTCTCCGTGTGCCGAAACTTCATCGTTCAGGTTTGTGAATGATCAGGATTATGTTTACATCGTTATGTCATCGTCGATATTTTCGAAGAATTCTCGAAATGCATTCCAAGTATTTCCGAAATTCCTCGCGAATACGCAACTTTCCTTCCAACTACTTGCGCCCCTAAACTACTTGGAACTACTTGACTTTCGAAGAGACCACACACCTCATCAACCCAATCTAAACTGATGGTTGATTGCAGCAGGAGGACGTGCAGTCCGCCCTGGAAGACAGGGGCGCGGGTGACGCGGCCCGCGTCATCGACGACCTACTCGACGGCGGCCCGGCCGGCAAGGACCTGCCCATGCTGCTCGGTCAGTCTTCATTTTATTTTATTTTTATTTTTATTTGTTATTTCTTTTATGCATTATATATTATATGTGTCCAGGTCACGGTCCGTTTGTGGAGCAGCTGGATGTGAGCTGCGGCCAGATTGCCGCTAGCCTCACCACGCCCACCGAGGGTGTGAGGGTCTTCCAGGACGGCAGTGTCGTTCTCGGCGCGTCCTTCGTGCCTGGAGGTGAGTCGCTGTTTTTTTTTGTGCTATGTGCTATGTGCGATGTGCTAAGTCCTTCAAGACGCTATCGACACGGGTTTTCTGTTTGACAATTTTGTTCAGTGCGAAAACTGAATCATGCTCTTTTTTCTTGTCCAAATGTGCTGTGTAGGAATCGTGGCGTGGTCGCGCGACAAACTCGCCTTCATCAACCGACGCAAACTCGACATGGACGAGGTATGTCATGTTCGTTCATTTTATTTCTCGGGCAGGGACAACACACTGTATCTGTATGTGGTATATGTGTTAGTACAACTACAACACATACTATGTGTACAACATACCTTTCAGGACAACACGCTGTGTTCTCGCTGGGTGATCGCCTCGCCTCGCCGCATCATCCAAATCGGCCACGTCAGAGAGGGCGTGAGTGTGACATTCAACAACTTACCACGGTTGTTTTTGTGGGTATGTGTGACTTATTTGTATCGTTTTCCAGCCCGTGATAGTGTACGAGGACGGTGTGGCACTCGTCAAGTTCGTGCTCAACAACGACTCGCCCTTCGTCAAGGTGCGTTCCCAAATGTTTCGTTTTGCTCACTTTTGGCATTCGTTATTGATAATAAAATAATAAATAAATTGATAATAAAATAATAAATAGTTGTTTGTGATTAAAAAAACACGTTTGCTGTTCTGACGATTTATTGATTAGTTTCATGAGCATGATATTGCAGGTGTGTCTCTCTCGGCCACTCGCCGCATGCGGCCTGTCCGAGCTCAAGACGGGAGCGGCGAGAATGTGGGTGGATGCAGGCAATCGATCAATCATACACTTAATCCATCAATCGATCAATCATTCAATGGGTTAGCCTTGTTTATCCACATATTTTAACGCATGCCTTTCATCGTCAATAAGCAGTTTTACATTGCCTTAGAAATAAATACATTAATTCATTTTATTCATCAATCGATTAATCAATCAATCATGCGTTCCAGCACGGCTGCCGCCTTGGTGGGTTCTCGCTGGCGGGATGCGAAGGTGTTCGCGGGCCTCTCCGGCTGTCGCCGCCCGCTCGCCTGCATTCAGCTGCGCCACGAGGGCGCCGCTGCCGCCACCTCTATCGGAGTCGAGGTAGATCATTGATTTATTGCTTATCGACTCTGGCGATAACCAAATAATGTTGCCAGTGAACATAATTTATTCACAGACACCTGTTATAGTCGAGGTAGATTTTTTTATTGTCGCGGTCCAGAAAACTTAACCCACACGGTGTAAGTATTGATTCACTCACTCATTCACTCACTCACTCACTCACTCACTCACTCACTCACTCACTCACTCACTCACTCACTCACTCACTCACTCACTCACTCACTCACTCCTCGGCTTGACATTGTCTGGACGCTGACGTCCTTAGCCGGCTAAATCGCTGAAACCAGTGACGACCACTTGCTGCGGTCGTGCGCGATGCCCTCCAGGTAGCCCGCACGGCTATGCTGCCACGCGGCTCGGAACTCCTCGTCTCTCGCGCTGATGTGCAGTTGGACTTTGATGACCTTCTCGATGTCGGTGTGCACCATCTTCGTCCACGTCACGCGGCCGCTCTTCTTCTTCCAGTGAGGCTGCGGGGTTGCTTTTGCGGCCTGCTTCACAATGCGGTCGTCTCCTCTCCGCAGCACGTGTCCCAGCAGACGAGCACGCTCGGTAGCCACCTGTCGCGAAGGTCTTGGCAGCTTACAGGGGCGACGTTGTAGACGCGAGTATATCTCGTCGACTGTCATGTAGAGAGTGTTGGTGGCGCGGCGCGGGTCCGGGTAGAAGAATCCGAGCATTCGGCGGAAGAACTTTCTTTCCGCGACGTCGAGCTTCGATGCGAGGGTGTTGTTGAGTGCCCACGTTCCCGCTCCGTAGAGGAGGGCGGGCGAACGGCGGTGAGGTAGACGCGCAGCTTGATGTGACTAGCCACGTCTGCCCTCCACAGCACCTTGTCCAGCGAGTTGAACGCTGAGCAGGCCTGTGCAATCCTTGATTCACTGACACAGTCAATGTTTTGATTCACTGACACAGTCAATGTCCTAGTGTTATTCGTGAACCTACCTAAACGGTCCTACGAACTCGCATTACACACGATCCCTAAATACTGACCAATACAGTACACGACCAGAGACTCAAAGTAGCAACCAAATTCGTCATTCATATTCGTAGACGCCTGTGGGAGTGTCGATGGTGTCGGTGTGCGTTTCGGGCGATTTCGTCTACGGCCTGGACTCGCGCGGCCACTGCCAGTCGTGGCCCGTCAAGGCCTTCGCCAAGGATGCCAGCCACGCTGTCAAAAGTCAGTGATTTTTTTAAATCTTGGAAAATAGATAGTTTATTTCTAATAACCAATATGAAAATATGTTGTTTGTCGTTAGATGTTACCATGTATGAAGCTGTCACTGTCATGTTTGTTGTTTGTCATTATGATTATGTTATCTCGATAGTTTGTATATATGGAATGCAGACTACGCCGAGGTGCTGATCAATGAGGCGTTCATATCTATGTGCGCCGACCACGAGGGGGGTGTGTTGTTGGGCAGGAAGGTGGGGCTCCTCTCTCCCCCCCCTCTCTCCCTCTCCCTCTCTCCCTCTCCCTCTCTCCCTCTCTCTTCCTCCCTCTCTCTCTCTCTCCCTCCCTCTATCTTTCTCTCTCTCTCTATCTCTCTCTCTTCCATCTTCAACCCTTTTTGCCTTGGAAGGACGAGCGCATCGACCGGCACGCCCAGCACTTTGCTCAGATCGAGTCCATTCAACTCGAGAGCGGCCCCGTCTCCGCCCTCACACTCACCAGGAAACACAAGTGGCTGGTCAGAGAGTTATCGATTGGTCCATTTATGGATTTGTAGTTTATTACTCAACAAAAAACGTGTCTGCTGAGAGAGAGAAAGAGAGAGAGTGAGTCATATCGATGTATCGATTGATTGACTCCAATTACCGATTGGTCTATCAGGTGGTGTTGACGGCTACTGGCGGCGTGTACTCCACTACGCTCGCGAGTTTCGATCGAAAGGGCGAGGTGAGAGAGAGAGAGAGAGAGAGAGAGAGAGAGAGAGAGAGAGTGAAAGCGGTCAAGTCTCCCTTCAAAACGCTATTGTACCACGATGCTTGTTCGTTTCGAAGACAGTTTCGATGAGACGACTACTGTTTCGTTCAGCCAGTAGTCTCGTCAATTGGCACGGTCGCCGGCGGCGCGGCCTCTCTCGCCATCTGGCATCGCGGACTCATTGTGCGCAGCAACGACGGGTATGCTTCAAGCATCGTTTTTTGGCGTTGTGCAGTAGTACAATTCGTTTATTGTGATATTTCTCTCACACTTATTAGAATTTTGTGCAAGCGGGAAGAGCAAGCGCATTTATAATATTATTCTGGGAGATAGTTCGCCAGATTACGGTAAAAAAAATCGATCTACCCTCTAGTCGCATTCGATCTACCTTCCAGTCGTGAGGAGACCCAAGCGCGCGCTTTCAAACGATAATATCGATCAAAGAAGCCGGCATGCGAATCAAAGAGGCCGCTCCACACTCGAGCCTTTCCCGCGCTGTCTGACCTCTCTCGCTCGCGACTGAGTTTCGCCAACTGACGCCGGCTGGCAATAACAGAAACTATCCTCCAGGCAGCGACTATAGGTAGTTGCCAACCCCAACATTGGAGAGGTTCTCGGAGATTTGATTGCAGGACATGTTGTGGGAAGCGTTGACGACGACAAAATCCGGGCAGACATCGGGCCTGTTTCAGATCAGTGTACGAGAACTGTGCATGTGGCAACAAGCGTTGCGCACACCCGGGCCTGCACCGCATGCAGTCCTTGCAATTCACGCAAGAAGCCGGCGCCGAACCCGCATTCGACTACGACTACGACCTCAGCAAGTGAGGCGCTTCTTATAGAGTGTAAATACCCTAATCTCGACTTTAGTTTCGTTTGCTTCGAAATTCTGAAGTAATATTAAAGTTCTTGCTTTATAGATACTGTTGCAGGTGTGCGTATCTGTGCGAGCTGGGCTCCCCGGACGTGTCGGCACTGGGCATTGTTCGCAGGCTGCCCGGCGAGGACAACAGCGTTCAGATCACCGCCGTAAGAAGTACGCACTATTCATTAATTGTTTTTATGTTTAAATTACTACACTTTACTATGCGATATCTTGTATAAAATACACTACGAAAGTATTAGACAACATTTTGAGTATCACGGATCACGGTGATCTCTAGCCTAACGAAACCTGGAACCTTGAGTTGGTTGAGATGAGATGTTCAATTCAGCGATATCCGTCATCGTGATTGCAGCCAGACTCACAAAGTAACCGACATACTATATACCTACCGTACCCGTTTTTGAATCGGAAGGTGGACGTGGATTGATTGTGTGATTGCAGCGAACGGCGTCACGTTGAACCGCTCGTTCGCGAGCGGCGCGGGGGATGTGGCGGACGAGATGCGCATGTTCGCGCTCTCCGACCAACGCATGCTCGCCGTCACAGGGCCCAATGCGGTGCGCAAGAGTCGAGCACTTTTTTTTTTAAATCGGAACCTTTTAGTAATAAAATAACACAAATTCATGCATAATTACAGAATTATTATAGCTATCAAAACTCCACTTTCCCGTAAAATCGAGTACGAGTACTAGTCGAGTACGTGTCACAGGGCCCAATGCGGTACGCGAGTCGAGTCATTACCCCCATCACTCCGCCCGCCACATTCACCCTTCATCACATCATTTTTGTAAATTCGCATCCAAAAATATGTAACGAGAGAAAGAGAGAGCGCATTGCAATGCTTCTGCGGCCTCATATTCATACGACTTACTATGTATGGACTTATGTTAATGGATTGATTGATGGAGATGTTGCTGGGCGAGCCGATCCGTTTCTTCATGGACGACGCGGCGATCAAGTTCTCGATGGATCCACTGTTCATGCTCGGACGGGGGTTCAAGCAGGCCGAGCCTGTGTCGGCGGAGCTGGTGAGAGAGAGTAGGGAGAGAGAGAGAGAGAGAGAGAGAGATTGTTTCTTTCAGATTCCCCTGAAGAACGGTCAGAATGTGCTTCTGATCGGGTATTCGAACGGCATCATGTTCACCAGCGTGTTCAAGAACGGCGATCAAAATGCGGTGAGTTACTGTACTTACAGTACCCTCCTACAGTATCTACAGTATACTTGTTTCAGGACATCACGCCGGCCATGTTCACCAACGACAACAATGCGCAGCACGTGTTCGGGGTGAGAGAGATAGTGGATGATTTTGCTGTAGACTTTCATGTTTTACAAAGATCTGAGAACGGATGGTTAGCCGCACTTACTTTCGCTATCAAAAGATTTCGCTATCAAAACTCCACTTTCCCGTAAAATCCCAAGTGCCCTCTTGTATCTAGATCTGCTTTGTGAATTGTGATTTATATAACATAATCAAGTCATCAAGTCTGTCCTCGCACCTATCAGTTCCAGATGAAGCCGATCACGGACATCGTTCCCTCGTCGGAGGTGCCCACTCTCTGCCTGGCGGGTCGGATGGGTGTCGAGACCCTGTCGTGCAATGGTGTTCGCGCTCGCTGGCAGATCGTCGTCAGTGCGTCACTTGTTTACTTGTTCGGCTTTTTCACTGATATGATTTTCACTGTTTCCTTTCTAGTTTAGTGACTTCTACTTACATAGTTGAATATATGAGGAGGGGATTATACAGGGATCTAATCTAGTCTGTCAACTAATTGGAAAACTCCAAACTTTCTTCTGTATCAGTCTAGAGCGTGAGCGACTAGCTGACTAGCTATCAACTATGTAGAAAAGTCTAGTCTCATATAGTCTAGTCTAAATATATAGTAGCCGAGTGTCTGTTTTGATGTTTGGCTGTTGTGTATCTGTTGTTGCAGTCAACAACCGGGTGTTCCTGCACCTGCTGTGGCGCAGGGAGGTTGTGCCGGCTATCAGCAAGATTCACACCACCGGCAGGTGAGCGGGATGTAGACGTCGTGTAGATGACGTCATGTCGTTGTAGATTCCACCGCGCGGCACAGCAGACGGTGTACACGGCGTTCTGGGAGGTGAGGAGATCAAATCATTCAAATCAAACGTTTCATCATGGTCTATTCCCAAACCAAATGGTTTGGCCAGAAAATAGGGTATTTAAAAATATAGTTGTTAAAAAAGGAGTTTTTTTCTTTCACCAGAACGATATGTTCATCTGCGAGTCGCTGCACTCGGCGATCCTCATGCGGGTCAACATCGGATGCGAGCCCAGCTGCTACGTTATGTCGGTGAGAGGGGGGAGGGAGAGAAAGAAAGAGAGAGAGGGAGGGGAGAAGGGGGGGGGGGAGAGGAGAGAGATGCTTCCACCAGATCGCGTCCGACGAGCGCTCGGTGACGGCGTACTACATCAACGACAAGCGTGTGCATCGCGTGTCGGGTCGGCTGCGACTGTGGGCGCCACAGCAGACTGGAGTGGCACGCAGGCGGACGGGGGTGCGCTTCGCTGTGGTTCGTATCTCTCTCTCTCTCTCCCTCTCTCTCTTCCTCTTTCTCCTCCTCTCTCTCTATCTCTCTTCCCTCCCACCCCCTCTCTCATTTCAACCACCCCGCAGATCACGGACCGCGACTCGACGTCGTCTCTGTGGCTGTCGGGCGGAGACGATGGCCGCGTGGTGTGCAACCTCACCAAGTCATACAACAGTGAGTGGGAACGTCAGTGTGCCGCTAACACTCTATCATCTGCGAAATTGAAATTCATGTTATCAGTTGGCACATAATGTTTTCTTCGACAATGGAAAAGTGAGGCTGGGAGGGGCGCGTGTCGTTTTGGTCTCTCTTCTCTCGGTCGGTCGGTCGGTATAATGAATCTTCAGAAAAGACCGAGGTGCTCGGCTCGCGACAGGAGCCGGCCAACATCCGCGGCATGGACTATGTGGAGGGCGAGAGGGACAAGGTGGGGAGAGAGAGGGAGGGAGGGAGAGAGATATTGGGGCCTTCCAGCACTCGTTCCTCATGACGGTCGCGTCCAACGGTAGCATCTGCGTCTACGTGATCGACCCGAACGGATGTGAGTATTTTCAATACTGTTAAAAAATCATAATGAAGTGATATTTTTATTTGAGACTTGCTGGACGAGTTGTGTCGGGACGAGGTGATAGCGCGCGTGTCGGGCGTGTCGTTCGCCAAGGAGTGGGCGGGCGCGCCCTCCAAGACCCTCCTAGCCGAACCGATCGTCGCCGTCAGTTGCGAGAACCAGACTATCCGGTCAGACACCTTGTCGACCTAGGGGAGCGTGCGAATAGATCCATCAGACAGTGACAGTACACCGTTCGAGATCCAGCTGATATGCCAGAATACAAGTTGAAAGAAGTCGGATGACAGCGATGTAGTCAAGAACGTTCGCCACGCTCTGTTTCACCGCAGCCACAATCTTGGCGCTTTGAGTTTGAGTAGTTTCAAAGACGCGCGGTTAGTCTGTAAGTTATTATGTACAAAGGTGTGTTGCAGGGTGTTCAAAATCGTCGATCAGGAGGTGGATCGACTACACGTTATCAAGTGCGCGTTCAACTGCGAGAAGGTACACATATTTGGTATAATTCTCGTTTCTCGTACACGGGTGGATACGCCAACAAAAGCGAAGGCTCGCGCTGAAAATGCAAACTTCGCAAACCTTTGCGCGCTGCCCCCGTGAGCCTGTCTATCCTACGTAATCTTGGCTCGAAATCCGATCGACAATCATGAGCTCTACGCCTTTCCCGCTTTCCGCGCAAGCCAACCCGTGTATACGCGCCGTAATTGTGTTTCAGATCCAGTTCGTGTCGATCAGCGGACGTCTGTTCATTTACGGAGGCGATCAGAAGGTTAACTTCTTTTTTAAATTGTTTTAATCGTCTTTTTTCCAAGTTCCAATAAGTGCCACTACTGTAATCCTTTTTTTTTTGCAAGAAGATCAAATTCTTTTTCTACAGTAACCCTTATTTTTGCAAGAAGATCAAAAGATCGAATTATTCTCCTTCTCCTTCCGTAACACTTATCTTAGCTAGGAGATCGAATTATTCGCCTACCGTAACACTTATCTTTGCAAGAAGATCGAATTATTCTCCTACCGTAACACTTATCTTTGCAAGAAGATCAATTTATTCTCCTACCGTAACACTTATCTTTGCAAGAAGATCGAATTATTCTTTTTCCGTAACACTTATCTTAGCAAGGAGGTCGAATTATTTGCCTACCGTAACACTTATCTTTGCAATCAATCAATCAATCATTTATCCGGAATCGTTATATCTGAACATGACAACACAATCATTATGATAGGAAGCATACAGTAGTGCCTTAGATCTACGATGCTAGATACATAGGCTAATGCCGGGGAAAGACAGGTAGGCTGACGAGGTTAGTGGCGGGAAGACGACACTCGATCGAAAATCATTCCTGGACCATTAGAGTACCATTCTTGACGTGTAGAGCTCCGGGTGGTCCTTTGCTCCATGCCAAGTAGTATCTCCTCGCGCCATAGCTGCTTCCACATGAGGGTACTTCCCGCCGCCTCACTGGTTACTCGGGAAGGATTCTTGTCGATGACCGAACATTCGGCGGCGGTGGGGCAAAATGAGGACCCGACCGCACGCCGCGGGGAAAAGAAGAGGAATCTTTGCAAGAAGATCGAATTATTCTCCTACCGTAACACTTATCTTTGCAAGAAGATCAATTTATTCTCCTACCGTAACACTTATCTTTGCAAGAAGATCAAATTATTCTCCTACCGTAACACTTATCTTTGCAAGAAGATCAAATTATTCTCCTACCGTAACTTATCCTTGCAAAAAGATCAAATTATTCTCCTACCGTAGCACTTATCTTTGCGAGAAGATCAAATTATTCTCCTACCGTAACACTTATCTTTGCAAGAAGATCAAATTATTCTCATACCGTAACCCTTATTTTTGCAAGAAGATCAAATTATTCTCATACCGTAACCCTTGTTTTTGCAATAAAAGTGGAATTTTTCGATTTTTTTATAACGAGATCAGTTTAAATTAATTCTCCAACCAACAGTAACGATTATTTCTGCACTAAAATCACGTTGTTTTTCTATTGTTCCGCTTCCCGTACAAGAAGGTAAAGTTTGTCTCACCTTTATTCGGCTGTTTATTATTTGTTCCTCGTCTCACACACTACCTCCGACCGGGGTATATAGAGAGAGTGCCGCATGAACGTCACTCGATGGAGGACGTTGCGTTCTTTGGATAATTATTTCTATTTCGAGGGCGGTGTGGTGACGTGGGCGGTGCCGACGACATCGCGCATGCCTGTCAAGCCGGCCGAGCGATATCTGGTCAGTCCACATTACATTCAATGATTGAAAGGGCTGTGTGTGTTTTTTGTATCAAGTTGATAAACAGCAATCACTCAAGGCGCGTTTCGAAGAAATATGTAGCAAGGCATTCGAAAGTGTTCGGGTGTATTCCGAAGGCAATTCGGGAATGTTCTGGGGGCGATTCGAAAGGCAATTCCGAAATTCTTCGAGTGCATTCCCGATTTCAAATGACAGTTCATTCCCTCACAGCCGTCGACCTCTGCCCTCTCCCCGACTGGCGTCGCCTCGCCCATCCGCTGTCTCTCCGTCCACGTCGCTACACAGCCGAATCTCGTCGTCACTCTGCTGGTTGGAGATGAGCAAGGACAGGTGAGTGTTGGCGCGGAGTGCTTGAGTTTAGGATCCGCTTGATTTTTTTTCTGCTCAAGTCTGAACTGTCCGCTGGATTCATAGAAGGGTCCATGATAGAATTTGTGCACCCGAATATTTCAGGTGACGATTCTTCGCCTCGGCTCGGCGGGCAGTCTGGACGATGTGCTGACGCGGCGGCGCGTCTCCTTCCACCACGCGGTGGTGACAGGTGAGTGAGAAAGAGGGATGGAGGGAGGGAGGGAGGAGAGAGAGAGAGTACACTCTTCATCTAGGCGTTCTGTTCTGCCCGCTCCCCTCCGGCTCGGCCCGGGTCGTTTCGGTGGACGAGAGTGGGCTGATCGCCGTGCACCAGCTGGTCGACGAGCACGGAATGCAGGTGGGCGGGGCGAGAGGGGGCGGGGCTAGCCACTCGTTCAGCTGCGCGAGCCGCAGCTGCTGCAGCAGGCGCGCACCTGTGTCGACCAGCCGAGCGGAATGATCGAGTGGAGCGAGCAGTGGTGCGTCTTCTGCTATTTTTTGTTATTGTTTGTTCTTTCTTGCCTGTACACAACTTATGACGAAGATCACAAACTGATTTGTAAGGGAAAATTAATCAATCAATCTATCCGGAATCGATGAGGGACAGTAGTAGTGTTTTCACCCCTTGCAGTTCTGAGGTGCTTGTCTTCGGCGAGGGTGGTGTGGAGGGGGTGCGTCTGTGCGGGTGCACGCGGGGAGAGCCGGCGCCCCACCCCGACCGTCCATGCTGCATGCTCAACCACGACAAGGGAGAGGGCCCGCCCTGCTAGCAGAGCTGTGTGAGTTCCGCATTCTGACTCCGCAACATCATGTTTTTGTTATGGTGTGTTTACTAGCATTTGTGCAGGTTCGTTTCTGGGCAATTGTCATGATGTTTCTGCTTTGTATTGATGTATGTTCACAATTACTAGCTAGGAAAAGAGCGTTCATGCGATTCGTTCATTGTTCATTCTTCACGCATGATGCTGCTTTTGATATGGTTCCTGAAATTTACTTCCTTGTTTGTGTTGTTGTTATGTTGCTAGCTTGTTTTTGGTTGTTATGTGGTGTCATGAATTGTTGTGACAAATAGTAGTTTTCAAATATTTATCGATATGCACTGCATACACACAACATCGGAAACGGGATATCGGACTTTTCTAACGATAAGATGAATGGACAGATAGAGAAGGAAGGAGATAGTCGTACCCTGTTCTTCGGCCGCAATCAATCAATAATCAATCAATTATACGTACACACAAAACAACATCACTATGCTTGGCCTCTTATTCGCGTCCAGGCAATATGGGGAACCAAACCAAACACACAACAATACTGGAGAGATCTTCGGATTTCGAAACACAAACGGCTAAGAAACGTACTCGTGACGCATGTGGAGAAATGTCTAGAAGGGATGAATATGGAATGGAAACATTCGGTGGGATAGGTACTAGACTAGATAAAGTCAGAATCCGCGCCCGCCGCAAAGCGCGGATGGTCCCCTTGTGCTCTCTGTCTGACCGTGGAAAGACACAGAGAGAGAGAGCAGGTGGCGCACTGTCTGGTTCACGTGGGAAGCCCTTCATATGATGATGGACTGTTCCTCCAGACTGCCGTCGGAGGTCGTCTTGGTGAGGGCTGTGTCGCGCCCGCTCTCTGTGCTGTACCCGTTCTTGGGCGAGTGGAGGAGTGTGTTGGGTATGGGGTGGTGGGGCGGCGGCGTGACGCACGGAGACGCCTTCCGCACCGGCGTGCGAGGCGAGTGCGGCGGAGAGTGCGACGCAGCGCCTGAGCAAAGATTGAACATCCAAAACCGAAGCGAGGATGCGTATTAGTTGAAACCACTGGATTCTGCTGATTGATACGCACTGGTTTGTTGTACAATGGTCTTTCTCATAATTTCATCATACTATGTTTGTGTGTGGCACAGTGCACACTGTGATATGGGAGTGGTTGATGGTTGATGGTGCGCTCACCGAGGAGTGCGTCCGAGCACTCGGTCAGTCGCATGGCTGGCACGTGGGAGGCGCGGCCGTTGGTGCGCGTCATCGAGTGGTGCCGCCGCGACTGGGACGACTGGTGCAACTGCAAACGGATACATATATTTCTATGCTCGCAATAAGCTCCGCGCGGTGGGGTAGATCAGAGGAAGACGGAGAGTCAGCTCTCGTCGCAAAAACAAGAGAGACAGACGGTTATGGCACCGTATTTCGAACTGCAAGCGAGGTAGATCGAAAACTATCGCTCTGGCGCAGAGTATAGCAACGTTTATGAGCTCGCGTACGCTCTCGGTACGTGCACTGTAAGGACTATTATTATTCTACTATTTTTCCTTCTACATGCACTACTCTGATTCAGTACTCTCCCATACCTCCTCAAAGCTTCACATTCTTCTTCTCTGCCCTGCACTCCTCCACCATCTCACCTGTCTATTGAGCAGTCCGTAGAGGATGAAGTTGGAGGCGGAGTTGATGTATGGCAGGGCGTGCACTCCGTACATTATGTAGATGAACGTTGTCGACGGCAGCCACATTTCACCCTGAAACCGGAACCTTTATAAGTACAAGTACGACGACATTAATTGTGATTTGTTAGTAAAGATTATCAAATTGAAGTACCCAAATAACAAGGGTGGGGCGGACAAAATGTTTCCGTATTGCGTTTTCCACTCGAAACGGGTTTGCTCTGTCGTGTATGTGATGTTTCGGCGAAAAGGAAACCACACCATCACACCACCACACCACTCACACCACCACACCACCAAACTACCACACCATCACCTAATCAGTCGTGATGAATAGTGTGGTTGCGCTAAGTTGTGGTGGTGTGATGGTGTGGTGGTGTAAGTGGTGTGATGGTGTGATGGTGTGATGGTGTGGTGGTGTGGTGGTGTGATGGTGTGAACTCCATATTGCCTGATGTTTCCTATTTATGAGTTACCGGTAGTCTGCACACCTGATTGAACGTCTCCTGGTAGACAGAGTAGAGACAGCTCATCCAGTACGGGGTCCAGCAGAGGAAGTGGAATGAGCAGATCGCGAACGTGTACGCCGCGATGTGACCTACCGGGATCTGCTGAATGGACATATCTTATAATTTGTATAATAATTTATAATATAATCGTTTATAATGTTTATACGTATATTTATGATATATTATATACTTGTAATTACGTTTACATTTCTACTGTTGTTGCACGTTGTTCGATACTTATATATGGTGTGGTTGTGCTCGCCTTGTCATCGATGCCTTTTCTTCTCCCGGCCAGTGTCTGTCTCACCGCGCGGGATTGTTTGAAGAGTCGGGTGAGCATGCGGTAGTAGAAGAATATCATGAGAAGTAGCGGCACGAGGTACGCCTGAACAACCATGTCAATTCGAAAGGACATTGGCAATCATCGTGTCCCAAGCACAAATACAATATGGGTACTCACCAGTACGAAGCAGTACAGCGTGAATAGCACGAATAGCGTGTCTCCGAGGTCATCTACGCACTTGTATAGATGAAGTCGGGTGATCGACCGCGAACCCATGTCCACTTTCTCGTGAACGATCAGCTCCTGGAAAATATTGCATTTTTTTCAAGATTCTTTAGACTGTAATGTGCATAATATATAACATTGTTGTATTAAGAGCAACACTGACAGGAAAGTGAGTAACATCACTAATATCTCATTCATTCAGTACCATCACTGTTCATCATATATGCTCACTCTCATGCTCATTTCATAACCGAATTTCCCACGGCGGTGTGCTGTGGGTATATGCGTATATGCTTATAGCATATATATGAAAATGTTTACTAGGCTTGCGTGGCTTATGCCCACGGATGATATGGTAATGTAATACGAGGGAGAGCGGGCTAGAGGTGCGTATTTGTATTTGTGTTCGGTGGAGTATGCATATTAGAGAGAGAGAGAGAGAGGGGGGGAGAGAGAGCGTTATACTTTTAACCCAACTCAACAACAACATACCATGCGCATCAGTGTCAAAAAACATTTTTGCACAGTTTTCATTTCCAACTTTTTTAACAACATGTCCTTTTGCTCAATTGAGACAACGTGCAAACCAACTATCTTTACTCGAAAGTGTTTTCGAAAAATATTACTGTGTACTTGCGTGAAAAGTGTCTATTGTAGTAAGTGGAGTCTTTCAGCGGAAATCGAATTATGGGCGTATATGAATTCGAAAAAGAGTACTCTCTGAGAACAATGTAGTTACCGTAATAATCAAATGACACAAGTATTCAAGCTTGTGTTTGAAAAGCTACTTAGTTGCAAGACGAAGTCACGATCGTGGTAGTTTAACATATACTTCATTGTTTTAACCGGACACTATTTGCACAATGTTTATAACATTTAGGATAAACGTGAAAAGGAAGGGAGAGATAGAGATAGAAGTGGTGAACATGGTTTCATGCCAGCACATGCCAGCATACCTTTGAGTGGGCGTAGAGTAGAATTGGCGAGAGCATGGCGCAAGTTGTGAGAAACATTCCGAGAAGCACCGAATAGACGAGTCGCTGGTTTCGCACTCGGATCTGAAATCATACTCTTCTTCCCTCGCCTCGCTAAAATAAGCGTGCGTTCTTATCCCACCGCAACATTCATACCACTGTTTGTCTCCCTCCCTAGCCATTACGAATCGCTGTGTGATAAGTGTTTTCGACATACATTTTTTGTGTGTTTGTTTGCTATTCTATCCATGTAATAATATCCAGTTCTCTTCTCTCCACGCTCCTTTCATTTGCTGGTTCGCTCCCGGTGACCCGGCAGTTTATAAAAAACACTTAAAAGAAAGAAAGAGAGATTGTAACAGTGATGTCAGAGTCAGACACCCGCAAAAATTCGTGTTGTCCTGTTCGATATGTGTCATACTGGCGCATAGAAAATGGAGATCGAATCTAGTGATGCGTGAAAAAGAACAATGCAGCGGAACAAAGCGCAGGCAACACACCGGCTGGATCAAGATACAAAAGAGCAGAAGAGCGTAGATACCTGTAGGGGATGACACACGGCGCAGTATCGATCGACGGAGAAGGCGACGAGTATGAAGGTGGAGAAGATCTTGCCGATGTGCTCCAGCAGCCGGAACAGCTTGCACGCAAACGTCCCAAACATCCAGAAACCCAACACCTGAAATGTTGAAATTGAAATTGAAATTGAATTGTGCAAACTGGTTGTCATGCCGGTATAATAACTTTCTCTTTTTTTAGAAAGTCTGATATTAATTACTCGAGACATGATGTCGTTAGCGGTTGCGATATTCTTAATAAGTAATGATGTAATGTTGTAATGTTATGCGGAATGTTTATGTTCATGAAGAAATGTGCGGAGCTTCTTTTTTGTATTTCAAAATTACGTCATCCAAGAAAAGTCAAACCGCAGAGCGATTAGTTGCGTTCTATTGCAGCGCGTCCTCTCTAATTAGCTGTGGGACTGATGTGATGTTCTATTTTCTTGTGCCTCTGTAGACATCACTTCCTTATTCGAGAACGGTGATGTTTTGCATGCCGAGAGATCCATGAATACTTCTCCCTCCTCGCTCCCAATTCTCTTTTCTCAACTCGCGTCAGTGTGCTTCATTATTCTTTATTCGCGCGCAGCAACCACCTCCCAGGGTGGTAAATTGCCGTTATCTTTTTCGGCGCTCACGCTAACCCCACGTCTGCCTCTCTTTCTTCTGCGTTGTTTCTCGCCTCGCTCTGCCTTCCTCATTATCCATTTCTCTCTCTCCCTTTCTAGATTCGAAAAAGCGAGGGCGCGGCTACAATTACACAACACGGGATAATAAAGAATTGCGAGACAATAGATGCGACAATACTTGTGTACAAAGTAAATAAACAATTTTTACTTTGGGTTTGTGTCCTAATGATATCTCTTGAATGTGTGTATACAAAATAAAAGACCTTGTGAATGAGTGACTCTCAATGGTAAGCTGATTGAAAAGAGTATGAATACGATGAATCTAATATTTTGGTGAACAGTTTTAGACGTAATAATATTCGTTGAATGTGTATCAAGTAACTCTTCTTGAAGCAAATAAAAAAAACTTGAGAATGAGTAACTTTCAATAAATAGTTGATTGAAAAGAGTGTGTATATCTGATTTGTGTGTGAACCCTAAACCAGATCGCTGTTTCTTGTTTGTCACGTATGAAACAACAACAACAACAATTGCGATGATTGTTTCAATGAAAGTCGAAACCATGATTTTGAGCACTTTTTGTCACTCGAATAATTCCAAATGACAGTCAGTGTACCTGATCGATAATCGTCATCGGTAGTGGCAGCATACTCAAAAAGTCCACCACGCAGAGAATGCAAATGTAGGTGAGTGTGGTGTTGTGCCGCGATCTGAAATGTACACGCTGACAAACTCTGAACATTTTCCAGTGCCATTTCGTTAAGAGCTTTTGGGTTCGAATGCTGTTTCGAACAAAGTGAATTTTAAATGAGTTCGAGGGCCTTTCATTCACAACCGGTGTTCTTTATCCGCTCGTTTTAGTCCTGTTCTCTTTTTGACTTGCTCGTTTATGACCCCAATACGATAGACTATGGAAAGAGGCTATAACCGGGAAATAAATGACACCCGGAAACGCGTAAAACGACAGTGTTATTCATTAAACAATACCTGGAATCGGATCCTTTGACATGGTGAACGACGGCTAAAATTGCCGCGTTCCCGCAAGTGCCTGAACATTGATTTATTGGTTACCGACGGGTTTATCGATTATATCACCTAAGAGAAAGAGAAGCGCGTAGAATGCCGCGATTGCCATCAATGAAGAGTTATCGTGGTTGGAGAACGGAAGGACATAATTGAGTGAGAACTGTAAGGTGAACATATACTCAAATAAATTATAAGTGCCTATATTTATCACCTTCAAACATTCATGAAACGTCTGAATATGAATGAATCTAATCTGAATGTTTGTGACGCATATGTTTACGATTTCTATATCACATTTCGGAAATCGGAAGTGAGCGTGCCATATTTCCCTATTGAAATTTCCGTGAAAGCGGGCAATTCAGACGGTTGTACTTATTGTTCCGCTCCCAGCATTTGAACCGTCCTCATTACGAATATGCATTTGTCCTTTCGCATTCCCAGTAGCCGTTTCTCGACATTTTAGTCAAAATTCAAATTACCAAACATACCGTACAACTTACTACTGAGGTTTTCAAAGTGTTTAAAATAGTTACGAGTTTCGGCAAAAACTATATGTTGGTACTTTTCAAACTGGTTTGAATATAGTTGACTCACATTAGCGTAGACATTGTGTCCGGGGTATAGGGGCTGGGTGGCCCCAGGAGGGTTCGGATCAGAGGAAAGCACGTTCATCACAAACTCATCTTCCCTGAAAAAGCAGAATGAATGTGGAATCATGCGATAATAATCATACTCGAACAGCGGAGCAGACTGTTGCAAAAACATCTCTCATTTGTTTCTTTTTAAGCACATCTAATTAGATCCAGACTGATTTAAGTTTTGTATGCTGAAGTCGTGATCACAGAAGGCCAAGGTAAGTAGGCAGAAGGCTATTTTATTGAAATGACAAAACAAACAAGTGAACGGAAATGTAATCATTATTCACTTCTTTCACTGTACATTGTGTTATGTGATTCATATCAATCATATACGGATTTTCGCACGTCTGATATGAAAAACACACGAGCCGCATTTCTGAAGACTGTAAAAACACAAATAGAAAAGAGAGTCGCGAAAAACACGATAATTCTTCTTGAGAAATGAGAAGGGTTCGATGGTTTGCCGGATCAGAGCGATAATGAGTACGATAAGGAGTCAGAGGGGTGATAGTAATCAGCAGCCAACCTCTCAACCAACACGTCTCAGAAGGTCTCAGTGCACGTGGCAGACGGCAATAAACGCTGCGTACCGACATTGTTATTTGGCGCACGCATGTCACTGTTGTGTTTTTGTTGTGTTGATGGTAGCGGGCGAAATTCGAGAAGACGCAAAGAGACCACCGCCGAAAAAGGATGGCTTATTTTGCGAGTCGCTAAAAGATCTCTCCCAAACACACACACACACACATACATACACATAGTAGAGGTATTTTCGGAGGGGCGGGGCCGCTCATCATATGTGTATTGGCGCAAACAGAAACACTAGATATAAAGGAAGGACATTGATTTAGTGAATGCGTGAGAGGGATGGGGTTTCCACTTTCGGCCATGCGACCTTGTCGTCTAACAGACATCACACAAAAAATCAAGAGGATGACAACACGTGCTATGAATAAATAAATTCTCTACGATAAGTACGAGAAATGCATAATCGCCCAATCCTCCCCAGTTTCTTGTTCATAAACTAGATACCAAAGCGATAAAATATGCAAAAGTTTCTCTCCCTGGCGCGTCACTAATTAATGACTGCGAACATTTCTTGGTAATTCTGTTTTACCAAAAAAATGCGGAGGAGAAATAGTGGAGGCGTTTCTTTCTAAATTGAGTCGTGCGGATTTTCATCTCAAAAAAAAAACACGCGCATGCGGCATGCCATGTTCATTTTGCAAAACTGTTGCATTACTCATCGATAAAATTATACGTAATATGCGAATATTGTTGATTTTATCTAGCAACAAATAGCAGCGACCGAATATGTTCTGCCATTTACAGTAATCCCATGCTCATTCAAATCTCGGATTGATTCAGAGAAGAAAGCCCGCCACTGCTATTTTTGAAATGAAATAAAACATATTCGAACGTTTCACAAATATACAATGATGAAGACCACGTGTTTCTACTAGATTGTCGCTACAGGCTCGCCACTCGCCGACACACACAAAAACCGAGCGCTACAAAAACACTCTAATCACTAAATGATTAAATACGACCGGGGGCAAAGTGCGGTTGCGGGGTGAATACGGCAATTGAATGGGGCTGCTTATTGTGTAGTGCCAGAGAGAATACGTGTAGTCTAAAGGTAGGCGAGACAGTTGTGTGTGTATGAGAGACAGTTCTAATAGCCACGTCGGAGAGGTGACTTCTTTGTTTTCGAAGGGATCGTCGCGCTAGCTTGCTAGCTGGCTATCTAGCACCCCTCTCTCTCTGCAATACTCCCTCTCTATTCCTCTCTCCCACTCTGCAGCGATTGCAAGAGGTAGCATGGCTCTTTCTAGGCTATCCTGCCGGATCAACAACAGTATCCTCAGGCTCGCCACTCAGCTCGGTTTGGATCCGGTTTCAATAATCGAAAAAGCCCCCGGCGGCGAGCCGTGTCCTTTCCGGATGGCTCCTCTTTCCATGGGTCGGCTTCTATTGTCTGCCCCCACCGGCACCGGGCAACAATAGAAAGAGAGCGGGTTCGGGGAGATTTGTTGGAACGCCACGTCTATGCGAAAAGTGCGGAGGGCGGTGAAAAAGAAGAGAAAAGCGGGGGGATATGGATATGAGGCACACGCACTTGGCGTATTATGGTCATAGCGTGAGTTCGAGGAAAAAAAGAAAGAGAGGGAGAGAGAGAATGAGTGAAGAATGCGATAATTGAATGGGGTATGGTGAATGGGAAACGGGGACAAAGGGCGACAGTACTGTGCCCGGTCTCATGGGAGGTTAGGACAATTCTCTGTCTCTCTCTCTCTCTCTCTCTCTCTCTTTCTCTCTCTCTTTCTCTCTCTCTCTCTCTCTCTCTCTCTCTCTCTCTCTTTCTCTTTCCGACTTCTCCCGTCATGATTGATCGCGGTTAACCTTAATCACACCTACGTAATACAGCTTAACCTAAAAATAGAATGTGAATATTTCGAAGAAATTGACGAGAGGAAATGCTACTTGGATGAGACATATGAACGAGAGATAAGAAATATAGGAAGAGGCAGAGAGAGAGAGAGAGAGAGAGAGAGAGAGAGAGACGGAGAGAGAGCAGTGATATTTGCCACTGGAACTGTTTTGTGTATACACAGCACAACCTAAGATATGAGACGAGTAGGTAATCTCCTTTCTCTCTCATCTTCTTTTTCTCTTTCTATCTATCCCTCTTTCTCTCTCTTTCCTGTCTTTCTTTGGTTAAGAGATAGCTGAGGGAGATACCGATTTGTATGCATGTGGGTAATCCTAGGAGAATGTAATAAATTAAAGATGCTTGCGCAAGAGATTCTCTCTTTCTCTCGAATTGTGAAAAAAAGTGAGACTGGCATGATGTTGGAATGATTAATTTACCGACCTGCATCTTTGGCGCGAAATACGTGCAAATTTAATTATCACCAGTGTCTCACGCGTTTTTTTGTGAAATGCACAAATCCTAAAAAAAGTAGTTGAGGAAAAGTTTTCGAAGGTAAGAGATTAAAAAGCATCGGAATGGCGAGAAAACAACAGTCGAGACGCTGCGTATGGCAATTTGCACAATAAAAACAAAACAAAAAATGGACCTAATCAACGGGGAGACTTTGAACCCCCGAGTCCCACGAGTGGGCTCAAATCAAAAGTCCTCTAGAATTAAAACGTCGAAGCTTGATATGAGAAATAAAACACTTGTGAAGAGTCAGCGACAAGTCACGACTGGCTCATAATACGCGAAGAGGATCATTTACTATGAAAATCATCTTCTTCTCAGTGAAATGCTGCGATAATCTATGAAAATTAACGCTAGAAGTGCATAGATTAGAATAAGCGGATGACAGAGTATAATACGAGAGAGAGAGAGAAAGAGAGAGAGAGAGAGAGAGAGAGAGAGAGAGAGAGAGAGAGCATTGCGAGTTCGCCTTGCCGACGCAATGTCATTGGCAGGGAAGAAGCAGCAAACGTAATATGACGATGGCAAAATTCTCTCGCACAAGCACATGAACATGAGTTTCCCAGTATTTCGCCCTGTACTTTTATCTGGGAAAACATACGAGATACGTAAAATAGCGGCACGCACACGCAATATAGAAAAGATTTATGGCTATTTGCGGTCGGCGGAGACCACCCAACGTGCCTCTCATATCAACCACATACAGCACATCGCTACAGCAACATGCAATCCCATTAATTTATCAGCGAGCGTTCTCATTCATTCAACAGCCGCTCGTGAGAATCACCTTATAGAGTCATATATATAGCCAAAAGTACAAGAAGCATACGCAAACGAATGAAATACAAGTGATATTATAGTAAACAACCACTCCGCAAGGTTTCACAGCTTTCGAAAGCACTGTGGCGAAGCCTTCAAGTATCACATATGATGACAGAAGCCAGTTCGAAGGATGGAAGTGGGGTTTCAAAATACTCATATGTGGAAAGAGAAAGGGAAGAGAGAGAGAGAAAGAGAGAGAGAGAGAGAGAGAGAGAGAGAGAGAGAGAGAGGGAGGACATCGGCTGTGCCAGCAACCGGCTCATCACTATTGTTGTTGTCATTTGGGAGCGGAGGGATAGATATGGGGAAACGAAGAAATGGGTCGACCAATTTCCGATGACCATGCCGCTATTTGGTGACAGTGTGCTGTGACAGAAAATAAAAGAGAGAGAGAGAGAGAGAGAGAGGGAGAGAGAGAGATAGAGAGAGACTAATTAAAGATAGGCGTTGTGCATACTCCTAATTAGGCGACTTTCTCTGCCGAAACCTGGTTCTCGCAGAACTTTCTTAGGCGTTTCATGAGTGAATATGAAGACAGTATGAAATTAAACGACAGGAACACACATCACATCACTGATCGTTTTTTTTTGTTCGAAACTATTTTAGAACTCCCAGAGGTTACAATTAATTACTGGAAATGGTGCTTATAACTTTGAGTGCTAAAGGAAAATCAGTTTACTTACCCAATGATTTGTTGCATGGGATCTTCCTTGAAATGAAGCTGGGAGGCAATGGATCCATTTCGCATTCTGACTTGTGAGGAGAGGGACGTACACACAAAGCGCGTCGCCTGTAACAATGCAGTGTCATCTCCCCTCCCCTCCTTTCCTCTCCCCCTTCCCCCTCTCCCCCTCTCCTCTCACTACGAATCCACTCGAGCGGACGCACAATATCACAAGTGCGAGTGAGAACACAAAATCGAAAATGTATGCGAACACACAGGCAGAGACAAAAGCGAACGAAAAGGTAGGGGAGTGATGTCAGGGGGCCGGCTTCAATGGCACACATCGACTAATCAGAAACTATGCCCGCCTTTAATTGAGGTGCGGGGCGAGAGAGAGAGAGAGAAGCGGTAGAAAAAGGTGCCAAGCCCTCGCAAGGCTTGCAATTAAGAGAACTAGCGGAAGGCGCTGAATAGGATCCGGATAACTCAGGAGGAGGGAGAGAGGAGAGAGATACCAAGCAAGAACATATCAAATAATTGAGAGGCGGACGCGACTTCGAAAGCGAGAGATGGCACGGGGGATATTGAATCGGGGGGCGAATGGTGAAAGAAGCGAGAGGGAGAGAGAGAGAGAGACAGAGGGGGGGGGGGCGGAGAGAGAGAGAGAGAGAACGGGCCTTAGAACTTCGCACCTACCTAAGGCGACTGCCCTATAACGATTGTCACATCCGGCCCTCAAGAAATATCATCGAGATTAGAGATACTCTGAAATCTAGGCGACAGCCTAAGCAGGCTCATCGCCGAGAGTTGAAATACCTACGCAGTTGTTTTCGCATCACAATGTTGGTGGAAGGAAGGAAGCTATGCACAGCGATGATAATGAGCTTAGAATACTCACTACTCCCATTGCACATTTTCCTGTTCGCCGCTCGCATTCGCATAGCTTCGAGTGGCGGGAGAAATGACGGGACGCGCGGGGGGCGAATCGCCAGTTTTCTACTTGCAGACCACAGCGGGCGGCTGTTTCGACTGAGTTCCCCCTCGAAACTTCGCCGACCGAAAACAACAGGTGAATCCGACTGCACAGCCTCTCTCACACACACACCCCTTTTCAGTTTACAGATGTACAATCCTTTAAGCAATCAGAAAAGAAACGTGTGTTAAATAGAGAATAAATGTGAGTGAGCCGTTGACCGTGGCGTTATCGCCAGATATCGATTGATTGTAGGTCTTCACATTCGTCGTCAGCGAATACGACGCCGGAGCGCGTCTCCTACAGTCAAGCGGCAAGGTCGGGTCGTTCGGAGCAGGAGAAGGAGCAGGAGAAGGAGGGGCAGCGGAGGAGGGAGAGCCTCGCCAGCAATGAGGTGGGGTTGTGTGAGGGTGTGAGACAGGCATGCATTTCCCAATGAGTCGTGCGCTATCACACTTTTCACTGAAAATTTCCCAGCGTTCTCACTTCCCACGCTCGAAATCGAAAAGAGTGGGAATAATGGAAGCATAAGAGTCAACAACATAATAAAGGGACTTTTTCAAATACATACCTCGTGAAAGTCGATAACGAAGATATATCGCAAACATCGTAAGGTTACTGTAGTTTACCGTAACCCAGTTACCGTATGCCAGATCCGTCTGGGCGATCGACTCGCCGACGACTGGCTCAACTCGTTCATGGATCACCTCCAGACAAAGTCGCCCGTCCGCTACGACGGGATGCTCGCCATACAGTTCCTCCTGGTATGCGTGGGGTACTGTAGACTACCGTATACCTAGAGGGTACTGTAGGCTACCGTATTGCAGCGTGAGCCGGAGGAATGCGCCGCTCTCATCTCGGGCAAGCACGCCGCGCTACAGATTGTATACGACCCGTCGCGTGAGCACTACTTTGTCACCAAGTGGGTTACGGTACTATGTATTTGGGTTACTGTACCATGAATTTGAGGTACGATATCGTTGAGAAGGCGGTGATCTTCTACGACAGCATGGTGCCGCGCAAAGGGCATCATCGCGGCATCGTCGACACGGTACGGAAAAGGGGCGGGGCTTAAAGGAGCGGAGCCTAACTCTCCAATTCAGTACGATAAGCCGGTGCTGAAACAGATACAGGGTCTGTTCGGGCATCTGTTCCCTGATCGGCAGGTGCACATCATCCTGGAGACTGACATGGACTACCAGCGGGTACTGTATGCCTGATTTTAGATACTGTAATTTGAATTTGACATACTGTAATCTAAGGACGACTGGTCGTGTGGCTACCGCGCGGTCGGCACACTTCTCTCGATCATGCGCAGCGTCGATCCATCGTCGTGAGTGTGTTGTAACTACAGTAATCACAATAAATACAGTAACCCGTACCACCGTAATTGTAGGTTCAAGTGGCACATGGAGAACCTGCTGGCGATACTACAGTACCATTTGGATGGACATGCTAAGCAGAAGGAGTGGGAGTGGTGGACACAGCTGGCACTCGGAGAGTCAGTCCATCTCTCTCTCTATTTCTCTCTCTCTCTCTCTCTCTCTCTCTCTCTCTCTCTACCCACCTCTTCAGAGAGTACCTGCCCCACCCCAACACTTGGGTGCATGTCTGTCTATCTTCCTCTCTCACTCTCACCCCCTGGACCGGTGACGTCACCAAGGCGAGGAAGGGAGTGCTGCGCGCCGCCAGCGAGTGGGTTATTATACTTCGAAAAAGTGTTCCATACGGCTAATTGAGGTTGTTTGACCCGGCACCGCCGACTCCTCTGAGCAAGTCGCGTCGAGGTTCGGAGAAGGATGAGCAGACGACGGAGCAGAAGGAGGACGTGAACAACAACAACAACAAGCCGGAGGAGCGCACGCACGCCATCAAGGTGCGATGGTTCTTCGAATGCTCTTGTTCACACCTCTCCGCTCACTTGTATATATTGTTCAATGATGTGATCTAACATCAAGGTGCAATGGTTAGCACAACACATTATAGTTTGAAATATAGTTTTCCGGGGGTAGTTAGAAGTAGTAAGAATAAAAAGTTGGAACGCATTCGAAAGTTGTTTGAATACATTGACCCTACCTTTAGGAGCTGGCGGCGCAAACTGAGCAGAAGCAGGCGGCATGGCGCGCGGAGCAGCTGAGGGCACAGAGTGGAGGAGAGCCGAGGGAGCAGGAGCAGCCAACGCAGGAGGAGAAGAGGGAGCAGTCGGCGAGAAACGGGTCCTTCTACAGAGAGCAACAGTCGGCTGGACATCAATCCTTCGGTCTGCCTCGGGAGCAGACCGCCCAGAATGGCTGTCTCAGGTATCGGGAGCAGAGGACGCAGGATCCCTCGGAGCAATGGAGCGAGCGGAACGATTCGTTTACCTGTGAGAGTATGCTGAAGGAGAGCGAGCAGCGCACGCAGTCGTATCGCACTGAGCGCCACCCGAGAGATGCGGAGCAGCGGCGAGAGCAGACGACACAGAACGAATCATATAGGATGCCGAGGGAGCGCGAACAGACCACACAGAGCGATTCGCAGTGCCCGCGGAGGCGCGGAGACAGGGAGCAGCGCACTCGGGACACTTCGGAGCAGTGGAGGGAGCAGCGTACACAGAACGACTCTCACTATTCCAAGAGATATAGAGACATGGAGCAGCGCACTCAGGTCCCGTCCGAGCGGGGCGCTGAGCAACGCACACAGAACGAATCTCTCTTCTCGAAGAAGCGCGGAGATAGGGAACAGCGCACTCTGGATCCTTCGGAGCTGTGGAGAGAGCAGCGCACGCAGAATGACTCCTATCCCAGACGTCACAGGGACAATCACTACCAAGAGCAGTCCATTCGGAATGGCACCTGTCCCACGAGGCAGCGCGAGCAGAGGACGCAGGATGCGTCGGAGCAGTGGAGGGAGCAGGCTACGCAGAACGATTCGCACAAGAGGCACAGGGAGCAGCGCACACAGGATGGCTCGTGCCGGCACGAGAGAATGCGCGAGAGGGAGCAGGTCACGCAGCAAGAGTCGCACAAGAGACACCGCGAGAGGGAGCAGCCGACTCAGGAGCCCTCGCACACGTCTCACAGGGAGAAGAGACATCGAGTGGAGCAGCGCACACAGAACGACGACTCTCACTCTGGCAAGCGGCGGGAGCCGACACGGGTGAAGAAGCTGGAGTCGTACGGGGAGGCTATGCAGCGGCTGCATCTGTCAAAGGAGGAGGAGCGGGAGAAGAGGGAACGCTCCGTGTTCTGGACGGAAGACGCGCAGCTGAGGGAGAAGACGCTGCGGAAGAGGGAGAGCGAGAAGAGGGAGAGCGAGAAGAGGGAGAGCGAGAAGAGGGAATGGGAGGTTAGAGTGGTCTTCTTTCATCTGTCTTCAATTCTAAAATTATATACTTCATTTTTTATAATTGTGTTTTGTGAATTCGAATGACCTCTGTAGGTGCAGGAAAATTCGCGTCCGACCAACGCTACCCCGACCAAGCAAACAACGGACAGCAGCGCCTCGAGGAGCGGTTCTTCGGTGCGGGTTACTGTAGCTACAAATGTACCGTATAACTAACTGTACTATTGTAATGTTTTGTACTATTAGTGAAAGTACTATTTTAGCTGAGCATCCACACAGTCCACTCGTACTCACTCACTTCAACCACATCCACTGGATCCAACTACCACTCGACCAGGTGGGTATTGATTGGTGATCGATCAAATATTAATTGATTATTGATTGATTGCAGGTCTTCTACTGGCTCGTACACCTATTTTTCGGGCGACGAGGATGATAGCAAGCTGAGCAACGGTGGGAATTTTGTTTGTTTATTTTCACTTACAATTATTACTGCAAAAAATGATCGAGCTATCAAGTATACTTATCTCACTCCATGCTTAAAGGTAGTGTACCCTCTGAATCCAATGTTAAAAAGTATCACGAATGTATTATCAATGCCTTTTAAAGGTATTTTTTATGTCGTTTATGGTTGTTTGAGATGAAAAATAATGAAATTAAAAATTATCAAACATTTGTTTAAATCCAACATGATACGCATATTTGCGCAACGTTGTGAGTTATGATTTTTAAAAGAATTTAATGCGTTTAGCATATAATTTCCCATCAGCTGTTTTCGCCAGTTTAGTAAAAGAAACACATAGTAGAAATGTTATCTAAAATAAGAATGACATAAGAAACAATATAAACACAAGCAAATAAATTGTCTTGAATGAAACAGCCGATAGTGTGGTCAAACTGTGTAACTTCGTGCAAGTTGTGCACACACCCCCGAGCTGATTAAAAGTTATTAGATTCTACGATTTCTCACTCCAATTTTCAAATGATTTTTTAAAGCTAATTTGTTTCAGAATTTATATTTGCATTATCATAATATACTCATTGAGTCGTAAACAATGACATGTTGTTTCTACACATACACCCAGATTCAGAGGGTACACTACCTTTAACGCACTTTGTATGTAGTTTGCCGTATTCTATTGAAGTATTATTTTATTTTATATATATTTGAACTATTAAGTATTATACATATTTACATACATAACTTCTTATACAATCTTGACTTTGACTGTGCTACTAGGTTCTCGCCATCCCGCCGGTCGGTCTTCCTCCCTGCATTCCCAGTCTGCCGACACTTGTTCCGAGGAGATAGCGCGGGAGAAGAGCGAGGAGGAGGAGAGAGATCAGAGGAGGCTGGCTCACATCGCCAAGCACCTCGAAGAGAACAAGCCCTACTATTTCCGCTATGTGCCGCCGGCACAGATTAGTGACAAGGTGAAGCTGAATGACTTATTTGGTATTCTGAATAGAAGCGAAGTTGTTATTGTGGAGAGTTTTGGCTCCTGTTTAAAAAAAATGGGACAGTGACCTACCGTAGTTACCAGTAATCGTTTCAGGACGTTACCCTGCAGGAATCCACGCGCGCTCGCTCGGATGCGATTCGCGGTGCGCAAGAGGAAGCGCATGCTGCTACCAGAAGAGGAGGCGGAATGTTGTGAGTCACTCTCTCTCTCTCTCTCTCTCTCTCCTTCTCTCTCTCTTTCTCTCTCTATTTTATAGCCGAGTCCATTTTCTATTTTCTATATTCTAGCCAGCGACTCGTCTCTATCATACACCAGTACTGTCGTCGTGGTTGATGAGAGCTCAAGTAGTGTGCCCCCTCTTCTTACATCTTACATCACCCTCTCCCCTCCTCATCTTGCCACTCTCAAGTGCACCAACTTGCCACACTTCAAGTACCGTATGCTTGCACAACACTACCGTACCCCTATGCTCACTTTGACTTGTTAGCCGCCGCGAGACAGCGGGAGTCACACATGACCCACTCACCTTACACCTAAGATGACGTCACAATGCCGTTGTGTTTGCCCACAAGTTCCCTTAGAATCGTTTGCTTACATCCTTTATTGGCAGAATAAACATCTCGATAAACACTTCTGTACATGCGTAGATCATTGGAAAGCTACAGTGGGAAACGATAGGAAAGTGTGGGGAACAAAGGCGATAGAACCTGTGAGTTTTTACAATGGAATGAGCGCGAATTTGGAGACAAAGTGATGTTTGGGGGGACAATGTCGTGCTCTAAGGACCCGCGGAGTGAGAGTGAGTGAAGCTGTTGTACCATGGATACTAGACGTATTGTAACACTAAAATTCTGGCTACCGTACTCATACAGTATACCTAATACGGTCTGTAATGGGGGTCGTGGTGGAAGAAGGGCGGCTGCGGGTAGAAGGACTGGTTGTAGACGTTCGTAGGCATCATCGGGTGCATCGACATCGACTCAAATGCCTGGAAAATAAAATGAAATCGTTGTTGTTGTTGCGTACAGTATCCCAGTTTCAATCTACAGTATCCCGCACTCACCATGTTCTTGATTTCCGCTGTAGCCATGGAGACCGGCGGCGGCTGTGCAACTGGGTTGAAGAGCTGGAATATTGTATTTAAAAGTACCGTAACCCAACAGTAACTTTAGTACTCTTACCGTCTTGGCGTCCGGAGCAGATCCATTGAGGGTGGGCATTCCCTCGAGAGACTGGATGGATTGCGGGGAGAACTGGGGCGGAGTGACCGAGGCGTTTCCGGAGTCCCTCGACTCATCCAGAACAGGCGACAGCGAACCGTGCTTCTCGTGCGCCTATGAGGGTACGGTATTAGCGATGGGGCACGGCAATCGTTCAATAAAGCGCGCTAATGAAAATTTCAAAGAAGTCGCGTGCAGCCGCCGCGTGCCTAGATAAATAGGCTCTCATCATTTGACGTCTCTTATACGCGGCGGCGTCGCTTTGTGCCGGCGCCAATCCGGTTCTTCTATGATTAGTGTGGGAGAGAGGGGTACTGTAGGATGGTGAATCAGCGAGTGTGAGAGAGAAGAGAAAAAGGGTGAGCGGATTATTGAACTTGCGGCGGGCTGTGAAGTTTTCGAAATACCGTAACCCATATAACCCATGTACCGTACCTTCATATGTTTTCGCAGCGAGCTGGGGTGAGTGTAGGTCTTTCCGCATCCAGGAATGCTGCACAGATAGGGCTTGTGCGCTGCAACATACCAATTTATTGATTGAATGAAGATTAACAAATCGATTTATTGATTGAAAACTCACTGGAGTGAACGTGCATGTGCTTCTTTCTATCAGACGAGTTGGCGAACAGCTTATCACATCCCGCCTCCTTACACTTGAACGGCTTCTCACCTGGAACAAACATCGAATATCATACATTTTCATATTTTACCAAAGTTCCCTAGGTGAGCTAAAGTTGCTGGGCGGCCTCAATTAAGGTACAGAGAACGAGAGGGAGCAGAGAATCTTGAGAGAGTCAGACATGTCGTTTGAAAGGTGCGACAAAACGATTATGTCCATAATTGCATGGCCGGGGGCGCTTGCCGCACTCACTCGAGCTCCCCTGGGGTGACCGCGGGATGTCTCACTCTAGAAGCTACAGGCACAGGAGACATGTGTAATCGCTTGTAATCGCTTCCGACTGTGCTCTCTTGAAGATGACCCTACCTGCTCGCAACATTCTAGTAGGAATTGAAAGTGGCTGTCGGTCTTATTCAGCAAAAGAGAGAAACGATTCCGAAAAGGTTCGCAACAATATGACCCGTTTCCTGCTACTCTATCATGTTGTTGTTTTCCGGCTACCGTAACCGCCGAGAGTGTCAAACCGTCCGGTTCTCCCTTCTCTCTATCTCTATCTCTCTTTCTCCCTCTCTCTCTTCTCTCTCTCCCTCTCTCTATCCCCTCTCTCTTGCTCTCCCTATTTCGGTCGCACCACACATTTGTCACACCGTGTTATGGGAAAGTCGCGGCCCGCAAAAGAGAGGTCTCTCTCCTCCTGCCGCTAATTCGAATGTATCGCCCACCGAATCACTGCGCTCATCAATTTGCATAAATTTCAAATTTCCACACATCGCCTTCTGGCGTGCGCAGATGGAGCGAAACACACGTGCTAACTATCTGGAATGAGTGATGGATCTGGCGATCTTGATCTACCCCTACCGAACTACCCCCGCGGATCAGGGAGGGATTTGGATTTACACCTCATGTTGCTTGCGCCCACCTAATTGCACCTGTAATCGACAGGAAGTCAAGATCGATAGGGCAGGTGGTGAGAGAAAAGGATAGAACACGGGGAATGGAGAGGCGCAGACACGGAGCAGGTGATCGTCGAGACAATAGAACTCACATAATGAGAGAGGCTAAACGATCACTTGGGATTAGCGATCGTGTATATGAGGGGAAACAGTCAAGTGCGCGATGCGTGACGTCATGCCACAATCCCTATGACGTCACGATATTGAAATTGAGAAAGGAGGCTACCGTATACCCATATACCATGATTCGAAAAAGAAGAAAAGTCAGATTGCGCCACCCACGTTGGCGCATCACAAGGAGCGTACAAGAGGCGGCGTCTTTGATGCACCCGCTTACACCACACCACTGGATTAGTATTGTTTGTTTGCTAATGACCACATCAAGAGAGCCGATGCTAATGGAACCACGCGCCTACTGGTTACCAGATCATACAGTTTACCCTGTGGTTTCGTCTGATCCGCCCGTAAATCTCTCTCCCCGAAAGTCACATTTCCATTCACGCCGAAAGACCCTAACGGGGTTTGCTTGCTTTGAATCACAAAAGAGACGCAAAGTCGTAAAGACGATTCCCGATTCACTCCACGCAGGGACGTATGCAAATGAGGTGACAGTGCAAGTTGGAGAGAGAGAAAGATAATGAGAGAGACAGAGAAATGAGAGGATTACCGAAGGAGGCGCACGGTAATCCAAAGATAGCCATCTCATTGTTATGATCAGCAAGTGACAAGCGGAAAGGTAGATTGAAGAGGGTGATAAGAGTAAAGAGTCAGCCAATCAAATACGCGCATGATGTGCCAGCTTACAGTAAGCTCAATCAAAGTGATATGCGGGCGCGCGTACGAGAGAGAGAGAGAGAGAGAGAGAGAGAGAGAGAGTGACTGACCGCTGTGTATCCTGGCATGTATCTTGAGGTTCTCGCTTCTCGCGAACTCCTTCCCGCACCCCGGATGCTTGCACTCGAATGGTCGCTCTCCGGTGTGCACCCGGATGTGGTTCACCAGCTTGTAGCGCGCCTGAAACACGACCACCGTAATCACTGATACCGTAAGACAGATTCAAACTACAGTAATACCGCCTGAAACACGGCTTTCATAACTATAGTACTCGAAACGTACAACACAATTAAGTTACTTTAATAGGCGTGGTCAGTGTTTTCGAAACTCCCACACGCCCATTGTGTTTCGAATGTGTGTTTGAAGAGTCTGTTTAGAGCATGACCGTAGTACAACAATTTCGTGAAACAGTATTTGTTATTACAGTAATCAGAGTTCACTCTACCGTACCTTGAAGGCCTTGTGGTGGCGGTCGCAGTCGCGCCAGTGGCACACGTGCTCCTGCGTCTCCACCATACCCACGTGCACCTGTAAACAAAGGGTAAACAGACAAACGAACAGGTAAACAACTCTCACCTGCGCCAGATGAATGGAAATCTCGGCGCTGCTGTTGAACAGTGCGCCGCACTCGGTGCAGTCCTGAAATACCGTAGTAATACTCAAAGTACCGTAACCCTATTCAAACTACAGTACTCACGTCGTTGACCCACTGGCAGCGAATCGCTTGCGAGATCGACGGCTTCTGATCGGCGTGGAACGAGGGAAAGGGCTGCATAGCGAACTGGTCCCTGGGATACGGTATTTTGAATTTTGACTATTATTACAAAGTACAGTACCTATGAATGGGGTAGGCGAACTGCTGGTGCATTTGATCGTAGTAGGCCGGATCGCACGGGGGCATGTTCTGGTCTGCAAGTACGGTAATTAGAAAGAGAGTACGGTACTTGAGGATTCGCACTTTCTTGAGAGAGTCAGTGAATGGCAAAGTGATACATATCCGGCTGACCCCATAACTCTCCCGCACTACTCAACCTCTCCTAATATGGTAATGAGGTGCTATAACTCACCACCATCTCACTATCGCGTCGCGCCATCGAGTGAGAGGCCACTCGTAAAGTGATACTACTTGACTAATACAGTAAAAGTACAGCATATTACTAACTAAAGTTTGCTAATATCCAAACTACAATATTGAACTATCGAAACTACAGTATACCTGCTCGCATTCCAGGCATGACGATGTGCTGGTGGTAGTGGAGGTTGAGCTGCGGGGCCATCGGGTACGATGACGTCATCATTATCGAATTATCGATCGACGGCGATCAGCTGATAGGCGAAGTGGGTGGGAGGTGCTGGTGAGGCGTCCAGCAGAGCGAGTGCTATTGTCAAGATCGGCAGGAGGTCCGCTGCCTGGCCCCGCCCACTGCGCCGCCATTGGCGGAGACGGGCCGAGTGGGCGGGGCTGGTGGCGGCTGATTGGCGGAGGCGGTGGGGAGAGTCGGCGGGTGGCGGCGCCCCGGCTGGCAGGAAAGGGGAAAGTGAAAGGAGGCGAGGCGACTTCCAGCTGGGCATCTGAATGGAGAGGTGTGGAGCAGCGGTGTGCGAAAGAGAAGGAGAAGGAGCAGTAAGTGGAGGAGGAGAAGAAATGTAGCAGCAACTTTTTTTCGAAACAGAGAGATTGACTAGACCTAATGTAGAAGAACAGTAGATTGTTTATATATCACTTTTTTCAGGGTGCTATTCCAGTAGCATGACCGGTAGTGAATTAGTCTGTACTTGTCGCAACTTGTCTATATAAATATATATATATATATATATATATATATATATATATATATATATATATATATATATATATATATATATATATATATATATATATATATATATATATATATAATGCGTGGTCGCAGTGTTATTCTTTTATAAACGTGATTGTTCTAGCGTAATTATGTTGTGACATTCCAGAAATGTACGTTTCCCAGGGAATCTCACCTCATTTACCCTTCCATTCAGATTCTAACACCCTGATTATCGCATTACGTTATCGTAATCTCGCGCGGCGGATCTGTTTCTACCAGTCTCTCTCTCTCTCTCTCTCTCTCTCTCTCTCTCTCCCTCTCTCTCTCCCTCTCTCTCTCTCTCTCTCTCTCCCTCTCTCTCTCTCCCTCTCTCTCTCTCTCTCTCTCTCTCTCTCTCTTTCTCCCTGATGAAGGCGATCTAATGATAATATTGTGTGTGTGGCGCGTGCGGGTTTGGGAAAAGGGATCATTGCCAGTCGCACATCAATCACTTGTCTCATTCGAAGGCTGGCGAGAGAGGGTGTGAGATGAAGGTTATGACATCTCTCTCTCTCTCTCTCTCTCTCTCTCTCATTCAACAATACACCGGGGTGCAACATAGACTGCTACTTCATTCACCCACAGCCGTTCATTCTTGCAATGGGTCCACAAGTCCAGAACCCGCAATTGCCCGGTCGAGTCATGCGGGGGTTCGATTGTTTGTGGGGAGATGACATCATAATTATGGTGGACTCGGATTGCTCGTTCGCATCACTGCACACACTTCGTTACACATTGTCTCCTAGTGTTGCGCAACCAATAGCACATCACAAGCCACTGTAACATGAGTACCGTACATGTTCACGGTTTGCGGTTATGCTACCATTTTCTTTCCAAAGTGTTAACAGCTGCGGCCTCTTTCTCCTATCGACTCGACACTTTCCCTACATGGTCACAGTATGTCCCCTAGGTACCCGCACGCTTCTCTGGTATGCCCCGAGGCTATGCCGTCTTTGCCCGGATGTCTCACTACCCTCTCACTACACATCAGAACACACCGCCCCTGTCATAACACATCAAACGAATGTGAAGACGCCTCTGGTATCCCTATCAGCACGATTAGTCGTGTAATTGTTGCATAATTACAGCCGGCCTATCTTTTGAGCGTTTGCTTTAGAAAAGTGAATGAGCTACGTTTCAAAAAATACTTTTCATGCTCTCAACACATTTAATTGATAATTAAATTGGAGAACAAAATTATGCAACAAAACAATTCGCATAAATATTTATGTGAATGTAATTTCATCAATTTTCCAGTCGTCAATGCTTTATATCAGCCAATCACTTTAAATTCTGGTTAGACAGTGTCCAATTGCAGAACCCAGGGACAGCCACACTCTTCTCCATTCTTGGATGGCTCCACTCACCTGCGATAGCCCTTCACTCACTCACTCACTCTCTCACTCTCCTCAATCTGCCCCTTCCACGCACTCACCTGGCAGATGCTTCTATTAGCCCCAGGCCGCACACTCTCACTCCGGTCACTCTGCGCCCTCTCCATTCACCACGCTCTCTCGCCTGTCTCTGCGACCACGTAGCCTGAGGCGTACAGGTGGGACAAGCGAGACAATGAGTGTGTGGAGAGAGGATCACAATGGATTAGGTGATGTATGGGTGGTACTCACTGAGAAGTGAGAATCCCTCCTGTAAGCTCTCGGTAGCCCCCGGCTATGTGTGCGATTTGGAAAAGCTGCGTGAGAGTACGGTACTGTTTTGTTCTAGATTATGAACGAGATTCCGAGATGATTGCTTTTTCTGAGTTACTCGAATTGCAGAAGTGGATTCTTTAAAACGTAACATGTCCTCAGGTACAGAGTAACTTTAAAAAATGGACAAGGTGTTCTAATGGTTATATTAATCAAGAATACTATATTTTTTTTATCGACTGACCGTTGCCTCATAAAAAATACAGATTTTTTTAAAAGTGTTTATCATTACTTAGATAATTACCAATATTATTGTCGTTCACTCTTCTACCGAATATCAGTTTCACGTGCTCACATCACATAAGAAGTTGTTTGAAACTTAACTATCTCACTCACTCAACTAAAAAGCTCTACCGGCTGTAATTATGCAACAATTACACGACGATCCCCGCTGATAGGGATACCAGAGGTGTCTTCACCCTCGTTTGATGTGTTATGACAGGGGCGGTGGGTTCTGATGTGTAGTGAGAGGGAAGTGAGACATCCGGGCAGAGACGGCATAGCCTCGGGGCATACCAGAGAAGCGTGCGGGTACCTGGGGACATACTGTGACCGTGTAGGGATAGGAGAAATAGGCCGCAGCTGTTAGCACCTTTCAAAGATAACGGATTCAAAGGATCAAAGGAAACACTCTTTCGTACGACCGCATTTTGAACATGTCCGCAATGTAAAGTGTAACGTAGAAACTATACTCAACTTTTGTTTGCCTAACTATGTATAGTAAAGAAATCTAAATTTCAGTTTTTTTTTAAATAACTGAAAATACCGACTTGTACCATCAACTATTTCTTGATACAAATCGAGTAGAGCCTCGCTTAAATGAAGGAGTAAGAACTATTGTGAGCAGTATTCATGGATGCATCCCGTATTGTTGTCTCGCCTCGGGCGGTCAAACAAGACAGGGCATTGACAGACAATGGATGCTGAATGAATGACAATAGATGATCCTACTGTATTGTCCACGTGTGATTCCGGTAAGCTGTTTGTCGCCCGCAGCTATTTGTGTCATCAACCAACCATTCAATTGCACACACTTGTATTTAGATACATAATCACAAACACACAGAATCCACCGGACAACAGGTACCGCGAGTAAGAAACTTGTTGTAAGACTGTGACAGAGCCCATTGGCGGATTTTTCGCCCAGAAACACAAAACATTCTTAAAAAAATATTTTACTTGGGAGCACAAGGAAAAAGGTGCTTACAGTTGACCCCGCCCACTATGCGCGCGGTAAACCCGGCGCGAGTTTGCCGTGGTGGGCGGGCATAGGCGGAGTGGTATCCGCTCACTCGTTTCATAAACACTCCAGGGCCTTCTGAAGACACAGAGAAACAATTTTTGGCGGCTCGTTATTTTTAACGAGCTAAAAAAAACTTCATGTATCCTCACTTTCACATACTATAAACGTTTTTATCCATCACCTTCCTGATATTTTTCGCACATAAAGAAATACAAAATAAAAAAAACAGTACAATTTGGCGAGACATTTTGGCAAATCGATAAGTACACATTTCGTACAAAATACATAATAAAGTCTATGTCCTATCAAAGTTGACTTTCATTGAGAAGGAAATTTTCACTGAACGATATTATTGAAAGTCATCATTGATAGGACGTAGCCAGGAGATCGTTATCATGATAATCGGTTGAGTTTGTTGGAGGAGGACCGACTGGGCGTCATTCGATTGGGAGACGAGCCGGCGCCGCGTTTCGGAGTCGCCCCACCCAGCGACGAACCTGCACACAATGGCGAAAATGAAAATCGTGATTTATTCATAGAAACTAACAATATGTTACGAAGAGCGAGTTTCTACATCAGTCAGTTTCTTTCCAGTGAGTTCACGATACAAAATCATCTGA
>CAWZYM010000193.1:32500-195000 GCA_963966185.1 Rhabditoides inermis | reverse complement strand
AGGGCCTTTTACAAGACCCAGTGAAGCAATTTTTGGCGGCTCGTTCTAGGACGAGCTAACATACAGTGTTGTTGGAAGCGATTTGGTTCTACCGTAATCATGTACCGTAATCAGTACCCTTACCGTAATCCGGGCCGCTCTCGCGTCTCTGTGGCGGGGAGGAAGGCGGTTGTAGGATGATCTCTGACCGCATATCCGTCAACACCTGAAGACAATTTTTTTTCAATTATCTGACATAAACGAATTTAGAACATGGAAAACCTAATATAATGGATTGAATACATCGATAATTGCATACAAAATTCATCCAGTTTTTGCGTTTCAAGAGAATATTAGCTACAGCGTTCACTTCTGCTATTTGATGTGGAGTTGAAACGTATCCGAAACTTATTTTTGTCGGGTACGTTTGAAACATATCCCCGAAACGTACCTTGGGTGGTTCGACGATCCGCGGCTTGGCCTCGATCTCGTAGTCGTTCACATCCAACTCCTTACACACAGATTCCAGACGATCCGAGATCTAAAGTACGAAAAGTTACCGTACCATTTTTCTAACATATATCGAATACCATCGCTACAGTACGTAATACTACACTTGCTACATTATGAGTGTACTGTACCACAAATTCACATTACAGTAACCCTAACCTTGACTTCCTCGAGCGGCGAGAACTGTTGCAGCTCAGACGAGAGCGACTTGTACATACTACTCTGTAGCACCAGCTCGGGAATCGAGCGCCTGAAAATCGATCGATACTTTCGATCGATAAATCGATAATCACTTGGAGCAGGTGGATGGCGTCCGTTTGGCGGCGAGGAACGGCGACTGTTCGGAGGGTGATTTCGGACTGGTGATTCGATTATTGATTTATTGATTAGCTACGAGGCTACGACAGCGAAACGAAACGATAGTGAGGGTGCATGGAAACGACAGTGGGACACCGAACAGTCGACATTCCTCGGACAGCGGACAGGTAAACAACGTGTAAACATGTAAACAACATGTAAACAACAAGACGTACCGTCCGCGTCGGACAAGATAGGATAGGTAACTGAGTGAGTGAACCAGTAAACACACAGGTTAGTAAACTAGTAAACAAGTAAACAGGTAAACAAGTACCTCTGAGGCTCTGCGGGCACGGGTTCTTTGGGCGGCTCCTCCTGGTCACTGTCGTTGTCGAATGTGAGATTGGCCGTCTTTCCTTCCTGCAAAGAATATTTTAGAGGATACACTGCATTTGATGGAAATGGTTCAAATAGGATATATAGGAATTGGAGTTTCACATTCTTTCTGTTTTAATTAATTGATAGAGTTGCTAATTATATCACGAACACGGCAACAACCTAATTACCTAATATATCAGTTTCACATTATATTTGTAGTATTTGAATGAGAAGGGGTGTACTAACAACACACGCCTCTCACCGATACGGCGGCCTCATATGTGTGTCGATATCACAATCTAGTAGATTGAATCTACATTTGTAATAAACGAATATAATATAAGAAACAGGTGTTCTCACCGACACTGCGACGACCTTCTCGACGACCCTGTCCAGGTCGATCTGGTCGATGAGGATCGGATCCACACCGCACTTCTTGCCCACCGCGTGCAGCAGGTCCTTCACACGCACACTGCAAACAGCCAACTATTCCTGTGCGGTGAACCTGATCAGTATTCCCGTAATCACATCCACATTTGCGACTAAAAGTGGTTTTCATACGATTCTTGATTATCTTGATTTCCCACATTCTTGACAATGACTTGACAATGACAAATCGCCATTATTTGGAAACTTCCGTCATTGCCGCAATTGAGAGACTACTGGAGATGGAAATCAGAACAGTATATAATAGTCGTGCACACCTCACACCTCATACAACTTGGGTCTGAATATAGCAAAGAATCCCCCGACGTTCAGCCTGTTAGAAACGAACTGTTGACTCATTGCTCATGCGTTTATAAGAGATCGGTCATCTCCAGCTTTCTCCCCTGCCACCCTCCTCCTTCTCCTACTCTCTCTCTCTCTCTCTCTCTCTCTCTCTCTCTCTCGCTCATGCCCTGTCATTTGCAGGCATCCTCGCGTGACTCTTATCACTTGATGATTCTCTAATGTTCATATTAACACATTCAAGTGTGTGTGTGTGTGTGTGTGTTTGTGTGTGTGTGTGTGTGTGTTTGTGTGTGTGTGTGTGTGTGTGTGTGTGTGTGTTTGTGTGTGTGTGTGTGTGTGTGTGTGTGTGTGTGTGTGTGTGTGTTTGTGTGTGTGTGTGTGTGTGTGTGTGTGTGTGTGTGTGTGTGTGTGTGTGTGTGTGTGTGTGTGTGTGTGTGTGTGTGTGTGTGTGTGTGTGTGTGTGTGTGTGTGTGTGTGTGTGTGTGTGTGTGTGTGTGTGAGGATTCTGACACGTGCATTTTCCATTATTAGAGACCACGTTGTACTAGAAAAAACACGTATTTTCAGTCAGACTGAACTTTGTACTATGATTTCTAATTGGGAAATTATAAATCAATGATAATATGCAAATTGCTGAAAACCCACGTTTTTCCTCCGAACCAGACCTTTGTGCTGGCCACATTCTTCATCTTCTTTCCGAGATAATGCAGTTTCTTCAGGTAGTCCGAGCCAATTTCTGGAAAAATAGAGTAGTTTAACTTGTTTTGAGCTTTGTTTGATGTTTTCCGGTGCTCCCACTTACAATCAAACAAAGAACAACGAAGCTTATACGATTGAACACTCCTGAAGTCGAAAACATGCTCGATTAGAATAACTGTAAAAAAATCAATAATTCGATACCCACCGATAGCAATAGTAGTGATGGCGAGTCCAATGCAAACATAGAGAAACGTGAAAGGAAGGTAGCTTGTTCTGAAGTATTAAAAATATTATCTGTGAACGAACAGATGACGAAATTCTATTAGCCAACAGTTCAGTGAAAGTATTACATGTGTTCGTCGAAACGTACATAAAAACTAAATGTTATTTATCAGTTTTCAACTATAAAGTTTGTAGTATTTCCATTTCGTTTATATTTCTTCACAAACCTGCTTGGAACCAATTGTCCGAAGTCGATCGCAGTCAGGCAGAGAAAGTTGAAGTAGAGTCCGTTTATGAAGTCCAGCTAAAACATGAATATTTCCTGTATATGCGGTGCACATATTTCGTAAAAGCTTGCCTAACGGGAAAACGACAATGCGATGAATTTACAAACGTCTAAGTGACAATGTTTGAGAACAGAAAACCATACCTGTTTCCGTAACACCATAACACCTTTTTTCAATGAGAAATTGCAACTGTTTTTTTTTGGGGGGGGGGAGCAAAAAGCACTTGGCATAACCATCCTCTGCTGTTCGGTGCCACTTCACGTTTTAATACCAATATCTTTGATTTACGAATCTATCCGCATTTTTTTTCTCGATCTGAGAACACAAAACTACGATTTCGATAGTTCCACCCACCTGTCCATTCAGTGCCGGTAGTAGAAGCGCCCCGAATGCGACGTAGAGACAGAAGACGAACAGAAGGATGAGTGACGTCATCTGGAAGGGTTTCTCTCCCTCCCATCTCTCTCCCTCTCCTCTCTCTCCTTCCTCTCTCTCTCTCCCTCTCCCCTTCCCCACCTGTATGCTTGTCTCCTGTTCCTCCTCGCTCTCCATCGTATAGTCGCTGCCCACTGACTTCTTCTCCAATGCATCTCCCGACTTGTCCCTCCCTCCATAGCGACGCTTCCGGTACGCTTCCATCTGAATGTGATACTGAATTCACAAAACTCGTACATACATAATTTTGAATTTTCTTCATATGCAATGTGGACACCGGACAATACATCTTCATCGCTGTCATCTTCTATGCGATATTTGAACAATGACTTTTTTTTTAAATTATCGTGTGGAGCTTAATGACTAATGGAAGCGTTGACATGTATTGAAATATGTGCGGCGTTTGGAACGTTCAAAAAAAAACTATTCGAAGTCAATGACAAACAAATCGATTTGATATTGAAACAAATAAACGATAAACACCTATAAAAATCATGACACAACAAGGTAAACCCACCTTCTTCCTGCTCTCCTTGGCGAATTGGTTGAGGTACTGGCCGACGTTGGCGATGATGATCATTGTGACAGGAATGCCTGCAAGGAAACGGATATAGTTCTGATTTCTGAAACGCATATTATGCATGCATTCTCATAATATGTCTCATCATCTCATAAACTTTTGCGATTCCTTTTCAGGGAGGTGGATTCTTACAGAGACTGTGTGATATTCAGGTTGATCGTGACAGGGATGTGTGCAAGGGAAATGAAATTTGACCCAAGTTATGGGTCAAAGAAGGGTAAAGTTTTCATTTTGACCCAAGTTTCGCGCTGCTGGAACTTTGATTATAAAACGGTTATTGGTTATGTCTACCTGAAGGCTAGCAGGGTGATACTACGGTATACCGTTAGTAATATTTCTGCCCCGTGGATAAAGTTTAGCACGAAAAGCTTCTTAGAACCTCCCTAAGAGTTGTTCGATGTGATCGCCATTTATATGTAGTTTTCTATAGTTTTATTCTGGGAATTAGGGCCTCTGTGCATTTGACTACAGAAATAAAGAAACTGATTTTCCATGCGGAACCACGCACGGGGCATTTGGTGAAAATGATAATAATAATAATTGTTTATCCATAAAACAGTCAGGCACTGAATGAGGATAGTGGGGATGGTTTGGTCAATCGATGTGTCGAGCAATCCAAGTCCACACACCGCAAGGCGAGACTGCAGCGCGCTCCTCAGAGGCACAAAGTGCTTGTGTGAGACACGCGCTCCCGGTAGGAAGCAGGCTGAAAGATGAGAGCAGGAAAAGCCTGCTACGAGACACTACAGTCAATGATAGTACTCACGCGATATACTAAAGCCTAGTGGGGTCGTCTAGTGGCTGAAGCAAAAGGAATCTATTGAGGGATAACTTAAATTCTTTCTTACTGTATAAACAAACGGTAGAACGGTCCAGCTTATTCCAATAGTTTACTACTCGGGAGGAAACAAAAGTTGGCTCAGAGCCAGAGGCAGTATAGGTTATTTTAAGTCCATTAGAACGTAGTGATGCAGCTCGTGAATCTCGGGGAACTAGTGTGAAAGGCATGTGCTGCGTATTCATATAACCATACAGGTAACGGTGTACTATACGCAGATCCGTTTTGATTCGTCTGAACCACAATGTTTCGAGAGATAGTTCAGATAAACGGTGGGGATATGACATTTTTGGCAATAATATTTTGGTGAAAGCTCTCTGAACTTTATCTAGATCATTAATACAACCCTTACTCATGTGACACAAAATTTCAGATCCATACTCTAAAGTTGGTCGTATTGAAGTTTTGTAAAAATTCAAAAACAGTTCATTGTTTTTAGTGAACGTACGTTTCAGTGTGTTTATTCGAGCATTTGCTTTCTGAATGACCACCGAAAGGTGTTTAGATGGATCAAGAGTCGGGGTCATCCAGATACCAAGGTCGCGCACCACCTCCACGTTTGACAAAGTCACATTATCACATTTATATGTTAACCTTGGATTTTTCTTGCCATAATTCAAAACTTCACATTTACTGACTGACAGCTTTAACTGCCGGTCTGCAAGAAAGTTTCGTGTACTGTTCAGATCATGATTTAGTTTTTCATGGAAATCGGGAGTGTCATGACTGATATATAGCTTCATGTCGTCAGCATATGTTATATGCTTACTGTATTTGATTGCGTTTCTGTCAAGGTCGTTGATGTATAATAGGAATAAGAGTGGTCCAAGAACCGACCATTGTGGTACACCGCTTAGTACTGGCAGCCAGTGTGAATGGCATGATCCGATACGTACGGACTGCGACCTATCACTCAGATAGCATTTTAGCCATTGCAGCACATCTCGGTTCAGACCATAGCGTTCACAAAGTATGAGAAGTCGGCGATGACAAACCGTGTCGAATGCTTTGCTTACGTCTAGATAAATACAATCAACGTTTATTTTACTAGCTAATTTAGAAGATACATATCCGACAAATTCAAGCATATTTGTTGTACAGCTTCTCCCGTTTAGGAATCCATGCTGCGCGGGTGATATCAAATTTTGTCTCCAGAGATATTTACGCATTTCATAGACAATGATTCGTTCCAAAACGCGACATGTACAGCAAGTTAGTGATATAGGTCGGTAGTTCGAGCAATTCGAGTGATCCCCTTTCTTAAAAACCGGAACTACAGTGCTCTTCTTCCATATATCAGGCACAATACCAGATCTCAGACTTTCACTAAATATCAAAGAGAGAGGTAAAGCAAGAACCACAGCAAGTGATTGTAGTAGAATAGAGGGGATATCATCAGGTCCACAACTCAGTTTGCGCTTAGATCGTTTTAGGTACTCGTAAACAATATGAGGAGAAACATCTATGTTTTGCATTGGAGTGAGAGGAGTGTTGATTTGAGGATCGAAAGGGGCTTGATCATCGACTGTGAATACGGTAGCAAAATATTCATTGAAAAGAGTGGCTCTTTCTCCATCATCCTCCACAACTCGACCGGAGGAGTCAACCAGGGATGGAATCGGTTGAGGAGGCGCCATCTTGTTCTTCACGTACTGCCAATATTGTACTGAGTTTTTGGACCTCAAGATATCCCTCTCTCTACTACCAATACACATAGCTAGACTCTCTCTATACTCTCGAAGAAGAGACTTGTATCTGTTCTGATCATCCTGTGTGCCAGTACGTTTTTGCTTGATGTAAGCACGTCTAACCCTCTGTTTCAGTCTACTTAGCCATTCCGGAAACTCGCATTGTTGTCTAGTAATCCTTGGTACTCTGAGGGAAACACTCGAATTAACTTTATCGCAGAACTTGCTGTACATTTCGTTGATGTCGCAATTATGAAACAATGAAAACCAGTTGACGGTACTCAAGTCTGATTCCATCGCAGCATAGTCAGCTTTCCGGAAATCACGAGCGATAGTGGGTGAGCGTCGCGCAGGCAAATCAAAACAACGGAAGTCCGCTTCCACCATGAGATGGTCGCTAAATGCAATTCCGGGACGCAAATTCGAGAGAAGCTGTTTGTCATCTGTCAAAATAAGGTCTAGTGTGTTTTGATGACGAGTTGGGAAATTTACGAGTTGGAATAAACCGAGAGTGCTGCATAAAGTCAGGAAGTTTCGGGAGTGACTTGTCATAGCGTGGAGGGTTTGCCAATTCACGTCAGGATAATTGAGATCTCCCCCTATTAGGAGGGAACCGCAAATTGTGAGAGAACCCACAAATCTTTCGAATGACGCAACAAAGTCGTGGTCGGACCCAGGTGGCCGATACACGCCTATGATGGTCATATCTTTTGCGCTGTACCCGATGGTGATACAGACCGCATCGAAAGAGCGGCACGAGTACTGCTTCACTAGTTTACTTCGAAATAAATTTGGGACCGATATTAAAACACCTCCACCACCCTTATGTGAACGAGAAACCGAGTAGGAAGTTCTATTAGAAAAAGCTGGAACCGAATCTTTGGGGTCAAGCCAAGTCTCAGTGATTATAGATACTTGGTGGGGATTGATAGAAAAGTGGTGCGAAAAAGATAGCATTGATTGATTATTGAGAGAACAAGTATTACTTATTGAGATGCTTAGTTCATCGCGAGAGATACTATTCATTGACTGGTTATCACCGCATCAGTCTTCCCCACCCCCACACCTCCAGCTGATCTCGTTCCAATTGCGTCCAGAAATGAGCATGCCCTCTTTCAAAATTGCAGCCTGCTTTTTCAAACTTGCAGCCAACATATATATATATATATATATATATATATATATATATATATATATATATATATATATATATATATATATATATATATATATATATATATGTTGTATGACGACTATTCGTCAGTGGAGATTCAAGTGCACTTCCCCGTTCCATGAATGCAACAATTTTGCACACACATTTTGCACTTGGCAACTTAAAGCAAATTTACAAACAATAACGTCTAGTTTTCTATGAGTAGGAAATGGGAACGGTGTTCCCCATCCACTCATAGCCCTTCCAACACACAAGTACCCACGTCTCGTAGTCGAGAATCATGCATAAATTACTGCACCCAGAACACTGGCTCGAGTTACGAAAACAAAGGAATGTGAAACGAGTGAGTGGTGTATTCTACATTTTTGGATAAATCGGTCATCGTTATCGGTCGCACTTGAAGGCCACCAGCGAATGACGCTACAGTGAACGGTATACCGTTAGTATCATTTTGAAGAGTCATCCGTTTTTTGTCGTCATATAACCTGACACGTAACCCACCGCAGAGTCCGTACACAATGCAAAACAGTCTGCCGGCGTACGTGATCGGAGCGATGCGGTTGTAGCCTGAACACACACATGGAATCCTGGTTTTCCGAGATCACGATATAACTTTACCGGTGAGGCCGAAGCATTTTCACATTGCATTTTTGTAAAATAAAGATTCAGTGGATAATCGAGTGTAGCATCGCTTTTTGAGAACGTGAGGCAGAAAAAAATGAGTTTAGGTAACCTCTACTCAACGATGTAAATAACTAACCGAGTGTGGTGACCACTCCGAATCCATAGAGTGTGGCGGTGAGCAGACTCCACTCACTGCGCGGGTCTCTGGAAAAGATGTGGGGTGAGTTATGCAAGTTACATAGTGTGAATATGTTATATGAGTCGCAGACACGTTTTTCAAAGTTGTCTTGTTCGTGTCGAATTCGGCACCGAACAGCTATGCGAATATTCACTGCGAACGTGAGATGAAGTTTTCGCTGCAATTTAGTGCACTGTAGAACTCTTGGAAACAATGTTTCTTACGACTTACGAGACATGTTTTTGTGAGTTTAAATGGAATGTGACCTTGTAGGCGCGAAGCATGCTGCTGCCACGGAAGACGCCGTCTCCGCGGAGATGTGAGCAGTCGCCGACAGCTTCTGCAAGGCATTGACCATGAGTGGGGTGGAAAACACTATGAGGCGGGACTACTGAAAACCTAGAGACAATCGCTCTCCACTCTATAGATAGGGACTGTGTAATTGTGTAAGTGTATAACTTTAAATTTGCATTAGCAACACTATGCTGACTTAATGTGCGTGACATGTGGCTCTTCAAATAATTCCATGTCAATGATCACTTTTTATTCACTGCCCCGTTCGCAGACAATTAGCGAGCCTCTTTTTTCACGCCCATGTGCGAAGAGCGCATGTGGTGGAAAACGGTGCGGAAAAATGTTGTGCTCTTCTACTCCTCTCTCTCTCTTTCTCTCTCTTTCTCCCTCCCTCTCTCTCTCCCTGCCATCTCAAATCGCGTTTCTCTCCCTCCGAGACACTGCCGTGTTCTTCCAATTTTCAATTAACGCGTCATTTGCTTGTGGGGGAAATCGGGTGGGAACACCACGCACTTTTATAAATGGCGTCAAAATTATTCAGGACCTCCAGATTCCAGATTCTGTCCTCCCGCAAGAGGTTGAAAAAACTTATCAAATTGTAATAGGTGAAAGTGCTATTGAGTTTGTCATAATGGTGAATGGTGTCATCGAAACACATGGTCGCGATTTAAAAAAACGTTTCGAACGCAGTTTTTTGTCACATTCTAGGTACACATCTTACTTTTATAAAGTCGACATCAGAGTTCAGGTGAAAATATCATTTAATCATTGTAAATGCACCTGCATCACACACTCGGTCCTGTTCTTCTGATCGTCCTCCATCTGTTGTCTGAGGGCATCCGACTCAAGCCGATAGAACACCATGCCTGCAATGAATTGATGCGAGTTACTGGTTACTGGGATCCACATCACTTTACGACCTCTCTCTCTCTCTCTCTCTCTTTCTCTCTCTCTCTCTCTCTCTCTCTCTCTCGGTCTCTCGGTCTCTCGGTCTCTCGGTCTCTCGGTCTCTCGGTCTCTCGGTCTCTCGGTCTCTCGGTCTCTCGGTATTCCATTGCCTTCTTTTTGTTGCGTCTACTCTGTTTCAGGCGGGCACATGTGTACTTACAAATGAGTCCCGCGAGAATCCCGCGCACTTCGTTCGAATTTGAATATAAGTGAGTGCACAGCACACCAAACATGTATCGATCAGTGTCACATTTCCGCAAAAAGAACGTTTTCGTTGATAGAACTTTTTTATGAAATGCTCGTTTTATAAAATAAAAATCTCTCTGTTTCAAGGATACTGCAGTTTAGTTGTCTGGTCTAGTGTTCACTTATCTCTCGTCAAATGTGTCAGTTGCACTCACTCGCCCACGCGTGATCAAACAGAGAAGAAAAACGATTAATAAAAGCTCGTCCATATCAAAATCGTATTTCAATAAGGTTTTGACACGCTAAATTTGAAAACACATCACGTCACTAGAACAATGAAAATTAATAGAACAGTATTGATATAAACAAATTTTGCTCACAACAGAAATAAAATTACTAACCTCCCGCGAACGCATAAATAAAAATCAGAGCAAGAAGGGAAATGTGAAGAGTGATCGGCTTGGCTCTCTGAAACACACAAATAAACAACAACAACTACAGAAGACACAATACTATAAACCTCATAGGTGGACTGCTTATTACTGCTTATTAGTTGCTTGCTCGTTCTCGTTGTGGCCGTTGCTTGGAGGCCCATGGTCAGACAGTGATTAGAGATCGGCGAAAATCGAGAGATCCAGAGAATATAGAAGTAATAGTCAGAGCATTTTATGAGCGACTGTCGTGCGGCGGCTTCTAGGAAAGGGGTGGGGCTTCCCACACACACACACAGACACCACAACCCCTGCGCCCTCTCCAACGAGAACGCTCTCTCGCCGCTGGGGCGTCTGCACCTCTCGCAATGCAACACTTTCTCTCTGCCACCGTCTGACTGGTGTATTTGCGAAGAGTGGAACATCATGCTTCCCTCCACGGAATTATCTCCGGGCAAATTGCTAAGTGAGTGAGTTCGAAAGCGGAAAACACATGGTACGCGTACGTTTCAGACGATTGCTATCAGCCGAATTTGAAAAATTCAGTAAATTCACTGATTCATGAACAATAACTTACCTCTGCAAACGGCGACTGCAGAAAGCGTCGCAATGACTGGAATATCACAAACATGTCCTGAAATATTCAAATTGTAGATATGAGTTATGAAAAAGTGGAACGGCTGAATGCGGGCGGATATTGTTATGGCTGAGCGTTTTTACGAACCCCTCAAATTCCCTCCTCTTCTCTCTTTTGTCATATTGCCCATACGAGAAGAGGCAAATGAGATAAAAAATAAGTCGATTAGGCAATGTTGCACATCTGGGCTAGAGAGAAATCGACGAGAGCGCCAGACATGTAAGGCGGCGAGATAGTGTTTGAGAATGAGAGGATCAGGGTGAGAGAGGGCACTGAGAGTATATTTCATTATATTTTCGGTGTTTCGAGGAACGAGAGTACATTGTACACGCAATGAATTATTCATTATGAGCAAATATATGTACATTTCGGGTGCGAAAATATTCCAGGAAATGTTGTGCAGTGTTGTGACAAACTTTTCGATGAAGTCTACAGGGAGAGTTGATTGCGTCATTCTTACATGTACTCGAAGTTAGTCAGAACAATATATTCCTTATCAGTGCAATCATGAAGACAATTTTAAGATAGTTTTAAAACACATGTTGCATGATCGTGCATCGTCATCGCGCCAAGCAGACTCTGTGACTAAAACGAATGCCGAGATACCAAAACACGTCGTTTCCAGTCTGAATGTTCCAAATGTGTGAAAAGTCGAATATGAGAAAAACAACAAAGGCGACGCCCACGGGATCCCGGGAGTATTCGAATCGAGATAAATAGAGGGAGAGTCGCGCGAGTAAGTAGAGAGAGAGAGAAAGAGAGAGAGAGAGAGAGAGAGAAAGAGAGAGAGAGAGAGAGAGAGAGAGAGAGACTAGCATATAAATCCACGATTCGAGTAGACAAGGGGGTAAGTAACCCCCAAAGAAGTCGTGGTAAGAACCCGGAAAGTGGGGGGCTGGGTTCAGAGTGATGGGATGATTGTGATTTACCATACTATACCATTTCGGGAAATAACGCATTCCCACGTGCAAGCAATTTCCATTTCATATGCGCTTTTGAAGGATGAGGGGCAGGCACGATATTCGAATTAGCAGGCGTTCCCCTCTAAACGAGAAGTGTGCGCGCACTGGGAGGGCATCCAAGCCGAGGGGTCACAAAAGCCACACGACGACCTCAAATCTTTGGGGAAATTTATCAAGATCCCGCGCGTTTGAGACGACACGTCGGTAAAAAGAGATAGGGGGAGAGGCGCATCGATCATTTCGACAAGTAAAAAGGTGGGATTTCGAGAGGAGGTTTACTAGTTCTCCTCCTATTCTTTGTTGTTTCTCCGCGAAATCACATAAAGGTGTATGTGTGCGTTGTCTCTTGGGAACAGAGAGATAAACTGAAATGTGGTTTGCTTGTCTGCCGAGACACACTACAACCGTGGATTCGGCGTGCAGTTTTTTCTGTAACAAAATTCCTACATCACACACCAGAAACAAACAGAAGGCGACGGAAGCGAATAAGATGCGTGGGAGTTGAAGGATGAAAGTTTTTGCAAGGCGGCTAATTTGCAATTTGAGGAGGTCCGTGGGAGACAACGAGGGTTCAGGGGGCTGAGACTGATTCCAGGATTTCTGGATTCTAGCATTTAGGAGACTTCATGTGCCGGACACTGGGGATCGCTCCGTCTACTATTGAACACTCGCGAAAGAGGTAGAAGGGAAGTGAGGGGGAGGGAGAAGGAAGAGATGTCAAGTCTCAAGTTCAAACCTGCCACACGAAAGCGCTCTTTTGAAGAACACTTCATTAGCAAATGCGTTGTCGGAAATCTTGAAAGCGCGCCTATTGCCCTTTCCATTGTCTCCCCGCAAAGAGTCGCGTGTGCAGGCAAACGAACATCCGTGAAACGTATCATGAAAAGTGGAAACGTATCGTGAGGGAAGGGGGCAAGTCCCTTGTGTCGTATCGCTCACTCTCACACTAGAGCCGATTTGATGGTACAAAAAAGAAGGGCGAGCAATATAAAGGGGAGGGGCAGAGGATGGGAGAAGAGAGGAGAATAGAGGAGGAGGAGCACCCGTTATCGCTTGTTTGGGTACTCCTCCCTCTCTCTCTCTCTCTCTCTCTCTCTCTCTCTCTCTCTCTCTCTCTCTCTCCCTCTCTTTGTTTTGGTCACACAGCTGGGTCAGAAGGCGTCACATTTTTGGAAGAAGTGAGGTTTTCTGACTTGTGAAAAGAGGTCCGCAGAGGGTAGAGATGGCGATGTAGTGTCATTCACACCACTACTCTCTACTCTATGGTTCCTAGAACAATAGCTGCGAAGAGTTGATAATGAGGATCCCGCAATATGCAATGCACGTTCGACGCGTAATTCAAAGTCACTGATAAGAACAAAAAAAGAGAAGAAAGTAAGAACGTTGCTTAAATATAAAACAACAACAACAACACACAAGACAGAACCGTTTACTACTTAAAAAAACATTTTTATCAAATTGTACACACACTTATTGCGAAACATTACAATGAATATTTATGTTCACTTTTTCTTGACCGTTTTTACCCAGAAATGGCCGTTCATGCACCGAGCGCGACTGGAAAAAAGAGATAGAGACAATGATAATAGTGGGTGACATCTTCAAACGCAGAACAAATACAAATGGCGTACAAACTGATTGTATTATGTGATTAGTGATGGAAGCCAACGTGTAAAGTTCTGTTCTCGCTCATATCGTATCGTCACTATATAGCTATGAAACGTAAATGTGTGAAGAACGTTTGAAAAACGACGAAACAGTGCGTATCGAAGGATTTTAGAAGTCTCTTCCGAGTAGACTTTTAGAATCTCGTCTATGCCTGAACTTATATCTACATACCTGTGTCGGGCGTTGAAGTGCGCCTCCGCGGGGCACGCGTGCCGCTCCTTCGCCACGAATTCGGAACGGTGATGAGAGATGAACTGAAATGTACCCTGAGAAAGAGAGAAAGAGAGAGAGAGAGAAAGAGAAAGAGAGAGAGAGAGAAAAAGGGAGAGAGAGAGAGAGAGAGAGAGAGAATGCATACCTCTCTGTCTCCCTGGAATAATCCCGCTCCTTGTGGTTTCATCGAGCGCGTCTTACCGCCTTCTTTTGGTGGGAAGTCGCTCTGAATCAGCCAATGTGAAACGGCAAAATGTGAAAAAGTAATATCATGGTCAAGGTTTGTCAGAGGAGTGTGTAATTTGTGTACCATAACCCTCAAACTTCGGACCAAGATGAGTTATAATCTGTGTTGTCGCATAAATACCCATGCACCGGCTAACAACTAACTCGCGCCGGGTTTGCATCTTTCCAGGATCGATCTACCTCCCCTGTTCCCGCGCAAATCGTGTCACTTTTGCCAGCTGCCGCGCTCTCACCCTGCGCGACCATTTTTTTCCTCGCCGTCGTTTTTTTTGCGTTTCGTTTACTAGTTGTTTACTTGTTTACTTGTCTGCGCATTGCAGTATGGGGCTGCACCCGCACCAGGCGGCCGCACGACGCCGCGACTTCTGCCTGCTCGTCACTCTCTGTCTCGTCAGGTACGAGTCGATAATCAATCGATACCTTGTGTGTCGTGATCGCCTGTATCTCGCCTCTGTTTCCAAGTGTCGACGCGATCTTCCGCTGTTTCGTGAGCTCTGCCTGTTTCGGCGGGTAGTCGTCCTGTATTGTTGTTGTTTCATAGATCTCTCTATCGATCGATACCTTATGCGTAGTGGTGGCCTGCATATCGCCTCTGTTTCCCAAGGATGAATGCACTTTTGCGAGCCGCGTTCTCTCCGTCTGCTTTTCCGGGTAGTCATCCTAAATATCCTTGATATACAATCAATATCAATCGATCAATCAATATGTGTTGCTACCTTATGCGTCGTTCTCGCCTCGTCGATGCCTCCCCGATGTCCGAGTGACGATTGGGGCTTCATAGAGTGCACTATAGTGGTCTGCTCCTTTGGCTGATACACATCCTACAAAATGCAATCAGAAAACGCAACTGTCATGTGATAGGGCATGAACAGTGTGTGGTTTCTAGGATCTGCCTACAGGCATACTACTCGACTCTTCTATAATAGATAGATGTTTCCGAGTTGTCAGCTACACTCACCCTATTAGTGGTTGTGTCATCGAACCGCGGCTTGTCTGCTGCTGACAGCTCTTCTTCCTAAACCGATACTTTGTTTTGTGTCATATTTCCTTGTGTTTCATGATATTCATTCTATATCATCACATTTTATTTCATAACTCGTTCCACATATATCCTCACCTCGTGTACCGTGAGTATGTCCACTTTGGGTTTGGGTCTGATCGATTTCGGGACGAACTCTGCCTGATGCGTCGTCTCTCCGTAGAACGGCGCGCTTTGCACGTACTCTTTGGACGGGCTGGATTGATTGATATTCGATTACAAGAAGTAACGTGTTGAAAGCGTCATTCACTTTCGATTACGTACCTTACCCTTCGACCCTTCCACCAGACCAAATGTGTAAATCTACCAGCTGGGACCATGAATTGACATATCGATTAGCTCACCCATACGACTCCGGTGGCAGCGGCTGTTTGTATGTATATTCTGTGTCGTGGGTGGTCTCCCCATAGAAGGGCACTTGGTTCTCGGGATACGTTTCAGGCGTGTCGTATCTAGCCGGGCTGGAAATGATGAACAATCGCTTAGTTGCCCCAGTCTCATTCACACATAACATATAACTTTTAATAATAACGTCATCGTATTTCGTTTCCTTTATGGTTCTTGAATAATGATGGGAGCCCCAGCTAGCGAAAGGAAAGCCGTTTTCTCGCATTCACATGGTATTGCTGAAATGTATCAATCGCAACACAACACGCGCATCTATCTGGCGGCACTGTTATTTTGGTATGTTCCTAGGTATCCTACTAATAAAAAATCAAGTCCAAGATATTTTTTAAGTTTTGCATTCCATAATCTTATAGTTTCTTTTTTTTCTCACCTCGCTTTTCTCTCCGTCGTTTTCCACGTATAGGCATCTCTGTTTGTTGTTCCTCCATAGAACGGGACGTCTCTCATCTCAATTAATCAGTGACTCAATTGTCCTTTGATATCGACTACCGGATCACTGTAGATGGGCGTTGGTTCTCTCTGGGTGGTGAAGTGATGTGGCAGCACGTCGTGGTCGTAGTTGGACTCGTACCAGTAATCTGAATGTTCTGTTTTTACTTTCTTTACTTTCTGTTTCACTCTACACACATGCTAGACAATCGTGAGGTAATCTTGTTGTTTTTGACATAAATGTTCAATAATCTTACTTGCTGTATCGAGATTACTATTAGAAGCTTACCATGTAGGATACTTGCCGTATCGTCTGGATATGCCACACTCGGCGCGTTGAAATCATCCAATCCTTCCACATCGTAGTTGTAGTTGGTATCTAGAGCTAAAATCAATTCTATAAATTAATGATCCTTACCGTATAAAAAGTCGTCTGCGGTGGGCATTGATATCAAAGAGATGAAGTTAAATATGTGGAAACGTGTGGATGTTTCGGAAGGGAGATGAAGTAGAGTGAATATAGGTGGAGCGCCTGGCAACCGCGCGCGCACTAAATATTCCGAAAAGAGAGGGCGGGGAGTGGAAGACAGCAAAGAAATATCTAGAAACGAGCTATTTTCGGGATGTGCGCGCGAATAATGCAGCTAGACAATGTGCGTTCGAAAGTTTCAAGCACAATAGTACCCCGTTTGAAAAAAGGCATGGGGAATTGCAAAAGGTTCGAATCTGGATTGAAGCTCATCTTTTCCTATTCGCTTTATCTCTCCCTTCTCTCACTCTCTCTCCTCTCCCCTTTCTCTCCCCCTCACTCTCTCTCACCCTCCTCTCTTTCCAGCATGCTCCTCCTCCTGGCGCTCACCCTCCTCTCCCCCTCCCCCTCCCCCTCCTCCATCCGTCCAGTCGCCGCCGATTCGATCGAGTCCCGCCTCGGACGCACCGACCTGCGACTCGACTGGCGCACCGACTTCGACCAGCAGAACATCCAGTTCAAGGTGAGTACGGTGGATTGAATATTGATTACTGTACTGTAAAACGCATATGATGTGGTTTGTAACGGTCGTACTATACTACTAACGTTCTGTATACTGTATACGTACCGCATCAGGTGACGACGTCGACATCTGACCTGGCGTGGATTCTGATTGGGTTCTCGGATCACGGCGCGTATAATGGCAGCGATTTCTGTATCTACATGGACGGCAAGATGAAGGTGGGTGATCTCCCCCCTCTCTCTCTCCCTCTCGCTCTCCCCCCTCTCTCTCCCCCTCCCCCCTCCCCCCTCTCTAGGACGGCCACCTCTCCTCCTCCTCGGAGCTGTTGTCTGACCGTCAGCAGGACTGTCAGCTCTCTTACTCTTCTCCAACCGGCTTCTCGTTCAAGCGCAAGTTCACCAACTGCGATCCGCGCGACTACCGCTTCGAGGTGGGTGGTGGGTTTCATGTTTCATTTGTCAAATATTCATTCGCAAGAAGAATACACAATGAAATAACACTGATGAATGATGGGTCTTTCTCTGTTCAGTGGGAGTCGCTAGAATGATTACGTATGTTCAGAAAGAAGCGCGATTATCGGGAAATGACGGGTAGTTGATGCGACTCGCGCGACTATCTCTTCGATGTGAGGTTTCGGATTGATTATCTTCAAAGATCAAACCTGTGTCTTGGTTTACCTATTAGGAATAACCAAATCGCCAAGTTGAGCACTTTCGATTCTCTGATACCTTAAATTTTCAATATTTCGGAATTAGTTTATTTGGAACTTGGAACGCATGCAGCGTACACGTGTGATACAATATTATGAATGATATTACGAGATATGAGAGCTGAGAGCACCGCAGCCATGGTTCAAACGTTATTGCTGTTCTTTAATTGTTTTGAGAACATGAAGGTGAAACTAATTGTTGGTGTGGGATGTATCAAGACGCGGTCGGCTCAGCAGTGGATAGTGCGTTTGTGTGTGAATGAATCCACAGTCGCTGGCTTGATTGAATGTCCTCACATTCTCACTTTTCGAAGAGACTGATCGCACCGCTGACGACTGAACACCTGGATTTAGGGCATGAATGTAGTATCGCATTCACTGACCTTCTAGCGCTTCTAGCCCGTCCGTCTGTCTATATTATCGAGAGAAGATCTGTCTAGATGGTCTATCCTCACATACTCACATTCTCGACATCCTTGCTCCCTTGCAGGCCGGCACGACTCAGTTCATCATCGCCGGCGGGTACGAGCCGGTGCGCACCCTGGACAGACACGGCATGTACAAGGAGCTCAAGTACGGGAATGTCATGCAGGTGAGGGGGGGGAGGGAAAGAGAGAGAGAGAGAGAGAGAGAGAGAGAGAGAGAGAGAGAGAGGAGAGAGAAGGTGTTGTCAAAGTGTATGTGATTGTGTATGACACCTCCTAGTAGTTTGTTTTTTTAAGTTGCGTTTCCAAAAGTATTTACGTTTCACACTTCTCTGATATTCGATACGGTGTTAGTCTCTCAATCTCGTTTTCGTTTTCTCTTTTTACCTCACTCATGTCCATATTCCAGGTCGACTCGCCTCCTCCATCTATTGAGTCTGATGCGTTTGAAGTGGAGATACGCGCAGAGTCTTTGGTGCGTGTTTTGTTTGTTTGTTTACATGTCTACATTCTCCTAATCCAGATCCCTGCCTCTGTCACGAACTACTGGTGCGTCGTGCAGCAACTGCCCGCCTCTATCGTCACCCGCAAGCACCACGCTGTCAAGGTGGGCTTAAAAAATATTTAAAATGTTGTAAATGTCTTAAATATTGCAAAACTGAAATGTCAGTATCAATTTCATTATGTTAAAGAAACTACAAATTATGCAAAAGGTTATTCCGTTGCGGGGAATCGAACCCCGGCCTTACGGGTGAGAGCCGTAAATCCTAACCACTAGACCACAACGGACATACCAGATTGCTCGCTGGCAGCCGCTATGTGCGCATTGTGACCCCCCTCCCCCCAGTGTATCTTCTCTTGCAGATTGAAGCCATTGTGCAGCCGGGAAACGAGCAGCTCGTACACCACATGGAGGTATGTTACTCGTTTTCAAATCAAATCTATAATTCAGAATCGTTGTGAATATTGTATTTACAATGGTTTACGGCGCTGACACTGCAATCGGCTGTCACTCGTTTTCATAATAATAATAATAATAATAATAATGTTACTGTGAGCAGTGAGAAACGCTGTAAAAGTAGCAGAATCGTTTACTTGTTTTCAAATAACTGCTCTGACTGTAAGGTAAATCAGTGGATTTAGATAATGTAAAAGAAAAAAAGTAAGAGTGACTGAATTTCACCTACTTCTTGCGTCTTTTGGTAACGAAAAACACCCGTGAAAGTGAAAAGTGAGAGTAGTTGTGACGTTATGAAGGTGAAAGAGCTTCAGACGCCAAATTATAATGTAAAATGTGGTTATTTCAATAATGAGAGTCTCACTTACCTGTCAGGTATTTCTCTGCGTTGATCCCAACCAGCGCGACTACAACGGGGACTGCAACGCAGCCGGAAAGCCCAGTGAGAGCAAGTCGTGTTCAAAAGTCGTCGCCGCGTGGGCAATGGGAGAAGGGGTATGTTGAGTGGCTTCATCATTTGATACGTTTCAAATTAGTGAGTTGAGAGTTATCGTTGATGAACTCCTAACTAGTTTTAAAGAGAAGGACCTCGATTTTGAAGAAGAGGACCATGAAGGTGTTGAAAGCGCTGGAGAGGGAGAGTAGTGATGGTAGTGCTGCATGTCTACTCCCCTCCCTTTCCAGCCGGTCCTCTTTCCACCGCAGGCTGGTCTCCCACTGGGCGGACCCGACAGCTCGGCATACGTCATGGTCGAGATACACTACAACAACGTCAAGAAGGTGGGGGAGGGGCTGGAGGGGCGGAGCCTATCCTGTCATTTTCAGCTGTCCGGTGTTCGTGATTCATCGGGAGTGCGCATGACACTCACAAAGCGACTGCGGTGAGTGGGCGGAGATTTAGTTAGGATGGCTTTTCGACAGCGAATTGTTGAATCACAATTGACTTTTCTATGAATGGAAGGTGTGAAACGTAGCCATCGCTTGAGAGATGCAAATTGGAATGCATGTAATCAGTCGAGATAGGTGAAACAAGTGAAACATAAGTGACACAGTTCTTGATTCTGACATAGTTCCGAAGAGTCTGACGGCGACTTTAGACAGAGAGAGAGAGAGAAAACAATAGTAATTCTATTCTTTTCTTCCGCAAGAAAGAGATGACAGTTTCAATGATAAATGAACTAGTCCAGATAGTAGAATGGAAGTGCACATTGTAGAAACTGCTACGCTCACAGCAGTGAGCAGATACACCAAAATGAAAGTGTTACTCTCCTACCATGTTCGCTCTTTTCCTACCCTCCTTTTGCAGTGAGTTCAACGCGGCGATCATGGAGCTGGGTCTGATATACTCGGATGCCAACTCGATCCCACCCGGACAGCCCGCATTCCCACTCACTGGATACTGCGTCCCGGAGTGCACCAAGAAGGTACGGTACCAGACACAGGAACCAGAACCAGGAACCAGAGAATCCTTCACCTGTTACTCCCGCTTTCCACTGTCATCAGAGAGTGAGAGTGAGAGAGAGAGAGAGAGAGAGAGAGAGAGAGAGAGTCCCTCCTTGCCAGCTGCCTCCTTCCGGCATCGCTGTGTTCGGCTCTCAGCTGCACGCGCATCTCACGGGAAGGAAGCTGTGGACCAGCGTCTACCGGGAGGGCGTCAAGGTACGGTAGGGGTACGGTACGAGCGGCAACTATACGGTAGGAAGCAAAGGGGTACGACCGTTGTATACGGCAGTGACATGGTATGTAGGTGTACGGTACAAGCGTTAGGTACGAGTACGAGGTACGAGGGTTAGCTATATGACCTTTCAAGCACCTTTAGTTGTAAAAACGATACATATCTTTCATTCTCTTCGGTCCGTTTCCTAACCAATTTGATGATCACTTCAGCAGTACAGGTTATGTTTCATCTTATCATATAAGAAATACGGAGTACTGTAATCTTAAAGGTACTGTATTTCGAGAGTACTGTATTCTAGATCGGCGAGCTGAACCGCGACGACCACTACTCGCCGCACTGGCAGCACCTGCAGAGGATACAGCCCGCCTTCCGCGTCATGCCGGTATCGATTGATTGATTGATTGATTGATTGATTGATTGATTGATTGATTGATTGATCGATTGATTGATTGATTGATTGATTGATTGATTGATTGATTGATTGATTGATTGATTGATTGATTGATTGATTGATTGATTGATTGATTGATTGATTGATTGATTGATTGATTGATTGATTGATTGATTGATTGATTGATTGATTGATTGATTGATTGATTGATTGATTGATTGATTGATTGATTGTAGGGCGACGTTCTTGCTACAACTTGTGTGTACGACACGACCGCGCGTGCCAAGGTGACGCTGGTGAGTCATCCGTTTACGGTATACGGTATTCCTCTGGTTACGGTATAGGGCGGGTACGGTATCGAGGACGAGATGTGCGTCAACTACATGTACTACTATCCGGCGTCGGATGTGGAGGTGTGCAAGTCGGCAGTCCACAACGCCACCCTGCACAGGTGGTTCGAGCGACGGTCAGTGAGGGTACTGTAGTTTGGAGGGTACGGTACTTGGATAACTATATCGACAATAGTTCACTGCTTGATTGTCTAATTAATCTATTTGGAATCACATCTCGATTGAATTGTGTGAAGGGAGTAGTATTTTGCAAACGAGGTGAAACGTATGTATTCTCGAGCGATGCGAAAAAAGTGTTGTAATTTTTTTTTATCTTGATATTGCTTTCGATTCTTCCAGCAACTGGTCTTATTAGAATTTTTATTATTAAGTAAAACAAATTAACCACATAGCGACTATTGACGCGCCTGTGAATTGACAGTTATTATGAGTGGCATGAAACATACTCTTGAAAATGGGTCTCACTATACGGTTATTTTTCAGCGGAGTCCCGTCAAAGCCTCGCCTGTCGATCTCTGAGAAATACGACGCTGTCGAGTGGAGTGCAGATGCCATCGACGACCTCAACGAGATGCTCACGGTACGTCGTCTGACCGAATGACGTCATCTGACGTAATCTCAAGGATAGATAGATCACTTCACATTTGATCTCAGGTCTCGCCGCTCAACATGCACTGTCTCCAGCACGACGGCACTCTCTTCAAGGTACGGTAGGAACAGATGACGTCACGGATTCTGATGACAGCATTATCTTTTGAGGATCAGAAGTGGTCGCCGATCTCTCGGCCCGTGCCCAGGATCGGCCCCCAGCGCCGTCGCTCCGACGACGTCGAGTGTCCCGCCATCAACGACTGATCGATCGATATTGATCGATTATCGATTGATATTGATTGATCCACCTCCTCTGGCATCCAGACCGCATTCCGCTTATGATGAGTCATGATATAGCCGCTTTGTGAGATTTTAGCGATTTTCTCGCAGCTGTTGCGTGCGGTAGATGTGTAGATTTTATCCGTCTGTTTGTAGATTTTTGGATACATACTGTGAGTTGTGCGTGTGGTTGTGATACGTTTTAATGTGCGATTTACATAAATGTTTTATAGTCTTTGAGTTTAAAAGTTAATATGATTATGCTGATATTGGATCAAGAAAGAGATAGATAAAGATAGAGAGAGAGAGAGAGTTGCATTTAACTGATCCGAACGCCTCTTGTCTCCCATTGTGGGAATAATGTCGTGCGGGGGTTGGATAGTGGTTGGAAGAAGAAGAGAGAAGAGGTGTGCAAAACGCTGCAAATCGCTCTCCCCCTTTCGGGTGGCGCGGCGACCTTCCCCCCACTTCTCTCGCCCCGAGTCACCCTCTCCCCTCTCGACACACTCTCTCACCACCCGCTCACTGTCTGCTCACTCCTCGATCGGCGCGCTGTCTCGCTCGCCCCCGGGTGATCTGCATCTTTTCTCATCTCTCACTCTCTCTTTTCTCGAGCCACCCATTCACGCATCGCTCGCGCGTTTACACACTTTAGTCATGTCCACTCTCTCTATTCTCAGCTGATTGCCGGCTATTGATTGATTTACCGATCGCTGTATTGATTGGATTGGTCGGAGTGATCCAATCCCATTACCCACGTCCTTTCGGGACGTTTCTGATTTGATTTTTTTCGCGAGTTGCCTATTCGACTTTTTATCGTTCTCTTGCACTCTCGTGCCACCCTCCCCCTCTAAACACTGATTTGTATTCTCCCCAAAAATGTTTCCCGAGAAGAAGACCATTCTTTTTCTCGGCGTCAGGCTGTCACGTATGGCCATTTATTTCCGCTATCCCCTGGGATTTTCGGGAGGTGACGATTAGCGTACGGTAGGTAATAGGCGCTTTGATACATTTGAGGATCGGCATACTGTAATTAGGTGTGGCGCCGGGATGACGGGAGAAAGAGAGAGAGAGAGGAGGGAGAGGGGGGAAGAAAGAGTCCTCCCACCATTCGCGCATCTTTTTGTACCCCTCCAGTGGCCGTCTGGTCTATTTGAGTAGTTCGTAGACTAGAGTTTAGAGACCGTCTCTTGTCTGCTCCTCAGCAAACACCTCATTTCCACACGATTCTCACATTATCTTCGAAAAACTGTCTAAAAGGCCGTATTCCAAGTGCGCCTCGCGTGATTGACAGTGTCTTTGCCTAAAATGGTGTTTCGCACGTACGCACGGGGTTCTTTGGTTCTTTGGTGTGTTAGCAGAGTGGTCCTTTGGTTGATCGCGAGATCGCTGACAGTGCAGATAAAGAGTGTGTGTGTGTGTGTGTTTTGTTTCTTTTTGCGGGATGCGCGATTTCTCAGTCTCTCAATGGTTTTGTTGTTCGTAATTCTCTCCAAACACATACATATAGATGCACACAGATCGTCTCTCGATGCTATTTGTTGAATCTTGCGTCTCCCCCTCAAAGAGTGGTGACTCAGAAGCGTGGGCGGTTGAAGCAAGAAATACGCGACAACGAAAATAGAGCACGATCAAATATACATAATCGTTCTTCCCGCCACTGTTCGTTTTTGTAATTTCATAACGATTTACATAATTGCATAATTCGAATAGGTTTCGTAATTTCGTAATATTTATTCATGATTAGAGGGGGGATGACTTGAGTTGGGTAACCCGAGATGTTGTCTTGTCGCTCGCTGATCGCAGCACTCTCTCGCCGTCCGTCTCTCTGTCTGCGCCCTCTCCCGTCTACACACTGTCTCCGTCTCTCTCACTGCTTATCACTACGCATCCGCCCTCGGGGCTCACGCACGCATATCGATCGATCAGTCGCCGTCCTTACTTGATTAGAAGTTTACTGTACTCTTTCATGCCTTTTCAATGTTTACATCGCGCAAGCGTAACGTGAGCGTAGCGTCCCTTCTTATCGATAGCGGCAATCACTTGACCATTGCATCCCCTTCTGCCTACCATGTTATTATTTTGTTGCACCCGACTTGGACTTGTTGTGTGATAGTGATAGTTGATCGGCTCTGCGTGTCTGGCCGCCGGTCGGTCAGCGCTGCTTCTCTCGTCTCTCGCTCTACCGTTCCACCCACTCGCACCCCTCGCCGCTCTCCACGTCTTGCACGCTCTCTCGCCGCTCACCGCCCGCACGTCGCCTGCTGATATATTGATTCAGGTAGATTGACCATTACAGCTCGTTGCTCGTAATCAGATGATGGTACTGTGACTTTGTCTCTCGTTTCTCTGCCAGCTCTCCTCCTCCCACGCACTCTCTCTCTCTCTCCTCCGCCGCGTCCTCTCAAGAACGGTTTATGCCCACCGTCAAATATTGTCGCGAGAGATTTGTACCCGCTAACGTGCTGCTTTGCGTTTGCGTCGCTCTCTCTTGACCACTACAATCAGCTGGCTACGATCAGCTGATCGCAACACTGTGATCAGCTGATCGATGTGTTTTCCCCCGATGACGTCTCGTTATCAGGCGTAGCCTTATCAGTATTCCTTGTCACTCCGCTCAACCGATTCATAAGCATCCTGATTTATTCCACGCGTTCAGTGCCATTCTCCAGCTCGTGACTTTCCGATTTCGATCAAATTTATCGATTTATTGATTTTTGCGTGATTCAGGGGCAATGGCGTCGAAGAAGAGTAATAAACACAAACAACAGCTGAGTGGAGCCGCGCAGCCCGGCCCCTCCGCCTCACAGGTAACGCAAATGTTGTTGTTATTTTTTGTATTACATTATGTTTTATCAAAATATTCATCAACCAAGAACGAAACAAAAAAAAATCAGTAACGCTACAGAAAATGTATCTGTTCCAAATGTCTGTGACATGTATGTGTCGGAAGTACACGAAGTATATCGTATATGAACCCGTAAATCGTGTTGAGACCATTTTCTAATGAATGTTTTCTCAGCTCTTCCAATACGAGGACACGAACAAGAGCATCGAGCAGCTGCTGCAAGTGGGCAAGGACACCCTCTACCAGAGACGGACGCCCAGCAATAAGGCGAGTCTACTGTACTCTATAGTACTCTACAATCTACAACACTCTACACTATCTTCTTCTAGCCAACTTCTCCCATAAAATACACGGCATTCAGATTATAGCAATGTCCCACTGAGTACTGAATGTAGCAAATAAGCGAAAGGAAAATAGCGTATTAGAGCTGCAATGTATATCGAAATGCAATAATGAATATGGTGCGTTTTGCAGGCCAAGCTGCCAATGTCGTTCTTCACGCCGTGCAAGTCTGTGCGGAGCAGAGGCAGCAGCGCCGGACACTCGCCCCAGGTATGGAACCACCTGTATCAGTTAAGCAGCTTGCGAGATAAAAGGAAAAAAAAATGTTTTCGCCGTTTATCCATTGGTTTTGAACGAAATTTTTTTCGACCATCTTGCAAGCTGCTATAATGTGCCGTGCCTGTGATAGGTTGTCGAAATCAGGTATACTGTGTCGGAAAAGGTGTCCTCTTCGAAAAGTGACCCGCAAAATGAAATACAGACCACATCTCTACTTTTATGGCAATCATTAGTGTGCCGTGTTTGTGCCAGTTGACCTGAAATGTAGACGCGAGGACACTTGCCTTCTGAATCGAGCGAGTTGTGCACGCATTCCCCTTGCCGTGCCTCTCCCATGTTTTCGTTTAGCCGGTTGAATTCGGGTTCCTCCTAGTCGAGAACAAGATGGGATTTTTGGATTGCGACAACGTCCCATCCCCCATCCTCCCCTATTCAGGGTTCCCTGCAGGGCTCGGATGACGGGTTCGTGTCCGCGTCGCGCAACACCCTCTCACCCGCCAGCGGATGCGGCCTCCCCACCGGACAACACCACAAGCGATATGTGCGTTGTTTACCTTGTTTACTTTGTTCACTTTGTTTACCTTGTTGATTCCAGCCGTCCGCCCCCGAGGTGAACATGAACGCCAACATGGATCAGATGCGGTTGGTGACTAGGTTATAGATTTATTGATTTACTTATCGATTGATTCGCTGCAGACCTGCGATGCCTTCGATGCAGCCGCAGCACGGGTATTCCAAGTCTTTCTCCGCCATAGGATCTCAGGTATTCGTGATGGGACCATGTCATTCGAAAAAGGTTTTCGTGGCAGGACCAGTATCAGCCGCAAGAGTACCACCACGGAAAGGCTGTCAGCTACGACCAGACCACGCACGCCTTCCAGCAACATCCACTCGGATACGAGTGAGTATATATTGATTATTGATTGATTATCGATTTATCAGTTTGTTACGAGTGTTTGTCCATGCTCTTCCGGTGTAAGGGAAATATGAGAGGGAGAGAGAGAGAAAAAGGGAAAGAGAAAGAGAGCAGGAAATGAGAATGAGAGAGAGAGACAATGTGTGTAGTGATATGCTGATGGCTGGTGATAAAAATAGCTCTCATCTCGCGTCCGGGGAGAAAGAAGAGAGTGTGATAAAGACTGACTGAACGCAATCAATCAATAAAGGGGCTCGGGAAGGTAAATATGCGCGTAAACAAGAAGGAAATCAATCAATATTCGATCGATATTGCAGACAACCACAGCAGCGGAGTGACTTGTATGATACTCGTGCGAAGTCGAACAGTCTTGATCCAATGATGATGCATGTGCAACAGGTAAGAAAAGAAAAGTATTCCTATTTCATGCAATCGACCCATTACAATAATATCACTGCTTTCGCTCATATGAGCCGAGTGAAACGTATCGAAATGTTACTATCAGAAAGTCTTTCGTTTGCAAAAAAACGCTAAATTTGAAACCGATACCTAAACTCAATTCTTCGACCCCCTCCGCGGAGCGTATCTCTTGAATCGGAGGGATACCTTTACCTTTTATTCAAACTCAACTTGTTGCAGATGACGCTGCAAGAGGACCCTCTCGGTCCCCTTCCCCCGAACTGGACTATGATGTGGGACGAGAGCGTGGGCAAGTACTACTTCGTAGACCACGTCAACAAAGAGACCACGTGGCACGACCCGAGGATGGGTACGTCTTTCTCGCCTTATACTCTCTCTCTCTCTCTCTCTCTCTCTCTCTCTCTTTCTTTCTCTCTCTTTCTCTCTCTCTCTCTCTCTATTTTGTTCTCACGAAAGTAGAACGATACGCAGATACCCTTCACCTTTTTGTTTATACACAATCATTTGCCTTGATCAGCAATAAAGAGAGAAGGAGTCGAGTTCGCAGTCACATTTCACCCACGTTATACGGTGTATGTACATTATACCTTACACTATATGGTATATGGTATTGGTATAGTATCGACCGCCTCCTTATTTTAATAATCTTTTGAAACAAGAGACTACAAACAAGGGACTTTACATTTACTTTTACATTATTGACTACGGTATACCACCTTCAGTACAGTATAATACAGTACAGTACAGAACAGTACATATCAGTACTCTCACAGTACCGTACAGCTATTGCAGCCCCGGCGGTGTCCCGCGCGCAGCAACCTGCTCAACAAGTGCCCCTGCAGCACCACCCCCACACCAGTCAGTATGCGGGAGGAGGAGGGGGAGGAGGGGGGATGATGATGGACGGCAGCTACAATATGCAGGTGGGAATTATTGTCATTTGTCCTTTTTTTACTACCCACCAGTTGTGCCTTTGGACAGTCCTTTGCCTAGCCATTGTTTGTATACTCTGTTTGGTATGTGAGAAAATAGTAACAGATGTCAGAAATTGTTTGCAGTTCGAGTACAATCAGCGGATACACAAGCTGGACCAGGAACGGGCTGAGATGGCGAGGAGACGGGAGGAGCTCAGCAAGGTACGGTACCTGAGGGACACTGTATGAATGGGTACGGTACTTTGAAATCTGATTAAAGTTTCGCTCACTTTATGATTGTTTAAACATATTATGCAGTCAACAGAATTCTGATAACTGTGCTATCATTTTCTGGAAATTGCTAATCAGTACACACATCTTTGAAAATGTCGAGAATCCGGATTCGTGGTTTTTCTAATCGCGTAAACTACTACTAACCGCGTGCTTTTTTCCGTCTCTCGTTCTTTTTTCTCCGTCTCTGTCTCTTTTTTCTCCGTCTCTCTCTTTTTTCCCGTCTCTCTCTCTCTCTCTCTCTCTCTCTCTCTCTCTCGCGCGCTCTCTGTCCCCCTCATTTTTTATACTTCCTGCCACACCCATCGACCCTATCATCACTCTCTCTCTCATTATCTCTCTCTGTCTCCTCTCTCGCAAGTGGCTGGTACTGATAATTGATATGAGTAATGGTGACACGTGCCGCCTCTTTCCACATCACTTCCGGTCAGTCTGATCTCTGGGCGGCGATCAGCTGATAGCGATCAGCTGATCAATCGATGTGCACGCGGGGAGCGGCTGGCACGGTCGCCGTGACCTTGGCGCCCACTCTCGCGCACAAGAAAGGTCGCATTAGTCACCGACGCAGCCTGCGCACTCCGCGATTCGCATGATCCCTCGCTCTGTCTCTCTATGATTCTCTCGATTTCACATACACTCTATTGTTTGTCTAACCTGGGTTGGCTAAACGGGAACATGAAGAACAGATGCTCATACAAGGAACAGCGGGATTTTCAAAGACACAAAAAGTGGATGGGCAACATTGTGCAGTCTGTGAAGAGATATAGACGTTATCCGAATGCAAACAAGTTGTTCACCATTGCTTTCCAGGGTTTTCTGAATCCCGAATCTCCGCAACAATTCGTGGGAGGCTCGCCATTGCCCCAACAACAACCACAACAACAACCACAACAACAACAAGGACACATGGGCAATAACAACATGTCACATGTGAGTACCATTCAAATATAATAAACTGCAATTTATCATGAAGACATGTCACACAACAATACTAAAAGAACAGCTCAGGATTACTGGCGATTTTTTTACTGGAGACATGACGGAAACTAGATAAGGAGTAGACATTAGACATTGCTGTACCGTTGATGACTCTTCTGTTTCAGCAGCACGACCCATTCGGATATCCCTCGATGTCGATCGACCAACAGCTCAATCCATCCATCTCTGGCGACTTCGCTCATCAGGTAATTTGTTGTTTATATACTCCATACAAGTTATTCTAGGTGTATACTTTTACATTTCATGTAATAGTTATGTTACTACAGTAAACTGTAATTTTGTAGCAATTTTTCATTTTGTAGAGAGTCGTGTCGGCTGATTCCGCTGTTGTCGACAGTGGAATGGAAGTGGACATTCCCAGCGGTCTCGGGGTCAGTATCAACATTTCAAAATATCGATTTATCGATTTAGTTATTGATCGATCGTTTTCAGGACATCAACCCGCACGAGTTCGATCGCTACTTGCAATTGTCAGATCAGAGGCGCTATCATTAATCGATATTATCGATTGATTAAGTTCACCTAATCTACACGAGTCGCTCTTGGAATGCAGTTATCTGTCCGGAGATTCAAATTTCCCGCATTCGCCGGGAGTCGCGTAAACAGGCGTCGTCCGTAGTCCAGAAGTCATTGTGATGCTTGTGTGTGTGTGAGAGAAAGAGAGTAGAGACTACATTCTTTTCACGAGAAGTCAGAATTCGCAATTCAGAATTCGACATGTCAGTGGAAGGTCTTCTCTCTTTTCATGTGTTGTTCTGTGGATGTTTTATTTGTACAGTAGAGCCAAAATCTCACTCATTCATCATCAAAATTTCTATACAAATTCAGAGAAAGAGTGATATGCAAATTCTAGAATAGAGAGTGTGTGCTATATAGTTTTATTCGTGAGTTCCGCGTTTCCGTGTTCTTTCCTTTTCAAATTCCCGCCCGTAGATTCGTTCAGTTTCAATTTCTCATGTGATCGTCCCTATATCTCTTATACAATTCTCTCTCGCAAATTATTATTATTATTATTTCTCACATTTACATTGTGTTGTATACAATTCTTCGCATTTCTATATCTGCACGTGTAAGCAGTGAATAAAGCAATCAAATCATCCCGCTAAATGTTTTTTTTTCGTAAAACGGGAAACACCCATGAACAATTAATTTTGTCACGCCTTTGTGAGCTTTGATGTTTTACGCAATGACGCAATCTTGTGGCGGATTAAAACGCTCCGCTCGCATCCTCATTACGGACTGCGAACGGAATTGGCGGGAATTCGAAATCCCGAAGACGCGTCTCTTTCATTGTACGCCAGTGCGTGTGTGAGTGGTGAAGCTGTGAGGATTGATAGCCGAGTGATGACTAGTCTCTCGCACTCTCTCGCACTCACACACTCTCTCTTGTCTATCTTTCTCTGACTCTCTCCCATCCCACGCTCCCTTCTCCCTCCATTTCCTCTCCCTCTCGCAGTCGCCGCTCTCTCACTCTCTCGCCCGCGTTTCTTCTTTCTGAAGCTCCTTCTCTCTGTTTAGAAGCCAGAACGAATTCACACTTTTACGTTAGTGAAACGAAACCATCTGGGTTCCCTCCTCACTGCACTTTATATGCTATATAAAGTACTTAATATAGTTTATAATATTAGTGGCATATGTCTTGGATTTCACTCCTCTTCATGCGTGCTCGGGGCTAATATTACACCACGAGAATGAACGCCCGTTCGACTTACTTTTTCGAGATTTCCACTAGGCTGAAACCCGCAATTTGCGATTCGCCCATTTGCCCGCCCCAAAAACCAACAATCATTTCCACGGCATTATTTATCTACTTTGACTTCCTCATTTATTGCGTATTCGCATGTGGTATTGCTCAATGTTTACAGGATTTTCCCATTCTCTCTCTCTCTCTCTCTCTCTCTCTCTCTCTCTTAACGCTTCCTTGCATTCCGCTCTTCTTCCTCATCCCACCTATCGATTATGTAAACTATGTTACGCCTTGTAATATTGTAAACATCTGGGTTCGTTTCCGAGTGTCGGGTTTCAGTCTCCTTCCGAGCGTCTATATGTAAGGATGAATGGCTGCACACGATTCCGCCCCTCTCTCCTGGTGAGTTAAGTTTACGCGAGCAACGTTATAAACAAGTTGAATCTTTTTTTCCAGCCGAGTTATGCTAATAGATCTGCTTGCCCGAAAACGCGTCGCTTTTCCGCCGACCGAAAAACAATAATGTGCCTCTCCATTCCTCAGTGGAAAAAAGGACTCTTATTCGTGGCCTATTGCATTGCGTCGAAGAATGTTATGATGTTTTAGAGTGTTTACGAATGAAGCCACTCCGTTTATGCTCACTCAGAAATCTTTAACATTCCACTGCGTAACATAGTACCGGCTGCAAACTCTCGAAACTCTTTTTCATTCATTCAGAAACCTTGTGTTGCCTCGCAGTTTGCAGTGTGTTTCTAATTGACTTCGGCCAATTCGTACTTGTTGCGATCGACGAACTTTGAAACGTTTTTGTTAGCCAATTGACTATTTCTGCTGGCAGTTGTCGAAACTCTATAAACTTCCCGTTGAAATGATGTCTGAGTAGTTTCACTATCATCATAAGAACACCGAATATGAAATAAAGAATCTACCCCTAAAATGGTGTGTCTGTTTTAAAGAGAGATGTACTTTAGTCTATCTACATGTTTATCTAGGGTCTCTTTCAACTAAGCATTGATAAAAATCACTCTCAGACGCTGTGTTCGACCACGTCCCTGATCGTGTCTCTGTCTGAGCTGCTTCTCGCAGTCATCGAATACCTCGAGTCCCGAGACGACCCCATACCCAGTCTCATATTCAGCTGTGAGTCACAATCACGTTCAGATATTTATCAAGTAGCACACTGTAAAGTAAATTTCGGTGAGGTAGTACAATAATGCAACATAATAACAATAATAATAATAATAATAATAATAATAATAATAATAATAATAATAATAATAATAATAATAATAATAATAATAATAATAATAATAATAATAATAATAATAATAATAATAATAATAATAATAATAATAATAATAATAATAATAATAATAATAATAATAATAATAATAATAATGTTGTGGATGCGTGTTGTATGCATTTCATCATGAGTCGGAATCATTATTAATTAGGTTTCATGCGGGTATGTCGTTTTCATGAACGAATAACGCAGTACGTTGTTAATTAACTTTTTTCAACTCGGACAAGGAAAAAAAATTGCATAACTTGACTTTTTGGCGGACAGTCGCTTTCTTTAGACAGCTATCAGACCGACAACTGAAAAAAAACATACTCATTCGTGAGTGTTCTACGTTTTCTGGTTACTTGTGTCGAGTGGTTAATAGTGAGCGTGAAACACAGAGATATATTAGCCGTGGCAAAGCCAATTCAGGCAAGCTGGGGGGAACCCCCTCATATCAGGACAAAAACCAAATTGCAGTTCGAAAGCGAATGTCAATATCAATAGGCTGCAGTGGTTCTCGAAATGTCTGTCTCATCAACCTTACCTTTCCCCGGCAAGTTAAAGAGAATTTCGCTGTCGTCATAGGACAAATAAGTACAAATGTAATTCAAAAGAATAATGAAAGTCAGAATGCGACAATCGACAATAGTTGCCGACCTCATCAATCTCTCTTTCTTACTTCCCCCTCCTCCAGGCCTGTTCGTTCTGCTCTCGCTCACCACCTTTTTCTACTTTCTCGGATGCATCCGCCGCAAACACACTCTCATGCTGCCCCTCATGATCGGACAGGTGCGTTGTTTACCTGTTTGTTTACTTGTTTACTTGTTTATACAATTGTTTACCTTTTGCCTACTTTCTACATCTTTTATACCGTAGACACTGTGTATCTTCACATAGTACACGTAAACAAGTGAAAGTTTGCGAGTTTGCAAATTGTGGCTGACGTGGATAGGCAGTGTTTTAGTGGGAGTAGCCTCCATCCGCGCCCCGCTGGAATTGTATTATTCAGTTATCGGTTTCTCTCCGCGAGTAAGAGAAGAGAAAGGGTGGGAACGGGGTGTGGTGTTGCAAAAATAGAAGTGGCTCTTCCAAGCTGCAGCTCTCTCTCTCTCTCTCTCTCTCTCTCTCTCTCTTTCGTCTTTCAGGAAAGTCGCGTGTCCAGTGAATGCTTGAAAGAAATATTGAAAGGCTGGCAGTAAGAGAGGGGGCTCTGGGGACCGTTTTGTAAAGAGAAAGAGCAATTGCAACACCATGGTAAACGGAGCTGGGAAGGGCTTGAAACTGAAACACCAAACCACTTCAGTTTGAGTGTCATTCTATTTCCGCAAATACCTCGTAAATTCACATGAAAAACCAACAAACAACAATAAAAATAAACAAACCGTCAAAAACAATTTCAGATGATCTCCATGTCGGTGCTGGGCCTTCTGGTCATCGTCTGGTGGATCGGCACTCTGCTCGCCGTTTTCGACCTCGTTCACTACAAGAGCCCCATTCGTGAGTGGAATTGCTTTATTTCATAATTCATCAATCTGAAAAAAATCTTCTATAATTGAGAAAACGAAAAGTACTTGAGTTCTGATAGGTGGTTTGTCGCTCTGATGCAACGAAAGCACATGCATAAAATCCCATCGCACCTGATGTCTGCACTGAAAAATAGTATAGACTTTTCAAATATAGTTGGAAAGGGCAGAAAGAGCCCCCTTTCGTGAGTGGAAAGAAATACAAATAAATATGCAGCGTTCATTAGTCACACCCAAATTTCGATGTTTTTTTTTACAACAAATCATATAGGGTATTCCCCCCGTTCACGGTACGCTTGTTCGCTCGTCGCATATTTTCCAGACATCATTTCATCGCATTTGGCCACATTATCGGTCCGCGCGGGATCATTGTACGGCGCGATTCGCGCGCTTGGCGGTCTGATTTTAGGGAAATGAGGATCATTTGCAAATCAAATGAAGCAGATCTGAGCACTTTCCGGAGTTAATAACTTCGTTCAGAAATTTTCTAATTTTTTGTCCTTTGGACAGAGGTATGCTGTCACCATTCGCTAGCGATTGTCGGCTCGCTTCTGTTGATATCGCTACTCCAGAACTTATAAATCATGAAAAACCTCCAAATTGCATAGCTTTGATAGGTGATTCACATCAGTGTTTCTCTAATAACTTTGTTCAAACTAGACCAAAAAAAATCAAATTCCGGGAGAGTGAGCCTCTGGGTTCTATCAACAGATTGTCGGCTCGATATTAGTGACTTTCTATCGGGAAGTGCTCAATTAGGCTCAAAAACATCAAAAGACGCCCTTTTTTGACGTCATTGTCTGGTTCGTGTCTGGATCGACCGAGATAATTGCGTACCGTGAAAATGGGGGATACCCTATATATGTTTCTATGTACAAACCTTTTCGAGAGAATGATGCTGATATGATCGAGTATGTACACTGATGCAGACAAAACACATGAAACTTGTAATATTTGAACAGGAGTTTGAATGATCTTGGTTTTCATCGCATATCATATGTGTTGTGCACAAACATGCTATTAGTAGTGTTGAATGTTGCAAAAGTGCACAGCGAAAGTTTTATTACTGATAACATGCGGACCTTGACATTATCAACAAATGAGTGATTTCAAACTATACGGCGTTGAAAAAAAACAAGGTGATGTTTTTGACATACACAAAAAGATCCAATAAAAATCATACAATACTATTCGATTTCAGCCAACCTCACGACTGGAGAGTTCTTCATTGTCGGCGGAGTGATTCTCACCGTTCTTTTCTTGACGGGTTGTAAGGTGTGTTTACTAGTTCATTTTTTGTACGTTTGTTGAACCGTTTATACCAACTTCTCTTCGCATTTGCCTCGCAGGACCGAAACAGTGTATCAAATTTTGAAGAGATTGATAATATGATAATTGATAACACCTTTCCAGATATCGCACCTCTTTTACCGCGGGTACAAGGACGTGGAGCAGGAGAGCAACTACAGGTACTGTATTACCGTATACCGTACCCAGACCTACCGTAACTCACCGTTTACAGAAAACGCCTGCCCGATCTGGATCCGATGACTCGCAGCAACACCCATGTGCCCACTTGTGTTTAATTTTTTTGTTTTTTTTAATCAATTTCCTCTTATCATACACTTTTGATGAAAATAAATAGTTTATTTTGCTCATAATTTCACGCACATAACATTATGTATGTTTACGGACTACAAAAAAGTCGTGGTATTACGGTTATTTTGGAACTGATTTTTGACTACGGAACTGTATGCTGTGAAAAGTGCAAACTGAAGGTAAGAACAATCCTGATCCAAGTTCACAGCTCACATTGCTGTCTGATAGCGAATCGCATAGGTGCACTTTTTATGGCATTTCGAGAGCCAGGTATGTACGTATGTATGTTGTTGTAGGGTTGTAGCATTGGTTGGCCTGATAATCTACCCACATCGACATCACTTCGCACACACACACACACACATACACACATACACTTCGCTTACCCGTTTATTCCACACATAATCTCTCTAATCGCCATTCCTCTACCACTCTGTCACATATGTTGTTTCCACTCTACAAAACTCTCGTTAAACGGTAGGTTATGATGTAGTTGCTATATAACTACAGCTCGCAGCATCCAACGTGATTCTTGACGTTTTACTATCGTTCTGTACCCTCTTTCTGGATACTGTATTGTCGTTATGTTTGTGTTTGCTTTAGTCATAAAAGTAACTCCTTGTCAATTGCTTCACGGACAATATGTTATGTATGATACGAGTGAACAAACAGAGAGTGTGAAAACAGTTTGGAATAATCCTATTACGACCCGTTTTGCGCTCTGTAAATATTTCAGGTTTTGACGATTTTGATCAGAGTTTGAATCGGTGTCCCGCTGTGATTTATGAATGATTTCCTCTATGTTTCCTTCTGCATAGGTGTTGTATTTGTCTCCAGTGATGTGTGAAATATGTAAGCATTGCTAGTAATTAGCAACATACACTTGTACTTGTAGAACACTCTTATTTATTAAAAAGTGCAGACTCTCGGTTACATTTCATTTTTCACTCCAAAACATGCAAAAGTTCTCTCTCTCTCTCTCTCTCTCTCTCTCTCTCTTTCTCTCTCTCTCTCTTTCTCTCTCTCTCTCTCTCTCTCTCTCTCTCTCTCTCTTTCTTCTCTTGTCTAGTCTTTATCTCTCCTTTTTGATTCAAATTCCATGTTACCGGTACATGGCATAAATAAGCTTTCCTTCCGCCCACGAGTACTCTGGATGATTATTGTTGCCGTTCGGGATACGCAAAATATAGGAACTATACATCATGTAACCAAATAGCTCTCTCCATCTCTCCCTCTCTCCTTCTCTCCCTCTCTCTCTCCCTCTTTCCCTCTCTCCCGCTCTCCCTCCGTCCCCCTCTCTCTCTCCCATCTTCTCGTGAATACATTTATGTATATTTGGCCAAACACCCTTCATCCTTCATCTGTCAAATACAGCACTCTCTCGGCCCCCTTGGTATTCTATATTTGGGACAAGCATCGCCAATCCGTGGCGGAAGTTTCATTTATGTGAAAAGTGCATATATAAGCCTGCTACGGATGACACATTTATCGTTCTTTTATGTTTCCTCCCTACTTTACAATCAGTCCTTTGGAATTCTTTCACATGCTGAAAGATTATAACATTGCAACACGTCTTTTGTCACTAGACACATTTCAATTAGATGACATGACTAGAACAAATTAATTATGCATGTTCGTATAAGGTTCTGGCATGTGAATATTTTGTGTTTGCAGTCACCCCATTTTCTTTTTTGGTGATGCCCGTATTTCCAATCTCGTCTTTTTTTCTCCTAATGTTTCTGACAAATTGGGACAGTTGATACCTTCCTATATAGTTGTGCGGTCAAAAACAAACAGACACGTGCCGGGTTGACATTTGCCCAATTCCACATCATGATATTGAATGATAACAATAGCCCTGTCGACTGACATGTGCATGCGCGTTTCTGATTCGTTGCTTCCTTCTTTTTCTTTTGTCGATTATCTGTCAGTCAAACTGAAAGAAGATTGATCTGATCATTGAAATATCGCGCTCGTTGCTTGTGGTTTGTGATTCCGACCAGTGGAAATTGTTTTTTTGTGATTGGTATTCTTCGGTCATGTTGTTTACTGTTCTCTGTTCATCTCTGCCTTTGGTTGTGTCGCTCTTTGCTCATTTACTATTTTCGTAGTGGAAATGACGATGTTGTTTTAAAAAGTAAAGTGCACGGAGTGATACCGTTGTATATGCCGTTTGAGGAAGTTATTCATTATTTTTACGATCCTATTTGTATATATCGCTACATTATTTCAGACCTGGAATTCTATTAAACTGGCACAAAGATCAGCATGGTTCAAGTCAGTGTGGTGAGTCAAAAGTCAACACATTGAGTTATTATCTTTTAAAAGTACTTCCGTAAAAAGTGTTGTTTGTGTTAACCTGATTCAAGAAAAGCGCATGCATATATTATTAATTTTCGAAAAATCAAATCGTAAACACCTGAACATGAAAACTAACACAAACTTGCTCTTTCAAACGAATATAGAATAGTTACACGTAACATTCAGAATAATACGATTGTTTTGTTTATTTAGTGTTTTTTGCGGTTTATTATTTATGGTTTATCAGTAAAATAAAATGTTATTCGTGATGTTGTTTGACTCAATGTTTCAGGTATAAAAATGTCAAAAAAATAAAACATGGAATTATTCAACATTAATTATTCAAAAATTATTCAACGTTTTGAAAAAGCAAGTTTGTGTTAGTTTTCATGTTCAGGTGTTTACGATTTGATTTTTCGAAAATTAATAATATATGCATGCGCTTTTCTTGAATCAGGTTAACACAAACAACACTTTTTACGGAAGTACTTTTAAAAGATAATATATGTCCTTTTGTTGAATTTCATAGAAATTTTCTCTCTCGTCTTCATACATGTAACATGTTCTTCTCTCATTATTTCATCAATTTCATTTCAAATTTATTCGATATTTTCTCGTTCTCTCGTTCTCTCCTTCCATTCCTTCCCTCCTTCTCTCCTTCTCCCCTTCTCTCCTCCTCTCCTCCTCTCCTTCCCTCCTTCCTTCCTTCCCTCCTTCTTTCCTTCTCTCTTTCTCTCGTTCTCTCTTTCTCTCGTTCTCTCTTTCTCTCGTTCTCTCGTTATCCCTTTCTCTCTTTCTCTCGTTCTCTAGTTCTCTCGTTCTCTCGTTCTCTCTTTCTCCCTTTCTCTCTTTTCTCTCTTTCTCTCGTTCTCTCTTTTCTCTCTTTTCTCTCTTTCTCTCGTTCTCTCTTTCTCTCGTTCTCTCGTTCTCTCGTTCTCTCGTTCTCTCGTTCTCTCCGTCTCTCCGTCTCTCCTTCTCTCCTTCCCTCCTTCCCCCCTTCTCCCTTTCTCTCTTTCTCTCGTTCTCTCGTTCTCTCGTTATCTAGTTCTCTCGTTATTTCGTTTTCTCTTTCTCTCTTTCTCTCGTTCTCTCGTTCTCTCGTTCTCTCGTTCTCTCGTTCTCTCGTTCTCTCGTTCTCTCGTTCTCGCGTGTCTCCTTCTCTTCTTCTCTCCTTCCCTCCTTCCCTCCTTCTCCCTTTCTCTTTTTCTTTAGTTCTCCAGTTCTCTCTTTCTCTCGTTCTCTCTTTCTCTCTTTCTCTCTTTCTCTCGTTCTCTCGTTCTCTCGTTCTCTCGTTTCTCGTTCTCTCGTTCTCTCGTTTTCTCCGTCTCTCCGTCTCTCCTTCTCTTCTTCCCTCCTTCCCTCCTACCACCCTCCTTCTCTCTTTCTCTCGTTCTCTCGTTCTCTAGTTATATCGTTCTCTCTTTCTTTCGTTCTCTCTTTCTCTTGTTCTCTCTTTCTCTCGTTTTCTCGTTCTCTCGTTCTCTCGTTCTCTCGTTCTCTCTTTATCTCGTTCTCTCTTTCTATCCTTCTCTCGTTCTCTCGTTCTCTCGTTCTCTCGTTCTCTCCGTCTCTCCTTCTCTTCTTCCCTCCTTCTCTCCTTCTCTCTTTTCTCTCTTTCTCTCGTTCTCTCTTTTCTCTCTTTTCTCTCTTTCTCTCGTTCTCTCTTTCTCTCGTTCTCTCGTTCTCTCGTTCTCTCGTTCTCTCCGTCTCTCCGTCTCTCCTTCTCTCCTTCCCTCCTTCCCCCCTTCTCCCTTTCTCTCTTTCTCTCGTTCTCTCGTTCTCTCGTTATCTAGTTCTCTCGTTATTTCGTTTTCTCTTTCTCTCGTTCTCTCGTTCTCTCGTTCTCTCGTTCTCTCGTTCTCTCGTTCTCTCGTTCTCTCGTTCTCGCGTGTCTCCTTCTCTTCTTCTCTCCTTCCCTCCTTCCCTCCTTCTCCCTTTCTCTTTTTCTTTAGTTCTCCAGTTCTCTCTTTCTCTCGTTCTCTCTTTCTCTCTTTCTCTCTTTCTCTCGTTCTCTCGTTCTCTCGTTCTCTCGTTTCTCGTTCTCTCGTTCTCTCGTTTTCTCCGTCTCTCCGTCTCTCCTTCTCTTCTTCCCTCCTTCCCTCCTACCACCCTCCTTCTCTCTTTCTCTCGTTCTCTCGTTCTCTAGTTATATCGTTCTCTCTTTCTTTCGTTCTCTCTTTCTCTTGTTCTCTCTTTCTCTCGTTTTCTCGTTCTCTCGTTCTCTCGTTCTCTCGTTCTCTCGTTCTCTCTTTATCTCGTTCTCTCTTTCTATCCTTCTCTCGTTCTCTCGTTCTCTCGTTCTCTCGTTCTCTCCGTCTCTCCTTCTCTTCTTCCCTCCTTCCCTCCTTCTCTCTTTCTCTCTTTCTCTCCTTCTCTATTTCTCTCGTTATATCGTTATATCGTTCTCTCTTTCTCTCGTTCTCTCGTGCTCTCGTTTTCTCGTTCTCTCGTTCTCTCGTTGTCTCGTTGTCTCGTTGTCTCGTTGTCTCGTTCTCTCGTTGTCTCGTTCTCTCCTTCTTTCCTTCCCTCCTTCCCGCCTTCTCACTTTCTTTCTTTCTCTCGTTCTCTAGTTCTCTCGTTATATCGTTCTCTCTTTCACTCGTTTTCTCTTTCTATCGGTTTCTCTTTCTCTCGTTCTCTCATTATCTCTTTCTCTCTTTCTCTCTTTCTCTCTTTCTCTCTTTCTCTCTTTCTCTCTTTCTCTCTTTCTCTCTTTCTCTCTTTCTCTTTTTTCTCTAGTTCTCTCCTTCTCTCCTTCTCTTCTTCTCTCCATCCCTCCTTCCCTCCTTCTCCCTTTCTCTCTTTCTCTCGTTCTCTAGCTCTCTCGTTATATCGTTCTCTCTTTCTCTCGTTTTCTCTTTCTCTCGTTTTCTCGTTTTCTCGTTCTCTCTTTCTCTCTTTCTCTCCTTCCCTCCTTCCCTCCTCCTCCCATTCTCTCTTTCTCTCGTTCTCTAATTCTCTCGTTATATCGTTCTCGCTTTCTCTCGTTCTCTCTTTATCTCTTTCTCTCTTTCTCTCTTTCTTTCGTTCTCTAGTTCTCTCGTTCTCTCTTTCTATCCTTCTCTTCTTCTCTCCATCCCTCCTTCCCTCCTTCTCCCTTTCTCTCTTTCTCTCGTTCTCTAGCTCTCTCGTTCTCTTTTTATATCTTTCTCTCTTTCTCTGGTTCTCTCGTTCTCTCGTTCTCTCTTTCTATCCTTCTCTCGTTCTCTCGTTCTCTCGTTCTCTCCGTCTCTCCTTCCCTCCTTCCCTCCTCTCTTTTTCTCCTTTTCTCTCGTTATATCGTTCTCTCGTTCTCTCGTTCTCTCGTTCTCTCGTTCTCTCGTTCTCTCTTTCTCTCTCCCCTTACTAAATTCCTACTGATCGCAGCCACCAAAGTACATCTGTCTCTCTCCAAACAGCGTGCTCTCTCGCGTGCTCTCGCGCTCGCCCGCCAGCAGAGGGCTAGCTATCAGCTAGCGTGACTGGAAACGACACCCACCCACCCACCCACCCACCCACCCACCCACCCACACGCTGGCCTTTCGCCTAGTGCGAGTGCGAGATCGCTCATAACTTCTTTCGGAGAAAAGATACAAAGATGCCGTCAATTAGTGATCTGCCCTATGGAACCGTGCGAATCTAACTAACATAAATTGGAAGACTTCACATTGTTGCTAACATGTCCTTTGGATATCGCTACTTGAAAATTCTGGCGCGAGCCTTATTTTAACCCAAGAGAGAGGGCGCTGCGCGCCCTCTCTAATGAATTGTAAGACGCAGCTCATTACTGCAACATTGATTGACTTCACAACACAAATCATAACAAAAGCCTTCACTTGGTTAAGGTGTGGTGATTTTTCTCGAATCGCGGCTACCTTTCTCTGTACGTTTACCTGTACTGTCATTCCAGATTCCGCCGCAGGGCAACGGGGCGGATAGGCCGGCGAGCGAGCCGAGAGTGGGCATGTTCGTCTACCTACTCGCATTCACGGCTGTCATCGGAGGGTTCCTATTCGGGTACGAGGGGACGAGGGAGGCAGAGTATCTAAATCACTTCATCGCTTGTTTGAAGCTTCTCAGTAGGTAGATGCGAGAAGGAAAAAGGGAGAGTCGAGCAAGAGACAGAGTATGTGATAGAACAGTCCTCTTTCAGTTACGACACGGGAATCGTTTCTTCCACCATGCTCTACGTGCCTTCCAACGACGGCATGAAACCCATGAACACCATCTGGCAAGAAGTCATCGTGTCCATCACTCCAGGTACGGTAGGCTATATATGCGATTCCGAATAAACATTTGATTTGATTTGATTTGTATTCCATCATTAGGGGTTAGCTAGAATCGATTGTAACATGTGGCTGTGATATACATAGTTGTTCACTTATAACAAGGAACTGTGTTTATTATAAACTTGGTAGAGTTTGAGTATACGTCAGTCTTCACGAAACGTCGAAGAACGTCCAAAACAAGCTTCGGGGGCGTTCTCAAGGGGATGTTTTCGAAAATTTGAAGAGACTGACCGCTATACGGTTTTGGATAGTGTAACATTTCTCCGAAAAACAAATGCAAGTGACAAATCACACATCACACATACTGTTATAAAGATGAGCCTGCCAGCAATGTATGAGAGAGAACAGAGAAAGGGAAATACCGAGAATGAGAGAGAGAGAAATAGAAAGAAAGGAAAGAATAATAAAGTCAACGATCATGATATATGTAGCAATGATCTCTCTCCTCTCTACCCTGACCCTCTCTCAGCCCCGCGCATTACTAGACAGCTGCTGCGCACTCTCGCTCTCTGTAGGACCACCCATTGCGCGCCGCGGTTCTATGGTGTAGCGGTTAACACTCTGGACTTTGAATCCAGCAACCCGAGTTCGAATCTCGGTAGAACCTAATGTTTTTGCACATTTTCTAACATTACGTACATTACACAGGAATCATAGAAACACAAAGAACTTAATTTAAAAGTGTGTTACAGTATTTTTTAGACTTATTTTACATTGTCATTGCAGGATTTGCTGCTATAAGCGCCGTTGCGGCCGGGCCGTGTGCGGACAGGTTGGGAAGGAAAAAGGTGACATTCATAATGAGAATATACAAGAAAACAAATTCAAACAAACACATTTTGTAGATCATCCTGATTTCTTCGTTTATCTTCACCGTCGGCGCCCTTCTATGCGCGGTTGCCCCGGAGAAGATTGTGCTGCTCATCGGTCGCATACTTCTCGGAGTGGCTATCGGTGAGTCTCCGGAAGTGACGTAATCAGGTTGACCGGAAGTGGCGTCATCAGGTTTCGCCTCGATGATCGTGCCCGTGTATGTCAGCGAGGCGTCTCCCTCTCACATCAGAGGCCGCCTGGTGACGGGATTCCAGGTAAGCGATAAAATAATGGTGAACAATCAATCGATATTGTTGTAATCAATAATGATAATCGATCGATAATCTGTCAGTTGATGATCACGTTCGGTCTGTTCGCGGCGAACGTGATCGCTGGCGGGTTCAGCTACATCGATCCGGAGAAAGTGGGATGGCGGTGAGTGGAGGTGTATCGATGCGACAAACAAACAACTATTCTATGATTGAAATTCAAATACGTTCTAGGAAATACGTAGTCTGAAGCTAAGATGGCGTGATACCGTATTTAAACGACCAAAAGAGACGTAGTGTTGTTGTGTGTTAGTTCTATCGGATACAGATACTCAGATATAGTATGAATCAACGATTGCAGCTTCGTAGTACATACAGTACTATCCGTAAAAAGTTCTAAAAACTTCAAATTTTCAGAAAAATGAAAATAAAGCAAAAAAACTCACACTCAGTTCATAGGTGGAATTTCGACTCGCACCAAAAAAAAGAGACAAATGTGGTCCAGAGAGAAGCCGACTCAACTGCGTAGTTTGTTTCATGTTTGCATTGCTCTATTTGAAGTTCTACATGTGGTTGTTCATAATAGGACACCGGTCTCGTCGCAGAAAAGACCGAGTTTTTATGCAAAATTTTCATTTCTGACTGTCGTCATTTCTTCTGGCATGTCACATGTGTATAACTCCGAATAGAACAATGCAAACATGAAACAAACTACGCAGTCGAGTCGGCTTCTCTTCGGACCACATTTGTCTTTTATTGGCGCGAGTCGAAATTCCACCTATGAACTCACTCAGTTATTTCGATTTTTTTTTGGTTTTTCTGATTTTTTTTAGTTAGAGTTTTTTACGGATGATACTGTAGTTGCTAAATTATGTTCAACCTAAAACGCGTACTATACAAACAATTGCGAACAAAATACTTTTCTGCTATCGATTCACTTCACAATCACCTATTCCAGCTTTGTGGTCTTTTCTTATTTCTGTTTGCTCTGAAACGTATACCGAAACGTGAAACACATATTCCAGACTGATGTTCGGCTTCGCTGCTGTCCCGGCGCTCATTCAATTCATCTGCTTCTTCTACTTGCCAGAGAGTCCAAGGTGCCGGCATCGTAGTTATCAATTATCAATTATCGATCATCGATTATCGATTATCAATTCCTTAATCATTATCAGATGGCTCCACGCGCACGGTCGCAAAGAGGAGGCCGAACAGGTTGGATTTTAATATTTAATTGACATGTAAACGCGAAAACAACCGCCGGTAAACTTTCTAGTTACAACAAAATAAAATTCTCTATCCCACATTAGAGGCCGTACGATGTGATTTCTGAGTGGTCAATATATGAGATCTGATTTCTGGGTAATCAATAAATCAATAAACCATTTCAGGTTCTCGACAAGATCTACTCGTCAAACCGTGCGTGGGTGGAGTACGAAGTGAGCGAGATCAAGGCGGCAGAACAGCAAGAGGAGCAGGCGAAGGCCGGAATGGGTGGGTGCAGGAGGGGAGGGAGAGAGGGAGGAGAGAGAGGGAGGAGAGAGAGGGAGGAGAGAGAGGGAGGAGAGAGAGGGAGGAGAGAGAGGGAGGAGAGAGAGGGAGGAGAGAGAGGGAGGAGAGAGAGAAGGAGAGAGAGAGAAGGAGAGAGAGAGAGAAGGAGAGAGAGAGAGGGAGGAGAGAGAGAAGGAGAGAGAGAGGGAGGAGAGAGAGAGGAAGGAGAGAGAGGGAGGAGAGAGAGAAGGAGAGAGAGAGAAGGAGAGAGAGAAGGAGAGAGAGAGAGGGGGAGGAGAGAGAGAGAGGGAGGAGAGAGAGGGAGGAGAGAGAGAGAAGGAGAGAGAGAGAAGGAGAGAGAGAAGGAGAGAGAGAGAGAAGGAGAGAGAGAAGGAGAGAGAGAGAAGGAGAGAGAGAAGGAGAGAGAGAGAAGGAGAGAGAGAGAAGGAGAGAGAGAGAAGGAGAGAGAGAAGGAGAGATAGAAGGAGAGAGAGAGAAGGAGAGAAAGAAGGAGAGAGAGAGAAGGAGAGAGAGAAGGAGAGAGAGAGAAGGAGAGAGAGAGAAGGAGAGAGAGAAGGAGAGAGAGAGAAGGAGAGAGAGAGAAGGAGAGAGAGAAGGAGAGAGAGAGAGAAGGAGAGAGAGAGAAGGAGAAAGAGAAGGAGAGAGAGAGAAGGAGAGAGAGAGAAGGAGAGAGAGAAGGAGAGAGAGAGAGAAGGAGAGAGAGAAGGAGGAAGGAAGAAAACGGGAATGATCCAATAAGTGAGAAGGATAAAACAGTGAGTAAGTACATCTCATCGTTAATTCACGATGGTTTTTAAAAGAGGCGTACGATGACCAATTGAATATAGCATTTGCAAACCGCATTTACAACGTCTGTGAAACAAATGAGATGACGCAACACCTTTTACAGACACCTCGAAGCCGTTTCGTACATACATTGAATATTGAATAATTGAATATAGCATTTTCTAATCGGAGTCTGTGAAACATAAAATAATATAAATGACAGGGGTGAATTTGTTTCGATAATTGAGCGGACTCTTCCTTCCAGACACCTCCGAAGCCTCGTATTTCGTATAATGACTAAAAGCATGTGCAAATCGGAGAAAAAATACTTGGTGGGAATGTGTGATGAAACAGTCTCTTCGCAGACACCTCGAAGCCCGTGTTCTGGCGGGTGATGGGCACTCCGCACGTGAGGAAGGCACTCATCATAGGATGCGTGCTGCAGGCCGCCCAGCAACTCTCGGGAATCAACACCATCATGTTAGTTGTCTTGTTTACTAATCCGTTCACTTGTTTGTTTACTTGTTCACATGTTTGTTTACTTGTTTTCTTTATTGTTTGATTGTCCACTTTTTGTTTACTTGTTCATTTCCAGGTACTACACCGGCAAGATCATCAAATCCGCGGGCGTGCGCGACAACCACACCACCATCTGGATCAGTGTCGCCGTGTCCAGTCAGTTGCTTTCAGTTGCGCCCCAAAAAAGAAATTAGCGCTTTCGCAACCGATTTGCTCTTACGCTATACGTGAAACGTACTGTGGATGTTTGTGATCGAGCGATCTTCACACCATGCGACGTACTAGAAGATCACATTTATCGCATTGTTCCCATGTTTCACACATTTATTCACGGATTGGGGATCCATTAATCAGTCGTAATCACACAACAGTGTAGCCTGCACCAGAGCGATAGTTTTCGATCTACCTCGCTCGCAGCTCGGAATACGGTGCGCTAACCACCGACCTCTCTTGTTTTGCGCGCTATTGCCGCGAGCTGACTCTCCGTCTTCCTCTGATCTACTCCACAGCGCGCGGCTTACTGAGAGAATAAAACTATATGTCACTACTATTCAGGCGTGAACCTGTTCGGCACGTTCATTCCGATGTGTTTCGTGGAGAGATTCGGTCGCCGTCTCCTCCTCATAACATCTGTCATCGGAGTGATCGTCTGTCTCGCAGCAATGGGAGGCGCCTTCCTCATGATCAACAAGTGAGCCGCTCTCTAACACATTTGGATACGAGTAGTCGATACAGTAGTCGATTAAGTACTGCCATGTAAAGTGAATTCTTCATCATCAACAAGTTTGCCGAAATCTAACACATTTTGCATAATTTATATTATAAAAGAAATAGTGTAGTGTGAATGTAATCGATTAGGTAGTGCCATGTAAAGTGTATCTTTCACGATCAATAAGTGAGTTCTGAGTTGTCGACAACTTTATTTTTCGAGCGAAACGTACCTATTCAGGGACTCTGTGGAGACGGTGACCCCCATCAACGGATTCGACTCGTCCGTCCAGCATGCAAGTGTGTGCGCCGCTAACAGGTGAGTTATTGGAATACGTTTCAGTAATTACGTTTCTAGATGTTGAAAATAGCCAGTTTTAATACAAAACTCTTCACGAAACAAAACACAAATACAATTACAAATACGACCAGGTTCCGAATGATGCGTGTGTTTCAGCAACTGTGATTTCTGCGTGACTGACGAGTCGTGTGGATTCTGCCTCGACAAGACCACTGGACAGGGTGAGTTTCCATTTCTTACTTACTTACTTTACTTACTGAAGTACTCATTATTTAGAAATACGAAAAAAATTTACTTACTCGAGAGTTGGAGTATCTATCGACTGACAATTGGAACGAATATCTTTTTTTGTTAATTATCGATTAGAGACAATGACGATTGTGTCATCGGTACACTGTACACTTTACACAATCAGTGAAACGTATCATCGCCCATATACTGGGTGATGATACGTTTCAGCGTTCTGCCTTCCCTACCACCACGACTCTGCCTACCGCTCCACCACCGGGTCCTGCCAGTCACTCAACCAAACCGACGTCGACGCACCCACCGTCTTCCAGGTGCGCCCCTGCGGTCATGACGCATGACGTCATTACGCTTGCGTCGTTTCAGAACGACTACTGCGTCACGTCGTACACAGTGCTGCCCATCATCATCATGGTCCTCTATCTGGTGTTCTTCAGTGTCGGTGGGTGGTACTGTGGAAAAACGAGAAACGGGGGGATTGAATGCCGTTTTCGACATGTGCTTAAGGGAACATTGAGAACGTATTGTCTGCGAGATGTGATCGAGTCTCTGTCGATACACGTTCATTTCAGGATACGCGCCGCTTCCTTGGCTCTTGAACGCCGAATTCTATCCGCTGTGGGCGAGGTGAGATAGGAAACGAAAGAAGAGTTCATAAATAAAGTGAATAACACAACACAACATACCGTAATTGCGTAATTCGAAAGTATGATTGCATGATAATGTGTTGCATGTGTTTTCTTGTTTTCTATTTACTTATGTAAATACTATTACATTCTTGGCTCTTTTCGTCTGTTTCACAAGAAACCGTTTAATCACAGTACTCAACACCGAGTACGTTAGTACTAGTACCAAGAGTGCACTTGCAGTGGCTTAATCGCAATAAATGATCCTTGAAAGAAGGATCATTTATTTCGAATTGTGTGTGCTTCCAGATAACCCATCATGCTACCATTGTAAGTACATGTCGGAATCAGGCTGATAAACAAAACAAATGATCCTCGCTCTATGCAGGTCGACGTGCGTCTCCATCAGCACGTGTGTCAACTGGATCTTCAACCTCATCGTCTCACTTACATTCCTCTCGCTCACACAGGCCGCCACCAAATACGGTATGCGACTCCAATCATTGTTTTACTATCAACTTACTAAATAGCTGAATTGCTTATCTGTTTAATGATTGTAATTATTGTAAATGATTGAAAATGCAGGCACTTTCTTCATCTACGCCAGCATCACCGTGTTGGCACTGGTGTTTGTCATCTTCTGCATACCGGAGACCAAGAACTACTCGATCGACGAGGTACGCTTCTATGGGTGGGAAATGCATGACATCGAAGATGAGAAAGAAAGCGATACGTTTCACAGTTCGTGTTTCAATGTTGCGTTGAACCAATTAACCAATATCACTGTTGGCATTGTTCGTGAACAGAAATCATAATAAATAGTCTATAACTAGAATAAATCAATCAATCGATTAATCAATAATTTGCCAGGTCGAGCTGCTGTTCATGTCGGGTAAGCAGCGGAGGGAGGCGGAGACTCGACTTCACGCGCGAGGAGGAAAAGAGGAGGGACACCTGGGACAGAGCATGTAGGGAAGAGAGAGGACAACCACTACTTAGTCTCTCCGCCCTATCTCTCTCTCTCTCTCTCTCTCTCTCTCTCTTTCTTTCTCTCTTCCCCCTCTCTAATACTACTACTTCTTCCCCCTCCCTTGTTTGTTGATTCTTCTCTCCTTTGTTGAATTGACACGGGGAGTTTCTTTCGGATTTGATCAAGACAAATTTCATCGGTCCGAACATTGCTAGTCACTTTTATCTCGAGTTGCTACAACGTTTCTGAGAGCAATTCAGATTTTTCTTGACTTACTTCTCTCTCGCTGTTTGGCCTCTTTTCTCAGAGTAGCAAGGAAAGGCATAATCTGGCTAAACTGATTGTTATTGTATATAATTAATTTCTCATTGCACTTGTTTGCAATCAAAATCAATGTTTATTCATGTATATTGCATATTGTCAAGTGTAAATAAGCATAAATATTTGATACTAAAACATTTCTAGGTTTTTTCGTCACCGATGATTCACAGAGCTTCAGTTAAAAGGAACAGGAGCGTTTGGAGTTTGGAGTTACCAAGGTTCATCGAAGTCACTACTGAGCAAAACCGTGTGCACGTAACGGGACTTGAACCGGTATAACATGGTCTAAAAGTGTTACCACAACACTTCAATGACTTGAGCTTGTGCACTTGTATCAAAAAAGATACGTAAGTACAGAGTTTCGATAAGCATTAGGCAAAAAGTTTGAATTCACTTTACCGATATTCGATCTTAACCTACTCTTCTTATGGAAACTTTTGCATTTCGCTGTGACCAGATAGTCTTTTCAAACATTTGCACATTTCTGTTTCTGTTTCTGTGCCTGTGAACGCCAGCAATACAGAGCCAGCTCGTCCAATCATTGCACAAGACAAACTGTGTAATATGTATATATTTCCAAAAAAATCAAAAGAAGTTCTATTTCAAAAATCATAGCACACATCCGGTTTCGGTCCCTTCCACCAGACCGGATGTGTGAACCTACCAGCCGGGACCATCATCAGTGATGAGCTGGTAGGTAAGTATACAAAGAAGTTTTACAAGAAAAAAGGGGAGAAAGTGAGTCTAGACTGTTATTGATTGTCTATGACGCTAAGAATACGGGAGGCAATGCGCAAAGAAAACAACCACTCGGGACAGGGGAATGTGAAACGAATGATTTGAGAGTGGCGACTGCGAAGCTCATCGACTGTTTCGCGCAGATCAGTAGATCAGTAGGAGTGCAGAGATAGAAAGGGAATGGTAGCAGGTCATTTCAGAGTGTCAATGAAACGTTTCAATGTATTTTTGGTTTTTAATTTGTATTATAATAATAGATGTTTATTACTAAGAATTGTTTTCGAAATTTGGAACACAACTTTGTCAGAGTAACCATTTGCAATATATGTTTTATACATTTGTTGGCGTATTTGTTGAAAGATTAACTTCATTGTGCAACATCTTAATATTCGAATTATTTCTCCATGTAGACAATTCATAGCAATGCTTGACATACATAATATTACGTTCACAGTGAGGATATCTGATAACATCGAATAAGTGAGTAGTCATCTGTTTTATTGTAAAAATCTGTTTTTATCGACTTGTGTTCTATTTTGATAGTAATATAAGTGTATTGAAATGTATGCCCGTCAAAAAAGTTAAATTTATCAATACGGTTCATTCTACAGTCTTATTTGTCGAAAGTATCCAAATAGTCTTGTCCACTTTCACTGAGAGATTGTTGTTCTCTGCGAAGGAAGTGACAATGTCGAGTACACCTAAATGAGAGATATTCAAAATGGAGAGAAGAAGAGGGGGAAGGTGAGAGAGAGAGAGAGAGAGAAAGAGAGAGAGAGAGAGAGAGACTCACCAGTCATCTTCCCAAGCTTGTTCGCTCTCCTCGTTCTTCCAACCATCAGTGTCTCTCCCTTCATCAACCGAATGAACTCCTTCAGTTGAGATCGGAGCATAGCTACTTCATCTTCCTGATAGGTACACATTTAGGGATTAACTTAGGTACTTTTTTAGCGCAACTGTGGGCAACACCATAGGAAAGACAGCTCGCGGCAGGAGATAAGTGTGCAAAACAAGCGAGCCAGACGATTAGAGCACAGTTTTCCTAAAGCAAGCACGGCAGATCCGAGATACTTTTGATTCCGCAAGTGTAAGATAATGCTACACATTCTTTCTGCACTTCTTATTTCTTGTTTTGCTGTACGTTTCACGATCGTTTTAATTTACGCAACGCTTTGTGGCAACAATATTGCATGTATATAAGTCTCCGAAAATAAAACAAAAAACTCTAACAAACTAGTGTCATGCCTTCATGAATGACAAATTCACATTCATCGGCGGCGGGATATCATTGAGGAAAATCATATCCGGATGAAGCCCGCGACAGTAGAGCTCGTCTATCACAATCTGAATATGCAGGTCAGTCTCTTCAAACTATTTTCAAATCCTTTCAGAATGCATTTCAATTCGAAAGGCTTGAAACTTCTTCCAGCTACTTGCAGATTCCATTCCATTCTGAAAACAAACAAACAAACAAACAAACAAACAACCTTGCTGGCCATTCGCATCGGATACACACTAGCTCCATAGTGCGCATCTTCGATGTTCCCCAGAAAGGTCGGGTAGAAACTGAAAATGGACTTAAATGTGCTTCTAATCCACTGATTTCAACAAACTTTTCGACGCCTGTAGGGTCTTCTTTGAGCTTCTTCCGTTCCTTGCCGTTTTTCGGTATAGGCTTGGTCGCGTTCTTTTTCTTCGGCGCAGTCGGTTGGGTCATCCACGTCCCAACTGCCATGATCGAAATACGCTTGCCCATCTGAAAGTATTGATTATCAGATATGAGTTTGAGAGAAAATATTACTCACACCACAAGGATGCTTCACACATAAAATGCCTGTGGACAATGATAATGGAGGGTGGGTTTATCAAAGTTGATTTTGTTGCGATTGCGGCGTGTCATTCGATAACGTTCATGTGTTGGTGAATTATTGAGATACAGGATTCCAAGTCATTGTCATTAATGAACAAGTACTTGTTACACGTGTGAAACGTAACAAAAACTGTAAAAGGTGACGTCATTCGGTGATGTCATTGTCGACGTGACTCCCACCTGTGTTCCGATATGTCGGAACGAGTTCAGCATCTCTATCGTAGTCTTGCCTTTATACGCGCGGGCTTCGAGCACCCTGGATATGAGCATGCATCAATCATAATCACAAATACAGAACGAATGATAGGTTGATTATAGGTAAATGTGAAAGTAGGCTGATTAAACAATTATGAGCACTTGGAGTTTAAAAAACGCAGTGAAACGTAACCGCACCAAGCTAATGTATCATCAGATCGCACACTTTGCTTGCCGATCAGTCAACAAGATAACATGAACATAACACGATTCGAATACGTACCGTATAGTGTTGTCGGGTCGCACCCTCGTGGATAAAGTCCTCATGAGAGTCGCCAGTGGCTTTCCGAGGGACGGCGGGCCGGTGAGATCAGGCTGGTATCGCGTCATGTCTAGGACACTGTCACATAACAACATCACATCGTTCATGTACAGAGACGCGGAGACGGTAATATACACAGGCTGCGTCGCGTGAGCTATGTCGGCGCAATGCGTCAGCTGGTAAGTAACCTATGTATAGTGGTTCCCCCGTTTTCGCGGTAGGCGAATTACCTCTGGCCGAAGAAAGGACGCAGACATTTATCAGACAACTGGGAAATTATGGAAATGAATTCCATTTTTCGATACTTCGTATCCTTTTTCCACAAAAGTAGCTACCAGGAATGAAATTTCGAAAATTTCGATCATACGTTTGTTTGTATACCTATCAGGATCTCTCATATCAATTTTCGTGAAATTTCATTCACGTCGAAGAGAGTTATTTCCGTTGTTTCGTTCTGTTGAGAGTAATAAATGTTGTTTTATTCAATACGTTCCGCCTTAAATACCCGTCAATTCTAAATGAAATGAGTGCGACCGATCGCGTTGCGGCGCGTAACGGAGAAATGAGTAAGAAACAAACTAGAGAATTTATATTTGCATATGCATGTGTCTGATTCCGTGGCTCGTCTCGTATTCCGTTTTTACGACTTGCCTACCGCGAAAAAGGGGGACCCACTATATGTAAGGGCCAACTTCCAGAATCTGACTATAGAATAGGAATGGTGACTTATCTTGTTCCGCGTATCATTTTAAAATCATTCACACTATGTTGTTTTCCAATTGCATCATGCTTACCTGTGGAGTGATGCTCGCTCGTCTGCTTCACGCTAGTCTGCAGGTACCACGACCATGACGTCACCTTGAAGCAATACGTTTCATTTAACTGATAAATATCGAAACACTCAAGTTTTGCAATTAATAGAATATCGACTCACTATTTTCGCAGAGCATTCCAGTCCACTTGTGTTGACGACGAAGGAACGGGAGAAGACGGCGTTCCTGAGACGAGGCCGCACCTCGTCAGACTTCAGCAGCTCGTACGCAGCGAAGAAGATTATTGTCGCGGCCAGAGGCCACGCAAGGAGGTTCGGCCCCGCCCATCCGACGCCCCACCCCCTCGAGAGGAGAAGGCAGGCACTCTTCACAGGAGCGACACGGAGAACAGTCGCGCCCTCCCATTCTCACTATCGCTATATTCCTTATGTCATAAAGGTCTATTGGTCTAATCGATGTGTGTGTTATGTGAGAGTCTATTAGGAGTGAGCTGGATTGGAATAGGTCGGTTTCTGCATTGGGTTTGATATCACTGAACCACCTGGTAATAACGTAGGAATCTTAGATAGTAGACTGGAATCATACTAGGAATAACCCATCTGCCGAAACATGGTGCATTGTGCCTACCACTCTTTTTTTATTTATTTTTTTACCATCAGTATTCCATATTATTCCATATCCATCTCATTCATTTCGTGGCAATTCGGCTATCACCATGGTTACGTACCGTGTATTTGTAACAAATGTTCGTCGATTACAGTACATACCGTACGTGTCAAACAGCCATGGTGAGAGGAAAGCAACATTGTTTTGTTGTGATCCACAGTCTATGAGGCGTGCGCGGAAGCACAGCAAGGCGATGAGATGGGAAGGGAATGGAACGGAATACAAACTACGCAGAAAGCGTGTAAAAGTCAAAGAAGATGGCTACAGATATAAAACGATGGGTTGTGTGTACAAACAATCATGATGAGCTCACATTACATGAAACGTTTCTGAGTCATGACCAATGATTGCGCGCTGGAAGAGGGTCATGATAGTAAGAAGCGTGGAGTGTAGTAGTCGGGTTCATCACATCGTTAAGTAATCCTACAAGTTCAAGTTCACATACAGTAATCTGAAAAGAAAAAGGTCAGGTCTGCTCGGACGTGCAAAGAGTCCAAAAGTTTTTTGACGGTGCAAAAAGAGGTTGCCAACGCATATAGAAGAGTCCGCTGTTTGCCGGAAAGAGTGCAAAAACCCGTGCAAGAGTCCGGGAGACGGCTGAATGCATAATCACCGAGAGTCCCGAGGTTTCCAAGAGTCCAAGAAAAAGTGCAAAAAAGTGTCCTCGAGGAGCAGAAACGTGGGCGCCGCAGAGAGCGTCGACTTCCGCTGATCAAGAAAAAGTCTAAAAATCTTAGCCAGGCGCACGGAGGAGCTGCATGCATAATGGCCCAATCAGGCGAAAGAGCTCCGGAGTCCCAAGAGTCCAACAAAAAGAGGTCCCGTGACGGTGCAAAAACCTCCCCTCGCTACAGAATTGGCAACTTTTCCGGAGGCGGAGCCTGGACTGGAGCAGTATATAACCAAGTGGCAAAGGGTAGCAAACCATTCCGGCACGACTGCCTCCAGCAGAGTGCCCCTCCAGCTACAGCAACAGCAGCAATCTCTCAGCTATCATCCTCACCCTCCCCATCTACCGTCGACTGTCATCAGACACTCTCCAGTACAACATCATCCGTCTACAAGGCTACAAGGTCTCCCCATCTACCGTCGACTGTCATCACACACTCTCCAGTACTACACTCATCCGTCTACAAGGTTACAGGGTCTCCCCCTTCTTCTTCTCCGGTGAGTTGGAGAGTACAAGCTCAGTCGTACGACCGTGATCATTCTGATCAGGTGGCAGTTGAGAGGCTGACCAGCCAGAGCCGTGAGAGACTTGTTATCAGTCAGCTTGTTGAGCGCTTATAAAGCACCCCCCTTACAGTAGAAGCAGAGCCTCTACTCCATTATCGTCCTCGTTCCCCTCGTGAAGCCGGAAGAGATCTTCGGCCAGCTCACTCTCCAGTGAGTCTCCTTCATTTTTTTTTTTTTTTTTTGATTCGTTGATAAATAGGACTGAATATAAAATAAAAAATAAAAATAACATAAACATAAACATAAAAATTGTGGTTAATTTGACGCGCCCATTACTTTCATATTGCAAGTGGCATATTATCTATTCCAGTGATATATTTGTGGATCATTGAATATATTGATAGCGGTTCATTAAGCGAAAAACTTCATTATGGTGGATAAACCCCAACCTAGAGGGATTAAAAGGACAAAAACAGAACTAGATCTTGACGATGAGGTATTCCAAGACAACATTGTCACACTTTTCCGCAATGAGATGAAAGATGTAGTCACTGATCTCAAGAACACTACAAACACATACCTTCTCCAATTTGCACAGGGCGTATCATACGATAACGATCCCGCAGTAGGTGTTCCACTAGCGCGCACTCATCGCGATGCTTATGTAGATGCAATCAAAGACACCATAGGAAAAATCGAGACAGTGAATTCCACTTTGAACAATTACATATCCCAGGGAGTGAGACTATCTGATGAGACAGAGGCAAACGATTTCCGCATGCTGTGGACGGGTCAAAAATCTATTTGCATCGCAGCGTTTGAAAAGGCAGTCCAACTTCTCAATTCCCTAGACAAACGCATGAATGAACTAGCTACCATCAAAACCGCATACAATACAGCACAGGCATCGTGCGCAGATAGCCTGGATATATCTAAGCCCATGGAACTTGCTTCATACTGTAACAGCTCTCTGGTAGACAAGACCCGCAACATTTTTGACATCAGTGAGATCATCCTGCAAAACAATAGTACAAACAACTCTGTCCCCCTTCCTCCAACCGCTCTTTCACTTCAACCATCTGATTTGGTGACAGCCATGGGCAACTGCGGATTAGACAAGAAAGACGTTGATTTCACATCTCTTCTCATCAAGAACAAAATTTTCTCGGTCCCAACATACGATGGTGATGATATTGCTACATTCCCTGAATTCTGGGCTCTCTTTTCGACTATGGTTGACAATGGTAATCTCCCCACAATCCTGAAATTCTACATTTTGCGTAGCTGTCTCAAAGGCAAAGCCTTATCTCTTATCAAGCGCTTCCAGACCAAAGAAGCATTATACCCAGCTGCAGTAGCACTCCTGCGCAAAACATACGGTAGAGAACAAGCACAAGAACACGATCTATGTGACCAACTGAACGCAACACGCGCAGCTCGTGACAGTCCATCTAGCCTTCGCGAAACCTTTAATGAGATCGCAGCTATTGTCTCTTCACTCGCCCTCACAACCAATGTTGACAACGCGTTTCTACAGAATTGCATCAGACGCAAATTTCCAGAGAGTGTTATTGATGAGCTAGCTAGAGTTGAGAAAAGGTCTCCCATCACTACTACAAGCCAGCTGCTTGATGAGATCGAAAACGTAGTCATTCACAAAGAGAACCTCGCATATGACACCACACCACGAGATCATGCCCCAGGCTACCAAACACTTCTCACACAATTCAAGGATATGAGAGTAGACAACAAGAAGAATGGAGGCAAGGGTAACAACAAGCAATCGGACCAATGCGGTTTTTGTGATATGTCCAACCATACTTCTGCAAACTGTAGGAAGTTCACCACTCCAGAACAGAGAGAGAAAGCTATTCTGAATGACAACAAATGTTTGCTTTGCTTCAGAAAGTACCACTCAAGTAGACAATGTCGCGGTGCGATTCAAAAGTGTACTGCTTGCTCACGCAAACACAATATTCTCCTGTGTCAGGACTCCACCCGCTCCAATCGCAACTCCTCCCGCTCGCCTTCCACAACACGAGCTACCTACACGAGAGTGAGTCCCTACAACCGTTATGGAAATGGATACAACAACAGTAGGTCATTCGGCAATAGACCCCAGTTCAACAGATCGTACAATCGTTCACCATACCGTTCACCTTCTCGCTCTCGTTACTCTCGTGACTTCTCTCGTGACAACCGCTCAGGTGGCTTTCGAGGAGGTGGCATGAATCGTTTCCGCAATTTCTCGCGCAATCAGTCTCGCTCTCGCTTCGATAATCGTGACTTTTCACGCAGCCAGTCTCGCTCGCGCTTTGACAATCGTGACCGCAAGGTACGATTTCGCGACAATCGATCGCGCACACCTTCCTTTCGAGTGAATATTGCATCTTCCTCTGGTAATCTCATGATGGCACGTCTTAACGTTTGTGATGCTGATGGCAACCTCATCACTCTTAACGCTATTCTTGATTCTGGCGCCGATACCAATTTTATCACGTCGTCTGCTGCTCGCGCACTTCAATGTGATATTCTGCAAGCGAACAAAGATATCAACATTCTATTGTTCGGGGATGAACGCGTGAAAGCCAAGACTGACGTTGTTCGCGTAGACATTGTACTTGATTCAGGAGAAATCCTTGCCTGCGATATGCATACGAAAGACGCTCTTACCCGCCCAGTTCACGTAGCCCCGATTGAACAACGCGATGTTGAATACTTAGAGAGACACGGTGGCGTGGTCGAATGGAGACAGAGTGAGTGCATTGAACCTGACATTTTGATAGGCATCACCCATTTCTGGCGCATCATGAATTCTGATTCCCCTAGTTTTGAGCTACCATCAGGGCTCATGGCACGTGCATCACAAGTAGGGCACATCATCTGTGGTCGAAAGACAACAGATGGCAGTGCAGATAGGAATGAGTTTCATATTAACATGATCCGAAACGAGACAGGGGATGAATTGAAAGTACTCTATGATTTGGACACTCTTGGCATCAAGGACACGGTGTTTGACGGGGATGTAAACGATAAGGTGGTACAATCTTTTGAAAAGTCCACCATGATTGACTGGGAAGTCGGGATTTCTGTTTGCTGGCCCTGGAAAGAGGGTATGAAAGAACAGCTAGCCGACAACTATCCGGTAGCCCTGCGTCGCTTTTATCAACAGGTCACACAAGCACAACGGGACGATAAGGTCTTCGCTGCGTTTGTGAAGAACTTTGAAGAGCAGGAAGCGCGCGGGTTTATCGAGGATGTTCCGGATGGTGATCCACCGGAAGGGGTTCCCATATATTATATTCCTTATCAGTCTGTCACGAAGGCTGACAGTAAGACAACCAAGGTCCGTATAGTGTATGATGCCTCTAGCCACATGAAAGGGGTGCGATCTTTGAATGAGTGCTTGCATGCCGGCCCCACCATCTTACCAGACATTACGGGAATGTTAATTAGATGCAGAATTGGTCGTTACATATGTATCTCAGACATTGAGAAGGCATTTTTGCAAATTCACCTTCAAGAACAAGATAGAGATGTTACGAGATTTCTGTGGCTGAAAGATATCAATCAACCACCATCTAGTGAGAATATTCGAGTCATGCGGTTCACGAGAATTCCGTTCGGAGTGATCTCGTCTCCTTTCCTGCTCGGAAAGAGCATCTTGCATTTTCTCGATCAATCTGATTGCCCTGAGCATATCAAACAATCTATTCGCGAAAACATGTATGTTGACAATCTCATGATTACGTTTGACAATGAGGAGGAGATGAGCGAGATATACAAGGAATCCAAGAAAGTTTTCACTGACATGCACATGAATCTTCGCGAGTATGCGAGCAATCTGTCTTATCTATCTAGCATTGTTCCAGATATTGATCGTTCAGATGATCTCAAACAGAAGATTCTGGGTTACGAGTGGGATACTAGAGATGACTCTCTGAGTGTGAAGAAACCTAAGGCCATTTCTGTTGATAAGAGGTTTACTCGACGCAACATTTTGAAGTTTGTTGCTGGGTTCTTTGACCCTGTGTCAATGTTCGCTCCACTCTACACTGCAGGGAAGATTCTCTTGCAGGATGTGTGGAAGTTGAACACTGGGTGGGACGATCACATCACTGATAGTGAAGTGACTTTGCGATTCACAGAGTACCAAAACATTCTCATGAACGCTACTCTAACGTTTCCACGTGCTATCATATCGGTTCCGGAAGGCAATCAGTTAGTCATATTTTCGGACGCATCTATTCGTGCTTATGCTGCAGTCGCATACATTCGCGCACCGGTACCCAATGAGAGTTACTATGCGAACAGTATCATACTAGCAAAGCAGCGCCTATCTTCTCAGAAAGGGATGACTATACCACGTTTGGAACTGTTGAGTATCCTTTTGGCATGCAAAATGGCACAGACCATTTTGCGAGAATCGCATCTGAAGATTTCCAAGGTTTTTCTCATGTCTGACAGTACGATATCTCTCTCTTGGATCAAGAAGAAGGAGAAGATTAGGTTTCGACAATTTGTCGAGAATAGAGTGCGCACGATCATTGATATTATTCAGAGCATTGAGGATTCCGGTATTCCTGTAGAGTTACGTCATGTTTCATCAGGTGACAACAGTAGCGATCACGCAACTAGGACAAATCTGACTTTCGATGAGATGATTTCTAGCAATTGGTTTCACGGACCAGAGTGGTTGTGTAGAGATGAGACAGAATGGCCAGAGAGTGTGAACGTCTTTGAGGTAGTTGACCCACATGTGGAAAAGGAGATAGCTAAGGAGTCAGCGGGACATTACAACCAGCCTGAGGTGATTGCTATGATGGTTTCCGCTGAGGAACACATCAATGAAATTGATGAGAAGTTGACAAACTATCATGACGGGTTGGAACGAGAATTCCATAGATCAAACAGCTACAAGAAAGTTCTCGCAATTACTGCTTATGTCCTCCGCGCAGTAAAGACTATGCTCTGGAAAACTAAGAACATTGAATTGATCAACCGTGTTTTTGATTCGATCCCTACTCTCAATCGCGTTGCCTTGGGCACTGACGCGGGCGAATATTTGACTTTTGAGTGCCTTGAGAGCGCGCGAGAACAACTCATTCGCATGCATCAACGTACCCATCGCAGACGCATTCTCCGCATGAAGAACAATGTTCATGAAGATCTCGACGGTATTTTCAAGCAGTATGGAAGGTTTGGCGCAAGCGATGAGGTTGAGGTACACGATCGACCAGCATTACAGATCAAGTCTGCTCTGGGCGAATTACTCGTCAACGACATTCATTTGTCACACTTTCATTGTGGTCCAAACACCGTTTTAGGCATGATTCATGAATCTTACTATGCGCCTAGGGCTAGAGGAGTGATCAAACAACTCCTCAAACGGTGCGTACCTTGTCGTAAGCGAGAGAACCATTCCTTTGCAGTCCCCCCTTACGCTAACCTGCCAAAGGCACGAGTGAATAGATGCCGCCCATTCCAACACTGCGCACTTGACTGCTACGGCCCCATTACGGTAGAGGTCGCGAGCGGTCAGAAACAGAAAGCATGGGTATGCTTATTCACATGTTTCGCAAGTCGTCTGCTACATGCAGAAGCTCTATACAGTATGAATACTAAGGAGTTTCTAATGTGCCTGAAACGCTTTTTCGCTACTTGGGGTGTGAGCGATACATTCACAAGCGATAACGCTACGACGTTTCACTTAGCTGCTGAAATCATGAAAGATACACTGTTTGCTGAGTTGGTCCAGGAAGTGGACAAGACCCCTATTCGCACCAAGACGAGATGGTTTTTCAGTACTCCTCTCGCACCACACGAGAACGGTTTAGTGGAAAGGAAAGTACGTGCGAGCAAAAAGGCACTGAGACATGCGATTGGCACGAGCATACCTGATAGGACGACTTTCGAAACTTTATTGAAACAGTGCACTTTCCTTTGCAATGCGACACCACTAACGTACGTTGATCAAGGTGCGAATGACTATCAGGTGCTACGTCCTATCGATCTAGTGTTACCTAAGGTCAGATCCCCCTATTATGAGAAATTTTCTAACGAGTATGAGGAGATGTTGGAATCTTTCCTTGATGTAGAGAAACAGGTCAATCGTTTCTGGTCAGTGTGGAAACGCGACTACTTACTTGACAACAAGAATTTCGGAAGCATTCCACGCAAAAATCAAGCGCATGCGGCACAGAACGCTCCCGCAGTAGGCGAGGTTGTTTTGGTCAAGGATGACAACCTTCCTCGTTTAAGATGGAGAATGGCACGCGTTCTAGAGCTGAAACGCAGAAGGGATGGGGAAATCAAGTCCGCGGTTTTGCAAACACACAAGGGCAAACTAGTTCGTTCAGTGCAAATGCTCGTTCCCCTCTCACTTCGTCCTGATAGGAGCACACTCATAGAGGCAGCGCGTTCTATTTCCGACGCGACACAAGGGGACAACGTGAGCCAGGTGGAGGATCCTCCCGAAGAGGAGGAAGCTAGGGTCAATAGTTCAAGTGTGGTAATGGACCTGTGGAGGATGGCACGCAAGTGCGTGTTCATGCCTACGTTCATCATCATGCTGCTCATTGCTTGTTTCCCAGTAACCTCGGCTTCTGTAGTAGAGATGCGAAACGTTTCCGCTCTCGGTGGGATGGTCCCCTTTGAAGATTTCGTTCCCAACGTCACAGTAACATCAACTAGACCCTCCACTACGAAACTACCACCCACAACCACTAAGCCTCCCACTACTACTACCACACCGACGGTGACCACTCGAGTGACCACACACGCTCCTACTACTACGACAACCAAACTTCCGAGTACTACAACTACGTTAGTGAGAACTACTGCACAATCTAGGTCTAGTGTGAAGGTGACAACGAGGGGTAGCACAACAACACCTAGTACAACGACTACGTCGACCGTAAAATCACCTTCACCATCAAAAATCGTAGATCTCGATGACAACTATATGAACTCGGAAACAGAATGGTATATACGAACCGATGGTTTTGCAGTGGCATCGTCCTCTGGATCCAACATGAATCTCCACGCGAGGCATCCCAACGCGAAGCAGCCCAACCAACCCGCAATCGACGAAGACAAGGTACATCCTTTATTTCCAATTGCATATTTGAACAAACGTGAGGGTAATGGCACTCGAATTTCTGTCGTTTCTTTCCCTGATGACCCCGCTAACATGACTTGCGCAAAATCTGGTGTGAACATTTACGATCCAGTAGCTGAACAACGCAGTAAGATATGTGCAGGTGACTTCTGCATTGAGGTTGAGAAAACCGATAGTTCAACGATAGTGTTCCCTAGCGATGTGACGATTCATCCATATACAGCCAACTGGCGCAAATCGTACGAGGGAAAGTATCATCTTCTAGCAATCACATGCCCCTCTCAGAACTATTGCGCCAATTTACCTTGTACGATTTGTTACCTAGAGATTCTTCTCAACCCACGATGTAGCGAATTCCTATTTGGTCTATACACAAGTCTGACAATTCTATCTCTCATACTAGTGACATACACTTGTTGTAAGTATAAGTGCAATGTGAAACGATTCGGTCTCGATATCTGGGTAGGCGTGAAACGGTCAACCCTATGGTTGTGGGATCACTGTGTCAACGGCTGGCATAAATGTAAGTGCCTGTGTGCTAGACGTTGGGGAAACCATACGAGTAGACGTACACAACGTAGAGCTGACGCGTATAGACAACGAGTAGGGCGCCGCCCACACATCTCTGCCCCAGATATCCCTCTCGTAGATATGCCATTAGTACCCACTCGCTACGCTCCTCCCCCTCCTACAGATAACGTTCTTGCTTCATTAGCACATGAGCCGAGAGTCGCAGATACAACAATGTCTAGACGTTCTGGGATTCTTACTTCGATCTCTAATCACATAACTAGCGTGATGACGAAACGTAGAGATCACGTAGCCGGTGTCACAAGTAATCAGTCATCATATAGTGACATTTCCTTGGAGGGGGACACGATTCGTTGGAGCCCGTCCTTCTATAACAATGCGAATACCCCGGTGACAACTCACAACAGTGCAACACCCCCCTCGGCCCCTTACGTGACCTCGCCGATTTCACCTATATCTCTATCTGAACCTCTACTGCCAGGTGAAGAGGAAGGTATTGCACTGTTTCGCAGTTGGTACCGAGCGCATTATCCCCCATCGCAACAACAAGTCCGTCCCCCCACACGTAGAGTGCTTTTCCCGCAATCGATCGCTTCGACACTGACTTTGTTTGTGGCAATAATGGCTCTCATTTCTCCGACTCACGCTATCATTTGCGACCATTCGATCCCAATCACACACAACGAAACAGTGTGTGAGAACGACGAAACAGTGTGTGAGAAGACATAGTGAGAGAGGAGGGATGCAAGCGAGAACCGTCTGCTCCGAACCCTTCCTCCATCATGGCCTTCTCGTAACGGACGCAGATGAGTTTGTTGTGCACCACGAATTCCATCTTACATTGAGGCTGTTGGCACACCACTCTCTCCGACACCTCTCGCGGTTTGAACGCGACCCACTGGCACCTCCAGACGTTGTGGTTGTGGATGTTGTACTCGCCACAAACCCCACATAAACTGTACCTCTGGACGATCTCTAGTCGGGCTGCGGTGGAGAGAGCGAGTACCAGTGGGCATTCGAACACTCCGTGGCCCTTGGCTCCGCACGCTCGGAAACGGCACGTCACCCGTGACCTCCTCATGGCGTCGTCCTCCTGTCTCTTCATGAACGTTTCTTCATTTTGAATCTGACGGTACATCTCGTTGGCCAACAGTCCTGCGCCCGCCAGCTCTACCCTCTGATCGCGTCGACGCTTCACTGCATGTGCGGTCGTCTGGAATTTCCACTATCTAGTCTCTCTATTAAAAATATCTCTGATATCAAAAAAAAAAATTTTGATACTAAATATTGGTATGGTACAGTGATATAGTATATTCTCGAGCATGAATGGGAATGTGGGAGAAATGACGTAATCAGGAAGAGTCAGGACTTGTGTCGCTACGCAGTGCTTCAATCATTCTCTCTACGATAGTATGGATACCCCTCGGATCATGCAGTCGCTCGCGAATGGGTTGTACACGCAATGCGCGCGCTGCTGCTTTTTCTCTCAAAAGATTCATATGCATTTCGGAGACGATGGACCCTGACTGAGGGAGAGCGTCAACCATTGCCCTCTTCGTCTTGTCCCACCACGAAATCCAGACTTGGAGTTCGCTAGATTGGCGGTGGTAGTCTGAGAAGTGTTCAAGTAGAAGTGCGCGTAGCTGAATTATGACAGTTCAACAAAAGAGTTTATTGTAAAACCAAAACACAAGACACAGTCTGATACACAATATGTCTATAGGGACATTCGATCAAAATCATTGGACATTAGTGCATAGCCTAAATACGTCTCAAATGTGTCTCCCATAATTCTATTTTCTATTGCTTCTTCTAATGTTAGTTTTCCTCTCCATATCTTGACATCATGTATGTACTGTTTGATAATCATCATTTCTATGTTTCTACACTCATTTAACGTAGTCTGAATATGCACACATCCCTCCTCTCTCACTATGTGTTGTGGTATTTCTCCGTTATGGCACAGCACTAAAATTTCTACGGTTTTTAATATGTCTCGGAATGTGTCTGTCAGAGAGAACAATAATTGGACTTGATCCCTCATTGTTTTATAAAATCCTAAATTGAACGGGTGAATTAAAGTATCGTCAGGGGTATCGTATGTCATATCATAGTAGATAAACCTCATACGCAGTGTGGAACACACTATTGCTACCGTGACCCACTCATATACCCTGATAGCCTCTTCTACATTTGGTATTCTTCTATTTTGGCTCGAGAGGGCGTGCTTGAGGTACGTTGACAGCGTATCGTCGCAGTAACCATTCATGAACGCTGCCGGGTGTTGGCAAAAGTCTCGCACGACCGCGTCAGCCGTCTGTAAAATACTCCGTAACTACTTATGCATCCTATGCTGTCATATGTTTTTAAGCAATACGAAAGTAATCAGTAGAGGCTATGAGGCTATATGAGTTGGCACTCACTCGTATCTACGCTTTCGCATCAGTTTTCTTTTCGTTTCACGGATAGTCTGTTTATGTTTCTCCCGTTTCTCCCTTTTCTTATCTGCTTGAGATTTTCTCATAACAGGAAATGTTGTTGGCTGTCTCCCCTCACTGCCCTCTCTCTCTTGCATGCTATACTCTCCTAACGTAAGGGGGTTGTTGTAATACTGGACACGGGTGTGTACTTCAAGTAGTAGCTCTTGCTCCCTCATTATCTCGTCTTCTCTCGCTCTTTTCTCTTCTGCTGTCAGGTAGAAGTTCTCGTGTCTACTAGTCAACTCCGCTAGCCTCTCTTCTGTCTCGAATTCAAAAGTAGTCGAGTCAAATGCGGGTGATTGGCGATCTTCCTCGTGGATCTCTCTCTTCATTCCTTTCTCCCACTTCATTCCTCACTCCTTCTTTTCATCATCAGTCGGAGAGAACAGAGGGAGAGATTCGACCGCTTCGAACTGAAGGGAGACATCAGTCGGAGATCTCGAGAAAAGACAAAAGAAAATGGAATCTTTCCCACAACATTCCATAATATCGCGCGGTGAGATGTCAACAAACCATTGTCATTCCTATTTCTCGTATTGTTCGTGGACAGTCGAACTGTCATGCGTCTATTATACTACATTTTATTCGCTTTCTTCTGCACTGTTACCTATGCCAGTGACTCGGATGTTCCGATTTGGACTCTCCGATCACCTACTCTGTGTGGTTGTGATCCCGTCTCGCACACCTACTGCGTTGGCTTGCGAGGGTAAGTGACTGAGAAAAAATCTATCAGCACTGTGTATAGGCTATATGTATATGATTATAATTTTAGTCTCTCGGTGCAATATTGCGTACAATCTATCCCCGATCACGTCATCTATTCATGGAATCTGACTCCACCACCTGTTACTACTTCTACTACCGCGACTACACCAGGTAGCTCATATAACTATGTATATACAATGTTTTGACATAATTCTATGAATTAGTGCGTACTACTCCATGCCCTCGGTGTACCTGCCCACAGGTGACCTGTCCTCTAGTGACCTGTCCCACTCTGCGGACTGAAACTACTACTGGTTGGCATATATGGTACCGTACAATGTGATGAGAGTGTTAATTCTAGATTACTCTCAAACCTCTATTGCTACGACAACGTTCACTACTGCAACGACTCCAATTCACAATAACACTACTCTATCGTCTCCCGCCGAGACGCCGACTATCGCGTATTTCTCTTACGGGTGTGTCGTGTGTATGTCTCTGTGTGTTGTGATAATTGTTGTGGGTGTAGCTGTTTGCGTTGTCCATGCTAGGAAGTCTCTCTCTCACCGCCGTGCTTGTGATACTAGTATGACTACTCGTGTGACGTATGTCTCTAACCCGCTTTCGTCCCTCGACGATTCAGTTTAATTTCACGTGTTGTGATGTGATTGTGATCTAATAGTTAATAAATAATCTCTCGACTAGTACATAAAAAAATAGTTTCACTACGATATGTTAGCGATATTATTTTCGATTTTTAGAAGAGACAAGGGCAGCATCGTCTGCACTGGCACAAAACGAGTAGACACACTATGCCAATGAGAAGGAAACTAATCGTGTATTTGTTAATCAGAGCCATCGCAACAATTTCCGCAAAAGAAGGTAACTCGGGTATATGCAACTCATTGATCGTTTGATATTTTGCTATATCGCGGGTGCTCGAAAGCAAGTGGTTACCAACTCTTTCAAGATTGGTGTATGCTAAATGGCCAGTCAGTCGCACAACAATGATTTTGTTTCCGCACTTCACTCTACAATGTTCATTGATGTCGGCCATACTAAGACGCATGCGCACTGTATGCTCCTCGCCTTCCGGGCCACAACGAAGCAGTTCAAAGTGACGGCTCGGAAAGCATTCCATACTCGCGTGTGTTTCATTAGCGGATACACATCTAACAGTAGCTGTACTACCCATATCACAACCATAACATCCAGTCAGGTGACTATAGTCAGTGATCTCACAATCTATACTCTCTGTCACAGCCTCTAATGCATATGTTGTGTTCAGTTCGATCTGTGCGCGGAGGGAAGTGTGCGTTCTAGATTGTAGGATAGGAGTGAGATCTGGACTGACAATGAGATGATAATTGGATTCTATGAGAGGGAGGGCCGTATCGTGGTCAGATAAAAGCTTAAACAAATCGATGTTATCGCATTCGCATACTACTGTCTCGTCAGTCTGACTACAATCTTTACACTGTTCATTATAATGACAATTTCCGGTTGCATCACAGCTCAACGCTAATCTATGGCCAAAATCAAATTCATCGCTAGGTAGGACAGCTATATGTTTGTCTTGTTGTATGAAATAGCTATGTTGACGGGGATTGGTGTGGAAGTTGATAGACATGATTGTAAGCATGCTTTTGTTGTTGTACCGCTCACTTGCGCCGTCGCTCATTTCGAACGTGTAGGAATGGGACTTTTGATTGGGTGTGATTGTAGTGATCTCTATTGGAATACTCGCTTCCCAGCTGGCACAATTGTACAGCTGGAACATAGAGTCATTCATAACGCGACTAAATGAGCGGCGGAACATACAAGCGGTGCCTGGCAATAGACAGTGACATGACCAGAGACTAGTGCAAGCTGATGGTTCGCAATAGCTGAACCCAAGATGGTCATTAGCAGAAATGAGACCGGGGATACGAGTCTGATGATGAACATCCAGACACTTATTGCCGCTACAAAGAGATGAACCGGGACACCTGCGAATCGCTTCTACTTCCACACTGACATTCTTTGTATACATAATGGAACCCTTTGTGCAACGCCAATTGATTTCGTCAATGCTGATAACCTGTTTTGTCACTAACTGATCGCCGTGCATTACATTAACACAGATATGTTTCGCGCGTGGTGTAAATGACAAATCAGCAATTGTTTTCGCAATGCATTTTCCGTTCTCACACACTGTTTCGTTGTGTGTGATTGGGATCGAATGGTCGCAAATGATAGCGTGAGTCGGAGAAATGAGAGCCATTATTGCCACAAACAAAGTCAGTGTCGAAGCGATCGATTGCGGGAAAAGCACTCTACGTGTGGGGGGACGGACTTGTTGTTGCGATGGGGGATAATGCGCTCGGTACCAACTGCGAAACAGTGCAATACCTTCCTCTTCACCTGGCAGTAGAGGTTCAGATAGAGATATAGGTGAAATCGGCGAGGTCACGTAAGGGGCCGAGGGGGGTGTTGCACTGTTGTGAGTTGTCACCGGGGTATTCGCATTGTTATAGAAGGACGGGCTCCAACGAATCGTGTCCCCCTCCAAGGAAATGTCACTATATGATGACTGATTACTTGTGACACCGGCTACGTGATCTCTACGTTTCGTCATCACGCTAGTTATGTGATTAGAGATCGAAGTAAGAATCCCAGAACGTCTAGACATTGTTGTATCTGCGACTCTCGGCTCATGTGCTAATGAAGCAAGAACGTTATCTGTAGGAGGGGGAGGAGCGTAGCGAGTGGGTACTAATGGCATATCTACGAGAGGGATATCTGGGGCAGAGATGTGTGGGCGGCGCCCTACTCGTTGTCTATACGCGTCAGCTCTACGTTGTGTACGTCTACTCGTATGGTTTCCCCAACGTCTAGCACACAGGCACTTACATTTATGCCAGCCGTTGACACAGTGATCCCACAACCATAGGGTTGACCGTTTCACGCCTACCCAGATATCGAGACCGAATCGTTTCACATTGCACTTATACTTACAACAAGTGTATGTCACTAGTATGAGAGATAGAATTGTCAGACTTGTGTATAGACCAAATAGGAATTCGCTACATCGTGGGTTGAGAAGAATCTCTAGGTAACAAATCGTACAAGGTAAATTGGCGCAATAGTTCTGAGAGGGGCATGTGATTGCTAGAAGATGATACTTTCCCTCGTACGATTTGCGCCAGTTGGCTGTATATGGATGAATCGTCACATCGCTAGGGAACACTATCGTTGAACTATCGGTTTTCTCAACCTCAATGCAGAAGTCACCTGCACATATCTTACTGCGTTGTTCAGCTACTGGATCGTAAATGTTCACACCAGATTTTGCGCAAGTCATGTTAGCGGGGTCATCAGGGAAAGAAACGACAGAAATTCGAGTGCCATTACCCTCACGTTTGTTCAAATATGCAATTGGAAATAAAGGATGTACCTTGTCTTCGTCGATTGCGGGTTGGTTGGGCTGCTTCGCGTTGGGATGCCTCGCGTGGAGATTCATGTTGGATCCAGAGGACGATGCCACTACAAACACATACCTTCTCCAATTTGCACAGGGCGTATCATACGATAACGATCCCGCAGTAGGTGTTCCACTAGCGCGCACTCATCGCGATGCTTATGTAGATGCAATCAAAGACACCATAGGAAAAATCGAGACAGTGAATTCCACTTTGAACAATTACATATCCCAGGGAGTGAGACTATCTGATGAGACAGAGGCAAACGATTTCCGCATGCTGTGGACGGGTCAAAAATCTATTTGCATCGCAGCGTTTGAAAAGGCAGTCCAACTTCTCAATTCCCTAGACAAACGCATGAATGAACTAGCTACCATCAAAACCGCATACAATACAGCACAGGCATCGTGCGCAGATAGCCTGGATATATCTAAGCCCATGGAACTTGCTTCATACTGTAACAGCTCTCTGGTAGACAAGACCCGCAACATTTTTGACATCAGTGAGATCATCCTGCAAAACAATAGTACAAACAACTCTGTCCCCCTTCCTCCAACCGCTCTTTCACTTCAACCATCTGATTTGGTGACAGCCATGGGCAACTGCGGATTAGACAAGAAAGACGTTGATTTCACATCTCTTCTCATCAAGAACAAAATTTTCTCGGTCCCAACATACGATGGTGATGATATTGGTGAGAGAGTAGGTAGTAGAAGTAGTAACAGGTGGTGGAGTCAGATTCCATGAATAGATGACGTGATCGGGGATAGATTGTACGCAATATTGCACCGAGAGACTAAAATTATAATCATATACATATAGCCTATACACAGTGCTGATAGATTTTTTCTCAGTCACTTACCCTCGCAAGCCAACGCAGTAGGTGTGCGAGACGGGATCACAACCACACAGAGTAGGTGATCGGAGAGTCCAAATCGGAACATCCGAGTCACTGGCATAGGTAACAGTGCAGAAGAAAGCGAATAAAATGTAGTATAATAGACGCATGACAGTTCGACTGTCCACGAACAATACGAGAAATAGGAATGACAATGGTTTGTTGACATCTCACCGCGCGATATTATGGAATGTTGTGGGAAAGATTCCATTTTCTTTTGTCTTTTCTCGAGATCTCCGACTGATGTCTCCCTTCAGTTCGAAGCGGTCGAATCTCTCCCTCTGTTCTCTCCGACTGATGATGAAAAGAAGGAGTGAGGAATGAAGTGGGAGAAAGGAATGAAGAGAGAGATCCACGAGGAAGATCGCCAATCACCCGCATTTGACTCGACTACTTTTGAATTCGAGACAGAAGAGAGGCTAGCGGAGTTGACTAGTAGACACGAGAACTTCTACCTGACAGCAGAAGAGAAAAGAGCGAGAGAAGACGAGATAATGAGGGAGCAAGAGCTACTACTTGAAGTACACACCCGTGTCCAGTATTACAACAACCCCCTTACGTTAGGAGAGTATAGCATGCAAGAGAGAGAGGGCAGTGAGGGGAGACAGCCAACAACATTTCCTGTTATGAGAAAATCTCAAGCAGATAAGAAAAGGGAGAAACGGGAGAAACATAAACAGACTATCCGTGAAACGAAAAGAAAACTGATGCGAAAGCGTAGATACGAGTGAGTGCCAACTCATATAGCCTCATAGCCTCTACTGATTACTTTCGTATTGCTTAAAAACATATGACAGCATAGGATGCATAAGTAGTTACGGAGTATTTTACAGACGGCTGACGCGGTCGTGCGAGACTTTTGCCAACACCCGGCAGCGTTCATGAATGGTTACTGCGACGATACGCTGTCAACGTACCTCAAGCACGCCCTCTCGAGCCAAAATAGAAGAATACCAAATGTAGAAGAGGCTATCAGGGTATATGAGTGGGTCACGGTAGCAATAGTGTGTTCCACACTGCGTATGAGGTTTATCTACTATGATATGACATACGATACCCCTGACGATACTTTAATTCACCCGTTCAATTTAGGATTTTATAAAACAATGAGGGATCAAGTCCAATTATTGTTCTCTCTGACAGACACATTCCGAGACATATTAAAAACCGTAGAAATTTTAGTGCTGTGCCATAACGGAGAAATACCACAACACATAGTGAGAGAGGAGGGATGTGTGCATATTCAGACTACGTTAAATGAGTGTAGAAACATAGAAATGATGATTATCAAACAGTACATACATGATGTCAAGATATGGAGAGGAAAACTAACATTAGAAGAAGCAATAGAAAATAGAATTATGGGAGACACATTTGAGACGTATTTAGGCTATGCACTAATGTCCAATGATTTTGATCGAATGTCCCTATAGACATATTGTGTATCAGACTGTGTCTTGTGTTTTGGTTTTACAATAAACTCTTTTGTTGAACTGTCATAATTCAGCTACGCGCACTTCTACTTGAACACTTCTCAGACTACCACCGCCAATCTAGCGAACTCCAAGTCTGGATTTCGTGGTGGGACAAGACGAAGAGGGCAATGGTTGACGCTCTCCCTCAGTCAGGGTCCATCGTCTCCGAAATGCATATGAATCTTTTGAGAGAAAAAGCAGCAGCGCGCGCATTGCGTGTACAACCCATTCGCGAGCGACTGCATGATCCGAGGGGTATCCATACTATCGTAGAGAGAATGATTGAAGCACTGCGTAGCGACACAAGTCCTGACTCTTCCTGATTACGTCATTTCTCCCACATTCCCATTCATGCTCGAGAATATACTATATCACTGTACCATACCAATATTTAGTATCAAAATTTTTTTTTTTGATATCAGAGATATTTTTAATAGAGAGACTAGATAGTGGAAATTCCAGACGACCGCACATGCAGTGAAGCGTCGACGCGATCAGAGGGTAGAGCTGGCGGGCGCAGGACTGTTGGCCAACGAGATGTACCGTCAGATTCAAAATGAAGAAACGTTCATGAAGAGACAGGAGGACGACGCCATGAGGAGGTCACGGGTGACGTGCCGTTTCCGAGCGTGCGGAGCCAAGGGCCACGGAGTGTTCGAATGCCCACTGGTACTCGCTCTCTCCACCGCAGCCCGACTAGAGATCGTCCAGAGGTACAGTTTATGTGGGGTTTGTGGCGAGTACAACATCCACAACCACAACGTCTGGAGGTGCCAGTGGGTCGCGTTCAAACCGCGAGAGGTGTCGGAGAGAGTGGTGTGCCAACAGCCTCAATGTAAGATGGAATTCGTGGTGCACAACAAACTCATCTGCGTCCGTTACGAGAAGGCCATGATGGAGGAAGGGTTCGGAGCAGACGGTTCTCGCTTGCTGGAGCAGCAAGCCAGGGAGGAGAAGGAGCGCCAAGAGCGACAGCAGTACCAAGGCAACCGAGCCCTACATGGGTTCATGGAGCCTCGTCAACCGACTCCTCAGCCCACCGCCGCTCACCAGCCCAGCGCACCTTCAGACTCGGATTCTAGAGCCGCCAGCAGAGCCAGCAACGCAACGGGAACCGCTGAGGCAGCACTACTCAATGACCTGAACATGGCGGGGGAGTGTGCACCGGTTGAAACGATGGGAGACGAAGACTTGCTGCTCGGGGCCAACGAGGAGTGGCAAGGGTGAAAAACATATTGAAATGTATATATTATGATGCTTTTTTTTGGAATTCGGTGATAGTATATAATATATTCTCGAGCATTTCTTTCTCTCTATTTTTTCTACCCTACCCTATGTGTGACATTGTTGAGATTACGGTTATGAGTGAAAATTGATGTCTCTATTTCTTCGTGTTCATTGTCATCTTCTTATGTTCCATGACAGCAGAAAAATCTCGAAATTCTATAAAAATGCGCAATATTTGAAAACCCAAAAAATAAACAATTACGGGTACATGTGTTGCGTTTGATTTGACGTCCTCCTTCCAGGAGAAGACGATCCAGGAGTACGGGAGAAGAGAGAGTATGTACGTAAGGGGTAGATTTTGGAGAAAAGGAGTTTCAAATATAGAACAGACTAGAAGAAATATTCATTCCGTTGGAATATGAAGCAGAGAATGGACTTGTCGCGAGCGAAACGTACACATAACCACAACTACTAGCCCCCACCCCCCTCGCCCCAAATCGATAATGCCACGCACACTCACACGAGCGCAATTATAGGAATGCAGTGGTGTGAGTATGCAGCCTAGAAAGAAAGAAAATTTTTTCGTGAAAACTGATTTTGATGATTTGGTGTTTTGATTTAGTGAGATGGGATTCATGCACTGATTTAGCCACGATCTGCATTTTATGTGCCTATTCATGGTATTTGTCTGCCCTCGAGTAATTTTGGAATCCGCCGAATTTAAACGCGCGGGGGTGGTCTGACGCACGCGCTATAGCGAAACGTCATAAAAAGATATCCACCGCTAGAACGGTCGGTCGTTTTATTAGGCGCTTTTCGCAAGATGTGACCCTTGAATGGGAACTTCGCCTTTTCTTCGCCACACCACCACCTTCTCGCCGCGTCGTCGCCGCGTCCTCATCGTCGTCGCCGCGCCGTCATCGTCACCCCATCGCCGCGTCGTCACTCCAACACCGTCGACTACGATGCTCGTCCACTTATCGCCACCGTCCGTCGTCCAAGGACACCGACAGGGACAGCACAGTCGCCCCCGGGAGTGTCGCGGCCAGAGGCCACGCAAGGAGGTTCGGCCCCGCCCATCCGACGCCCCACCCCCTCGAGAGGAGAAGGCAGGCACTCTTCACAGGAGCGACACGGAGAACAGTCGCGCCCTCCCATTCTCACTATCGCTATATTCCTTATGTCATAAAGGTCTATTGGTCTAATCGATGTGTGTGTTATGTGAGAGTCTATTAGGAGTGAGCTGGATTGGAATAGGTCGGTTTCTGCATTGGGTTTGATATCACTGAACCACCTGGTAATAACGTAGGAATCTTAGATAGTAGACTGGAATCATACTAGGAATAACCCATCTGCCGAAACAGTTCACGTAGCCCCGATTGAACAACGCGATGTTGAATACTTAGAGAGACACGGTGGCGTGGTCGAATGGAGACAGAGTGAGTGCATTGAACCTGACATTTTGATAGGCATCACCCATTTCTGGCGCATCATGAATTCTGATTCCCCTAGTTTTGAGCTACCATCAGGGCTCATGGCACGTGCATCACAAGTAGGGCACATCATCTGTGGTCGAAAGACAACAGATGGCAGTGCAGATAGGAATGAGTTTCATATTAACATGATCCGAAACGAGACAGGGGATGAATTGAAAGTACTCTATGATTTGGACACTCTTGGCATCAAGGACACGGTGTTTGACGGGGATGTAAACGATAAGGTGGTACAATCTTTTGAAAAGTCCACCATGATTGACTGGGAAGTCGGGATTTCTGTTTGCTGGCCCTGGAAAGAGGGTATGAAAGAACAGCTAGCCGACAACTATCCGGTAGCCCTGCGTCGCTTTTATCAACAGGTCACACAAGCACAACGGGACGATAAGGTCTTCGCTGCGTTTGTGAAGAACTTTGAAGAGCAGGAAGCGCGCGGGTTTATCGAGGATGTTCCGGATGGTGATCCACCGGAAGGGGTTCCCATATATTATATTCCTTATCAGTCTGTCACGAAGGCTGACAGTAAGACAACCAAGGTCCGTATAGTGTATGATGCCTCTAGCCACATGAAAGGGGTGCGATCTTTGAATGAGTGCTTGCATGCCGGCCCCACCATCTTACCAGACATTACGGGAATGTTAATTAGATGCAGAATTGGTCGTTACATATGTATCTCAGACATTGAGAAGGCATTTTTGCAAATTCACCTTCAAGAACAAGATAGAGATGTTACGAGATTTCTGTGGCTGAAAGATATCAATCAACCACCATCTAGTGAGAATATTCGAGTCATGCGGTTCACGAGAATTCCGTTCGGAGTGATCTCGTCTCCTTTCCTGCTCGGAAAGAGCATCTTGCATTTTCTCGATCAATCTGATTGCCCTGAGCATATCAAACAATCTATTCGCGAAAACATGTATGTTGACAATCTCATGATTACGTTTGACAATGAGGAGGAGATGAGCGAGATATACAAGGAATCCAAGAAAGTTTTCACTGACATGCACATGAATCTTCGCGAGTATGCGAGCAATCTGTCTTCTCTATCTAGCATTGTTCCAGATATTGATCGTTCAGATGATCTCAAACAGAAGATTCTGGGTTACGAGTGGGATACTAGAGATGACTCTCTGAGTGTGAAGAAACCTAAGGCCATTTCTGTTGATAAGAGGTTTACTCGACGCAACATTTTGAAGTTTGTTGCTGGGTTCTTTGACCCTGTGTCAATGTTCGCTCCACTCTACACTGCAGGGAAGATTCTCTTGCAGGATGTGTGGAAGTTGAACACTGGGTGGGACGATCACATCACTGATAGTGAAGTGACTTTGCGATTCACAGAGTACCAAAACATTCTCATGAACGCTACTCTAACGTTTCCACGTGCTATCATATCGGTTCCGGAAGGCAATCAGTTAGTCATATTTTCGGACGCATCTATTCGTGCTTATGCTGCAGTCGCATACATTCGCGCACCGGTACCCAATGAGAGTTACTATGCGAACAGTATCATACTAGCAAAGCAGCGCCTATCTTCTCAGAAAGGGATGACTATACCACGTTTGGAACTGTTGAGTATCCTTTTGGCATGCAAAATGGCACAGACCATTTTGCGAGAATCGCATCTGAAGATTTCCAAGGTTTTTCTCATGTCTGACAGTACGATATCTCTCTCTTGGATCAAGAAGAAGGAGAAGATTAGGTTTCGACAATTTGTCGAGAATAGAGTGCGCACGATCATTGATATTATTCAGAGCATTGAGGATTCCGGTATTCCTGTAGAGTTACGTCATGTTTCATCAGGTGACAACAGTAGCGATCACGCAACTAGGACAAATCTGACTTTCGATGAGATGATTTCTAGCAATTGGTTTCACGGACCAGAGTGGTTGTGTAGAGATGAGACAGAATGGCCAGAGAGTGTGAACGTCTTTGAGGTAGTTGACCCACATGTGGAAAAGGAGATAGCTAAGGAGTCAGCGGGACATTACAACCAGCCTGAGGTGATTGCTATGATGGTTTCCGCTGAGGAACACATCAATGAAATTGATGAGAAGTTGACAAACTATCATGACGGGTTGGAACGAGAATTCCATAGATCAAACAGCTACAAGAAAGTTCTCGCAATTACTGCTTATGTCCTCCGCGCAGTAAAGACTATGCTCTGGAAAACTAAGAACATTGAATTGATCAACCGTGTTTTTGATTCGATCCCTACTCTCAATCGCGTTGCCTTGGGCACTGACGCGGGCGAATATTTGACTTTTGAGTGCCTTGAGAGCGCGCGAGAACAACTCATTCGCATGCATCAACGTACCCATCGCAGACGCATTCTCCGCATGAAGAACAATGTTCATGAAGATCTCGACGGTATTTTCAAGCAGTATGGAAGGTTTGGCGCAAGCGATGAGGTTGAGGTACACGATCGACCAGCATTACAGATCAAGTCTGCTCTGGGCGAATTACTCGTCAACGACATTCATTTGTCACACTTTCATTGTGGTCCAAACACCGTTTTAGGCATGATTCATGAATCTTACTATGCGCCTAGGGCTAGAGGAGTGATCAAACAACTCCTCAAACGGTGCGTACCTTGTCGTAAGCGAGAGAACCATTCCTTTGCAGTCCCCCCTTACGCTAACCTGCCAAAGGCACGAGTGAATAGATGCCGCCCATTCCAACACTGCGCACTTGACTGCTACGGCCCCATTACGGTAGAGGTCGCGAGCGGTCAGAAACAGAAAGCATGGGTATGCTTATTCACATGTTTCGCAAGTCGTCTGCTACATGCAGAAGCTCTATACAGTATGAATACTAAGGAGTTTCTAATGTGCCTGAAACGCTTTTTCGCTACTTGGGGTGTGAGCGATACATTCACAAGCGATAACGCTACGACGTTTCACTTAGCTGCTGAAATCATGAAAGATACACTGTTTGCTGAGTTGGTCCAGGAAGTGGACAAGACCCCTATTCGCACCAAGACGAGATGGTTTTTCAGTACTCCTCTCGCACCACACGAGAACGGTTTAGTGGAAAGGAAAGTACGTGCGAGCAAAAAGGCACTGAGACATGCGATTGGCACGAGCATACCTGATAGGACGACTTTCGAAACTTTATTGAAACAGTGCACTTTCCTTTGCAATGCGACACCACTAACGTACGTTGATCAAGGTGCGAATGACTATCAGGTGCTACGTCCTATCGATCTAGTGTTACCTAAGGTCAGATCCCCCTATTATGAGAAATTTTCTAACGAGTATGAGGAGATGTTGGAATCTTTCCTTGATGTAGAGAAACAGGTCAATCGTTTCTGGTCAGTGTGGAAACGCGACTACTTACTTGACAACAAGAATTTCGGAAGCATTCCACGCAAAAATCAAGCGCATGCGGCACAGAACGCTCCCGCAGTAGGCGAGGTTGTTTTGGTCAAGGATGACAACCTTCCTCGTTTAAGATGGAGAATGGCACGCGTTCTAGAGCTGAAACGCAGAAGGGATGGGGAAATCAAGTCCGCGGTTTTGCAAACACACAAGGGCAAACTAGTTCGTTCAGTGCAAATGCTCGTTCCCCTCTCACTTCGTCCTGATAGGAGCACACTCATAGAGGCAGCGCGTTCTATTTCCGACGCGACACAAGGGGACAACGTGAGCCAGGTGGAGGATCCTCCCGAAGAGGAGGAAGCTAGGGTCAATAGTTCAAGTGTGGTAATGGACCTGTGGAGGATGGCACGCAAGTGCGTGTTCATGCCTACGTTCATCATCATGCTGCTCATTGCTTGTTTCCCAGTAACCTCGGCTTCTGTAGTAGAGATGCGAAACGTTTCCGCTCTCGGTGGGATGGTCCCCTTTGAAGATTTCGTTCCCAACGTCACAGTAACATCAACTAGACCCTCCACTACGAAACTACCACCCACAACCACTAAGCCTCCCACTACTACTACCACACCGACGGTGACCACTCGAGTGACCACACACGCTCCTACTACTACGACAACCAAACTTCCGAGTACTACAACTACGTTAGTGAGAACTACTGCACAATCTAGGTCTAGTGTGAAGGTGACAACGAGGGGTAGCACAACAACACCTAGTACAACGACTACGTCGACCGTAAAATCACCTTCACCATCAAAAATCGTAGATCTCGATGACAACTATATGAACTCGGAAACAGAATGGTATATACGAACCGATGGTTTTGCAGTGGCATCGTCCTCTGGATCCAACATGAATCTCCACGCGAGGCATCCCAACGCGAAGCAGCCCAACCAACCCGCAATCGACGAAGACAAGGTACATCCTTTATTTCCAATTGCATATTTGAACAAACGTGAGGGTAATGGCACTCGAATTTCTGTCGTTTCTTTCCCTGATGACCCCGCTAACATGACTTGCGCAAAATCTGGTGTGAACATTTACGATCCAGTAGCTGAACAACGCAGTAAGATATGTGCAGGTGACTTCTGCATTGAGGTTGAGAAAACCGATAGTTCAACGATAGTGTTCCCTAGCGATGTGACGATTCATCCATATACAGCCAACTGGCGCAAATCGTACGAGGGAAAGTATCATCTTCTAGCAATCACATGCCCCTCTCAGAACTATTGCGCCAATTTACCTTGTACGATTTGTTACCTAGAGATTCTTCTCAACCCACGATGTAGCGAATTCCTATTTGGTCTATACACAAGTCTGACAATTCTATCTCTCATACTAGTGACATACACTTGTTGTAAGTATAAGTGCAATGTGAAACGATTCGGTCTCGATATCTGGGTAGGCGTGAAACGGTCAACCCTATGGTTGTGGGATCACTGTGTCAACGGCTGGCATAAATGTAAGTGCCTGTGTGCTAGACGTTGGGGAAACCATACGAGTAGACGTACACAACGTAGAGCTGACGCGTATAGACAACGAGTAGGGCGCCGCCCACACATCTCTGCCCCAGATATCCCTCTCGTAGATATGCCATTAGTACCCACTCGCTACGCTCCTCCCCCTCCTACAGATAACGTTCTTGCTTCATTAGCACATGAGCCGAGAGTCGCAGATACAACAATGTCTAGACGTTCTGGGATTCTTACTTCGATCTCTAATCACATAACTAGCGTGATGACGAAACGTAGAGATCACGTAGCCGGTGTCACAAGTAATCAGTCATCATATAGTGACATTTCCTTGGAGGGGGACACGATTCGTTGGAGCCCGTCCTTCTATAACAATGCGAATACCCCGGTGACAACTCACAACAGTGCAACACCCCCCTCGGCCCCTTACGTGACCTCGCCGATTTCACCTATATCTCTATCTGAACCTCTACTGCCAGGTGAAGAGGAAGGTATTGCACTGTTTCGCATCAGACTCAACTGGAAGTTCATCAGACTCAACTGGAAGTTTGTAGTATTTCGAATCCATTTATCAAAAACAAATGTGAAACAAAAAAAAACCCTCACAATCAGTAAGTATTATTATCGACAAAAGCGTAGCACATACTATTATTATCAATTGAATCTACTGAACCACTAAAATGGCATCGACTCTAACAGACAACGCTTCGCCGTAATTCTATCGAGAACGTCAGTTAGGTTTATTATTTATTCAAAAACATGGCACAGCAAAAACACTCACTATCAACAAGACAGCGTCCCAATCGTTCAGCATAGCGAATCAATTGAACGAACCATATGAATGCATGGGCCAATCGCGAGTAATCCCGCACAAATCCAGATCATAGAGAGCCAATTTGTTGTGCACAAAAAGCCCTGCTATTTTCACATAATTTTCGTTCGTTTGTCCACATCACATTGCCCCTTATCGTGTACGAAACCTTCGAAACACGACCAAACATTGCGAAGGCGTTGTGAAGGAGCTGTTTCGGAGAAACTGACCACAGTTAGGTTTTGATGAGAAGCGCATTTGCATGCATTTGCACCCATCTCCTCACAGTGTCTAGACATGCCGCTTCCCTTCCTCCCCTTCCTCTCCACTCGTCACTCCCCCACCCTGTCGCCCGTCGGATACCCGCGTCGAGAAGAGATGGCCTCCATCACAGAGGTGCGCTCCTCCTCCCCCCCTCTCTCTTTCCCTCCCCCCCTCTCTCTCTCTCTCTCTCTCTCTCTATCTTCTCGTTATTTGAGCTCTGACCGCATATATGGATGACCGCGTAACCCTTGTATGATAGCATCTCCGAGGGTGGCCTGAAAACACGCAGACACACGCATAGTGAGAGTTGTTGTGTGAGATCGGATCTCGCGCGCGCGCGGATTTGCGCCCCTCTTTTGCGCATATCCGCTTGCTCCATTTTCACACGTTTTACACCCTTGTTTGTTTGTTTATTTATTTGTTTACTCATTTTCAGAGCTACGGCGATCCGAGCGACTACACAGACATCGACGTGCCGTAAGTATCACTCATTATCGATCGATCGATAACCATTCGATATTGCAGAAGTCTCGACTCGTACTCGCTCGAGACCGCGCACTCGTTCAACCTCGGCGCGTGTCGCACCGGTAATCGATAATGGATCGATAGAAACTCTATAATTCAATATTTGCAGCCAAGTCGCTGGTGGACGTCTCTTTCGTCGACTTCTACTCGACACCGTCCGGAGACGCGGCGCAGACCACAGACGTCGAGTTCGATCCCGATCAGGTAATCGATAGTTTGATGATAAATCGATAATCGATTGATATTCTCCAGGTGATCGACACCGAGGAGGCGCAGGCGCTCGAACACCACAACGATTTCAGCATGGCGCGCGGAAAGAAGAAGCGACAGAGGTATACGGTAGTCTGGTTACTGTAGGTACAGTAGCCGTTCAGCAAGGCGGAGGCGTCTGTGTCGGACTGCTCGACGGCCACTGTCGGCTCGCTGATTGATGTGAGCGGGGATGCGCCAGCGTCCGAGATCCGGGATATCCAGCATACCCAGAACATCCAGCAGCTCAACGTACTCGGCCCCGCCGCCAGCCCGCGCCAGAAGGACGCTCAGAACGGTACGGTAGCTACAGTATTCCTGTTGTTACTACAGTACACCTAGATCTGGCCGAGTTTGTGGCGCAGCAGCCGGCGGCCGTTTCTCCGTCGGTCGACCTCCTCACTCCCGCCCACTCGCCGGTCGCGTCGCAGGTATACGGTAGACACCGTAATTTTAGTACCATCTACCGTATTCCAGACGGCCCGTACACCGCGCCCGTCCGGTATTCCGGTGCTCCGCAAGCAAAGTGGATGTTGTAAGTTTACTAGTTTACTTTGTTTTCGTGCTAAACGCGTTTTGTGCACAACGTGTCTACACCCACTTTTTTCTGCTTGTACAAAATATGGTCAAAGTTTGGGCAAAGTTCAAAAATGGGTCATAAAATATCATCTATGAACTGTTTATTTTCAGTGACGCCCACGCGTTCTCCCATCGTTCGTCTGCCCAGCCTCTCTGCGCACGCTCGACCGTAAGTACTGTACCTACCGTACCCCTGTTACCGTATACCTAGGTCTTTGATCCCCCGCCCGTCTCCCTCGCGTGTGCTCTCGGCTCGTTCTACTGTCATGTCGGAGACGTTCTTCCCCCTCTCCGAATACTCGGTCGCCGACGCCAAGGTACGGTATCTACAGTATCTTGGATTACTGTACTTTGTATTTAGACGCCCGAGCTGACTGTGTGTTCTCCGTCTGCCGACGAAGGTTCGCTCTACGAGTCTGGCATCGATCTACTCGGCCCGGTGGGAGACGGAGGTTTGTGGTTTGTGGTTTGTGGTTTGTGGTTTGTGGTTTGTAGTTTGATGTTGATTCTGTGCTTTGTGTTTTGTTATTTTGACTTTTCCAGAAGTGACTGTCGACGTCGATGTGGACACTGTGTCCGAAACGGAGCAGATTGCCGAACAGGTATCGACTTATTGATTGCTTTTATTGATTGATCGATTACTAACCTCGACTAATCAGGAGCCAATGGTTGTGGAGATGCGCGCGGCGAGCGCGTGTGGAATTCTGGTACTCGGTGGCGAGAATACTGTAGTGTGAACTTGGGTTACTGTACTTTTGCAGCTCGATCTGTCGCTCTCGATCAACATGACGACTCCCGGCTGCGATGCGCCCATCGAACTCACCAAAATCGTCGTCTGATGACGTCACGCGGTCATTCAATGACGTCACTCCCATTCTTACAGTGTTTCGCACACAACCCATCTTACGATACTCGTTTCTAACCGTTACAAAAACAATAAGTCGCAATCATTATCACTTCTCTCTCGGCAGTGTTCTATTCGCAGTTCTTACAGTTTCCCTCGTCTTGCCGGTGTCACCGCTCACATTGTATAAATTGTGTTCAATAAAAAGAGTTTGTTTATTTACTTGTTTACCCTCCGCAGTTCCTTGCTTGGGGCCTTGCGTGACCACTGTCTCCTCTTGGCCGTTTCCTGAATTGCTTCTTTCTGCGAGGAGGGAGGGCGGAATGCAAATCGCTTGCTCTTTCCCATTAGAACTAGAGTTAGCCGATAGGGCCCTAGGGTTCTCCTTTTTCTATCATCATGATGAAACTCTCGACCTTTTCGCGGAAAGGACTGACCCTCAAAGGAGGTGAGTTCACTAGGTTGTACTCTTTTTACTTTTCACATTGTCGATTATATATGTATTATCTCTAGAAAAGTACATGCGTAATAGAAGGTGGTTTGTCTCGATCTAAATCAACAAAAGCGCATGCATATTTTGAAATCACTTTTATAATCATAACAAAATAATAGTAACACAAACCTGCTTTTGAATTTCATGGAAATTCTTTATAATATATTTTAACAACTAATCGTACTGGAATATAATCAAAACTGAATCAAGTTTTTAATTTAAATTCACAAAACTCGAAACACGTGATGAAACTAGTTTCATTTATTGTTCCGATGAATTATATATGTCATAATCAATCTAGCAAAACAAAATTTAATGGGAGGATTCGAACCCACGACACGTTCAGAATCTTGTAAGCGCTCCCTATGCACTAGGCCATAATATGGTAAGCGGGATGGATGCAGCGATAAGGCATGCTATGCACAAACGCATGCATATACGTATATAGGTGCATGTGAAACTCAATCACTATTGAAGTATGATATCTGAATATAATATCATATTATCATAACATGGTCGTACCTACGTCCCCCGGCAACCGTAGGCTATGAGGCGCGCTTGGTTGCATACGCTTTACACCGCGCCGCTTTGACTCTCCTCTGTGGCCTTCCGTGCGGCCGCAATAATCACACACACACACACACACACACACACACACACACACACACACACACACACACACACACACACACACACACACACACACACACACACACACACACACACACACACACACACACACACACACACACACACACACACACACACATATATATATATATATATATATATATATATATATATATATATATATATATATATATATATATATATATATATATATATATATATATATATATATATATATATATCTACCCCGAGCGCGCTATATCTCCTTTCAGAGACGAGATATAAGAGAAAAGAAACTTGGACCTATTGAACAAACTGCCCGCCCAGGTGATACATAAACGTCTGTATAGTTCGTAAGTATCTCACAATCACTTTCATAGGTGTATTCGATATCGATAGTGCGCAATTCTAGCGCGTAATGTAGTAGAGACAAACCCAAGCGGCGCTGCGCGCTGCTTGTAATGTATCTCAATTCAAACTAAAAGTCCTCTCTATGCAAAAAAATCTAACAAATATACTCCTATCACATCTTTTTTGTTACGTTGGACCAGTGTTATGTCTAATGAGCATCACATCTTATCAATTTGGTACAGAAACATTGAATTTTTCTGACCATCCGGGATTTCCCGGCGATTTTCGCTGAGAATCTATTCGCGTTGTCCGGACAAAGCCCGAATGGCGCGTCTCTCACACTCGAAACATAGGGGTGGTGACAAATGAGGGGGCCTCGTGTTGCGTTCGCCCCCCCCCCCCCTCTCCCTCTCTCCCCCTCCTCTCACACTTTCCCCCCAGGAGACCCGATCTACTTTTGACACGCCAAAAACAGAAACACTGTTGCGGACTTTCCGAGAGAGTTTGACGTTCGAGCCGCGAAAGGAATAGAGTGCAGTGTAGATCCATCACACAGATTCGACCTCCCACGAAGAACATTCATAACAAAACAAAGCAAACATATAGCCGTGGGCGAGTATCATCGCTCCATCATCTCTGGTCTCTGCTTCCTCCCCCAGAATCCCAGAAGATTCCCTATTGTCGGCGCGTGACGCGCTTCCGGTGTATCGTTCCTCTCTCTCGCCTTCGTCTGCTTCTCTGACTCTCTCGCCCATCCATTATCCCTCCACCCGCCGGCGCTTCTGACCCTCGCCGCTAATTTCGCGTTTCTGCCAGTGAGGCTCGCCTTTTCACACACGCCACGCTCGATTTTTGCTCTAGCGGATAGTATTTTATATTCACTACTACTCTATACATTACTCTGTCATAATGTTTGTCATGAACCCTTACCGCAAGGACACCAAGAGTCTCATGAACTACAGTAACGGGAACTACAAGGGTGAGTTCCCGCGCCTGAACCTATGTATGTAGTATTGTAAACTATAAAGAAGAACATGTGTGTTTCGAATTGACCTGATTTTCAATTGTGTTACCGCACGATGCTTGGTCTCGTATATTTGAAAAATGAGTTGTTTCATGGTCGATTTATTACCCATTTATGCTATGAAATACCAATCTCACGAAATGAAACATATTTTAGAATTTACGCGAATAGACATACATACTAGCCAATCCGTGCTCGTGTTTTTTTCTCATTGTCTGTTTGTTGTTGTGTGATTGTCTCTCGGAAAATGCTAACAATAACTTCGGATCGAAAATCGATATTTATGTGTTCAATGTTGTTGTCTACATCGAGAAAATAGAAAATAGGAAATAGAGCACCCGAAAAAAAGAAGTAAAAGTTAAAAAAAAAACAGCTCTCGATTCAAGAGCAGGTATCAATTTATTGATTGATTTATCGATTACTAACCTCGACTAATCAGGAGCCAATGGTTGTGGAGATGCGGAAATCGAAGGAAGACGCCCCTAGCCCAGCGATATTTCCAGCAACAGCCTACGCCAATTTTTACAATAGCCCACATTTTCAGTTTGAATGTCACTTGACTCGAAATACAACACCAATAAGTGCAAAGTTCTTGACTAGCAACGAGTCGCGCTGTGCATGCAGCGACAGCACGAAAAAGAAAACGTAAAGCAAAGAAGGATTGAGAACTTTTTGAAGAGATAAAGTTATAATCTCTTTGAAGTGAGCTATAAAAGTATAAAACTCATGAATACACAACTGAACACAGTTTGGTGAACATTTCAAAATCCAACTGTGATCATAATTTTGCTCTGAGAATGAAAGCTAAATTTATTATGGTTTATCATATCATGACTATTCGCAGAGGTTCCGGATGCGATGACGGACGACAGCGTGAAGAAGGGCAACGTGCTCGCTCTGCTCAACACACTCTACACCAGTGGATTCGCCATGCTCAGCCCCAATCAGCCAATGCTCAAAGGTCAGCAGCTCATATCATGTCTTTTTTTTGACGCGATCAATCTACTTTTCCTTTTTTTGGTTTGACATTTGCAGCCGAAAACAAGATACCGAATTGAAATGTTACGATATCGACATATTTTTTCCCTGAAAGTATAACGTAAACGACTCTAACTTTTACTGTACTGAAGTCCACTGTTCGATGATGCGCCAGTCGGCGGAAGAATGGTCCCTCGCATTCTGTTCCTCTCCGTTGTCTGGTTGATGTCTGTATGCGTGTGCCACTCACACTCAAGCCTATCTATCCGCGGTAGTCTGACAAATCGCCGTGTTTTCCGCGGAAAACCCTATCCGTTATCCCCTCCCTTCTTTTTGGGTGATGTGATGTCTGTTGTCTGTTTTCTAGCCCTCAAAACATGCACGCGTCTCGTTATTTTCACGTTCTTTGGCGTGAAAGTTCCTAGTTTTGAGGTTTTGACGCGCCATCACTCTCTGGCGGAGTCTCTTGTCTTTTCCGAAAGCGCTCATATCCATAGCATTGTTTCCAAGATACTTCCTCGTTCTTCTACCAGAGAGAAAAGTGGGAAGGAGAAAAAAAGGAGAGAGAGAGAGAGTGAGAGAGAGAGAGAGAGAGAGAGAAGAAAAGAGGGAAAGAGAAGACGAGAGAAAAGGACAGAGACTTCTTTCGTTTGACTATAATGCCATGCTTGTTCGTCGTTTTGTCTCCTTTGCCTCCCCTCTCTCTCTCTCTCTCTCTCTCTCTCTCTCTCTCTCTCTCTCTCTCTCTCTCTCTCTCTTTCCCTCTCTCTCTCTCTCTCTCTCTCCCTCTCTCTCTCTCTCACTCGGAATGTGTGTGCAAAATGAGGCGAGTAAAATAAACGCGGTTATCCCCGCGCCTATCTCTCTTTCTCTCTCTCTCTCTCTCTCTCTCTCTCTCTCTCTCTCTCTCCTTCTCTCCCCCCCCCTCTCTCTCTCTTCCATATTGGGATGTGTTTGTGGATGGTGGCATATTCGGAACTCCCAGTAGTGAGTGACAGCCAACCACTCACTCGCTGACCCTTCAATTCTTCAATCTCATACTTCGAGAACACTTTATTGTTTCCGGCCACTCCCTTGCTTATTCGCCTAGTGTTCTATTCGAAATTTCTGCACAATGTCAACTACTGAAAAAGAAGGTATCGTTTCGTAACAAACATATTGGCTCTTTATCTCTATGATGTAAACAATACAAAAAAAATCCCCTTTTTCCCGCAGGCTCTCGTATCCTCGAATGTTAATTTTCTTCTATTTTCTCTTTTTTTTCTCTCCACACATCACTGAAAGATCGCGCACCTATAGAAACTATCACAACACAATTACAGTTTAATACCGTATAGGATAAACAGTATAATACGGTAGGAGCTATTTCATCCTTCTTCTAGGGCTCTTGCTCCCCGCTTACAGTATAATACCGTATAAGTCATAGTGATACAGTTGTATAAGTATGATACGACAGGATATCGTTTTATTCCAGGCCGCACCATGCACACCCTCTACGCGTTCTCCTTCCTCGTCTACTTCGCCAACTGTCTCTGCGACTGGATACACGTGTGCTGCACGCTCAAGGGATGGGTGAGGAGTTCAGACGTTATGAACACAGAGGATAGAATAGATGATAGATGATGTATAACTCTGATGGCAACACTATAGGTTAAAGTGACATTTTAGAAAACACTCTAACAACATTAATAAATTCTATATAGAATCGTTACAACTTTCAATTTTACTATAGAAGATATTACAGTGTGAATTATACTGCAGGTCACCTCCTTTCCCTTGGAAACATGGCTCGTCGTTGCGCTCGTGACAACAGTTGTCGGCGGGTCGATGCTGACGGGATTATTACTGGTAACCTTATTATATGTAGTTTATATATTCACAATGTTAATTTAGGTTCTATGTGTGGAGAACGCTTTCGCGCACCGACTTGGCGTGACGCCGTATCGAAGCGGGTTTTCGATCATATTCGAAGCGATCGTTGAATGGGTGCAGGTTTGTGTTGTAAAATAGTTAAAAATGGTTTAAAGTTTTTTAAACATGTTCATACGACTTTGAAACCAACGAATAACAAAAATCATACCTCCCGAAATTTCGCAAAAGATTCGCAGACGGCAGGATTCGAACCTACGCGGGCAGAGCCCAATTGATTTCGAGTCAATCTCCTTAACCACTCGGACACGTCTGCACAAGCGGGCAGCGCTAGCATTGAGCTGTGTGCGCACGGGCGCGAGAGAGACAGAGACTCGATCGGTGGGGAAAGGTACACATTGTTCTATTTGTTACAGGCATTCAACAACTTCCGAATGTCCTTCTTGATTATGGCGCTTCACGATTGTCCCATGACCCTTCTCAACTTCTTCTTCATCGCCAGCTGCCGCTGTGCCGGACCAAAAGTCGGTATATTTGTTTTCATAATTTTTAATTCAATACGAAACGTAAGCTTACACGTTTGTATCAATACACGTTAGTAATTTTGTTTCACCGGATCCATAGACGACATGCTGTAACTGAGTAAGGCGCATTTTACAATACCGCCGATACGTAACACGTTACCGACGTATATCCTCCCCCAGAGACTGCTGTTTCTTTATTCAACGTCTTGGTTTGGATTTCTTTTCTAAAAAGAGATAAAAAAGAATATGTAGATAGTGGTCCACGTAATTTACAAGAAAATGAGTGTGAACGAGTAGCTAAAGACAATTTAGATGATTTCAAACCGGCGAAATGCTAACCCCTTGCAGACGCTGCCCTGGTCGCTGATGCTCTCCTCTGCTTCCTCGGTCGTCTCCCTGGTGTGGCGGCTGACTATGCTGTACTTCTCCTATCGAAGAATGTTGTGTCCCATGAAACAACAGGCGCCCGTCACTGGAGTGGCAGTGTGGGTGCCCTGAATCTTTTGTATCCGCACCAATCATCTGTAGCGACATCTTTGATAACTCGCAACCTTCGCAACTGACTTCGAATTGCAGTTTTGTCCGTTCGAGAGAAAGAGAAAGAAACGTTTATGTTGTTATCATCTCTATGAACTATAATAATAATGGTTTATCCATAGGCGCAGACCAAACACAAAACACGAAATACAAACTGGTGCGGAATGTACAAAGGTTTAGTGTTTAGTCCCTCCGAATGACCTCCGAATATTCAATAGTCGCTTTGCAGTCCGCAAACACCCAAGGAACACTTCATCTCCGCCACCACCACAGCGGGCGGGGGCAGGCTGGCCGAGTACGACGAGTGCTGGCCCGTGCGGTGGGCGAGGTGGCAGGTGGGCAGAGCGCCTCTCTCTCTCTCCCTCCCTCTCTCCCTCTTTCTCTCTCTCTCTCTCTCTCTCTCTCTCTCTCTCTCTTTCTCTCTCTCTTTCTCTCTTTCTCGTTCTCTCTCTCTCTCTCTCTCTTTCATCTCAACAGAGCAAATCACGGTCACCTTACCGTCATTTTAGCTAAAGTGACGGTAAGGTGACGGTCAGATTGCGGTCACTTTAGACGCTAAAGTGACGGTCAGATTGCGGTCAGATTGAAAAGGGGCGGGGCCAGAGCGAGTGGCGGGTGACGTCATCATCACTCATTAGTGCGTAAACAAAGTGGAGTAGTTTGAACGAGTGGCGCTGCTTCCACTTCTTCTTCCACGTTTTTTCGTTGCCAGAGTCGTTATCTTCATCGTCGTGGACTTCTACCGACTCCCGACTTGGGAGACGCGGGCGCGAAAAACACACTGCGTGTCGGACCACCACGTTGAAGGTGGATGGGGATGCGTCCACGACGATGAAGATGACGACTTTGGCAACGAAGAAGAAGTGGAAGCGGCGCCACTCGTTCAACGTCAACTACTCCACTTTGTTTACGCATTAATGAGTGACGATGACGTCACCGCCACTCGCTCTGGCCCCGCCCCTTTTCAATCTGACCGCATTCTGACCGTCACTTTAGCGTCTAAAGTGACCGCAATCTGACGGTCACTTTAGCTAAAGTGACCGTCACTTTAGCAATGTTTTCCTGAGAATCTCCCTCTCCCAGGTGTTCGGTGAGGACATCCTCCCCGGCGTCACCCCTCGCGAGCGGGCCTCCTTCGACATTGCTCCCAAGCACTTCTACAGAGGGTGAGTGATTCAGTCTTTGAAACACGACCAAACAACGTGTTTCCAAGGCGTTTACTGATTCAATCACTGACCACACATTTCCTTGTGCTAACCTCTCTTTTTTTCCAGTCGTTACCTCTTCTCCGGGGACCCGCTGGTGTGTGGGGTGCCCGTGTTCAGGACCGCACTCGATGGAATACTACTGGTGAGAACCTGGAGCTACTGCAGCCTTTGTCTTTGTAGACAGGATTTTTCATGTGTGAAACCCTTGTGATGTGATAAACTTAACATTTTAAATATTCAATCATGAGAAACCATCATTCCAGCTTCTTTCCCACCTGGCGTGCATCCTCATCTCTCATATGTACATGTGTTTCTGGATTTATATTCTGATTCTGGTTTCCTTGCAGCTCCTCTTCCACCTGGCCCGTGTGCTCCGCGTGATCGCCTGCGTGCTCCTCACCCTGCTCGTCTATCTAGCGTTCCTCGCGTCCTGCTGCCTGCCATGCATCGCACACTACACATGCAGGTAGGCTATCTCTCTCTCCTCGCACTCTCTCTCTCTCTCTCTCTCACTCTTTCTTTTCTCCTCTCTGTCTCTTTCATTCCTCCTGTCTCTCTCTATTTTTATCACACCGTCTCTGTAAGAATCGGACTCTTTTCGGGCATGTGGTTACTAGGGGCTATGTCAACGCAATTAGAGGTTATCGAAGGTCCTCTACAAGATGTATAGGGTCGTTTTTGTCAAATATGCAAATTTGGCCCTTTAAAGGACCACTACCTTAAATTGGTCAATTTTTGCCCAAACATTAAAATTGATAGTTTGTTAGATTTCTTATCAGATTCTAAGAACTTTTTCAAATACTACATTTTTCGAATAAATCTGATTTAAAAAAAAATATGACAAAAAAAATGAAAAATGAAAGATGACAGAAGATGTCACCTTCGATTTTCATGAAACCATCGTTATAAACTAAACAAAACACGTAGATTCAATGGTGTATTAGTTTTCTGCAACTTCGAAGTGATATGAGTCGCAAAAGTGTTCATCACTGACAAAATGATGTCCGGATCATTTTCAAGTGCTTGGATGACGGAAGATGTCACCTTCTATTTTTATGAAACTATGATCACATACTAAACAAAACACGTAGATTCCAATGGTGTATTTGTTTTTTGCAACTTCGAAGTGATATGGACCGTAAAAGTGAAAATATTCAGAAAATCTATAACTAGACCACATTCAACCTTCTGGATGGAAGAAGATGTCACCATTATTTTTTTTCATAAAAATCATGTAGACTAAAAAGAACCCGCTTTTTTAAATGATGGTAGTTATTCCTGCGACTTCGGACAGGAACATTTCCAAAAAAATCGAAAATATGCAAATTTTTCATGTTTGTGGTCATAACTTTTTCAAATCAGATTTATTCGAAGAATGTAGTATATGAAAAAAATCTTAGAATCTGATAAGAAATCGAACAAACTATTAATTTTGATGTTTGGGCCAAAATTGACCAATTTGAAGTAGGGGTCCTTTAACGGGCCAAATTTGCATATTTGACAAAAAGACCCTATTTATCTTGTAGAGCAATTTTGATAACTTTTCTATGAGCCAACATAGCCCCTAGTAACCACCTTGTCCGATTCTTACAGAGACGGTGTGATATTACGTCATATTGTACTTTAATATACTTGCTGCATCTAGGAAGAACTCATTTTTTCATCGCCACAAGTTCAGTCGGAGTTTTGTGAGGTGAGCAAAACACAAATGATCTAAACACAAAGTACAGTTGTGAATCTGTGTTTAGATACGCCTCGCACACCTACCACTACACCGTCTTCTTCGTGTCGCTGATTCTGTCGGTTGGGCTGATCGGCATGAATATTGTGAGATATCGATTTATCGATTTATCGATTGATATGATCTTCAGGTTCTACTCTCATCCGTTCACGTTCTCGGGTCTAATCAAATCCCACCGGAGATCAACCAGGTGAATAGCTTATTTGAGATCGATCAGCTTACCGGAAATACACAGAAATATCTAACGTTCTAGAATACTGATTATTACTAAGTACGCTAGTTCTTGAATACTAATTATAAATTTTCAGGTGTGCATTCACATCGATCCTCGGTCACAGACTATCTTCGCGTCTGTCCTACCCACTCCACTCTTCCCCATCAAAAACAAAACTATGGTACGATATTACACTTATCAAGCACAAGCTTTCGCATCCACTATTTCCTGACAAAAACAAAATTATGGCACACTATTTTTCTCATCTTGCAAAAGTTTTCGCAACGAGCAGGGTTCGAACCTACGCGGGCAATGCCCATTGGATTTCAAGTCCAACTCCTTAACCACTCGGACATCGTTGCACATGTTTCCGGCCGTGAAACGTTGTGGCCCGCGCGCGAATGACACATACCAAATATTGCGCCACACTCACACTAGCCCCAACTCGGGAGAACACTATCTCGAAAATGCAATGTACGACAAATAAACCACAAAGACAGTCACAGAAGCATTAATTGAAATATTAAAAAAAAATCAACATACACTGAACTGATTGCACAGACGTGCAAGCCGATCTGGGAGGACGTGGGTCTGGGTCTCGGGGTGCAGAGGAGACCGGCAGGGCCCTGGCAGACAAGGAGGCGGATGAGCGGAGGGGACATGATCGCCGTGTCCACACAGGTGAGGACACTCATTCAGAACACCACATAGGTTGAAGAAGAGAGGGACAGAGGAAGAGGGAGGAAGGGAAGGAGGTAAAGAGAGAGGGACAGAGGAAAAGGAAGGAAGGGAAGGAGGTAAAGAGAGAGGGACAGAGGAAGAGAGAGGAAGGAAAGGAGGTAAAGAGAGAGGGACAGAGGAAGAGGGAGGAAGGGAAGGAGGTGAAGAGAGAGGGACAGAGGAAGAGGGAGGAAGGGAAGGAGGTAAAGAAAGAGGAACAGAGGAAAAGGAAGGAAGGGAAGGAGGTAAAGAGAGAGGGACAGAGGAAGAGGGAGGAAGGGAAGGAGGTAAAGAGAGAGGGACAGAGGAAGAGGGAGGAAGGAAAGGAGGTAAAGAGAGAGGGACAGAGGAAGAGGGAGGAAGGGAAGGAGGTAAAGAGAGGTGGAGAGAGGTAGAGAGTCATGTGTCATTGGGCAACGAGCGGATGGTATCTGATTGCCGTCCACAAAGGTGAGACAGGGTAGTAGAAGACCATAAAGCTGACTTGAGTACTCAATTATCCCTGTGGACTGCGAACAAGGAAAAAAAACTCGAGCAGTAGGGAAGCGGATGAGCGGAGGGGACATGATAGCCGTGTCTACACAGCTGCATAAATCATGTACCATATAACCCATATATAGCACATTTGATCATCTATATGTCGAATCCCAGTTCAGAATAATACCAGAGCAAGATGGCGTTCTTGACGACAACATTCTCATGTGAACTGTGAGTAACATCTCGCATTCAGGTCACCCTCAACCGCACCGACGAGGCCAATCCGTTCCTGGTATTGAGGTGAGTGGAATTTGATTAAAACCAAATGAAAATGCACGACCCTATATGAGTTCTCGACAAGATCTTCACTTTAATGGCGAAAGAGTACTACAGAAAACTCATCACGTCTTCTTCTTTCCAGATACGACCACGCTATTCTGAAGCAGCTCGGTGCGCACAGCTCGCATTTCTACAGATGCCTGCGCGGACAGCAGTCAAAGTGGTGAGGCATCAAGGATCACAGTGGCCGAGCTGCGACCGAAGTTGTGAAGATATACAATATCCTAGCCTAGCGGTTTCAAATCCACAAGAACGACTGTTTGTTCGCTCTAATACCAGCTCTAACTTTTAAGACCACGATCGGCGTTTATGACCTGATTGACGCTCTATGACAGTACTCAAATGAAAGTAAAGCTTTTTTTGGCAAAGGATTTTTGGAATGCACTGTACATACAATATTGTGTTTCGGTGCCTTTCACCAGACTTTTCAACGCTATTTCCTTCCAGGGACCTGGTGCCGGACACCCGACAACTACATTGGCCCTTCTTCCGCGGATGCACACAGGACTGGGTGAGTTTGTTTCCCAATGCGAAAACCGGACCTTCCTTCGACCACCTCTGTGGAGTAATCTCTTGAATCGGGGCTACCTTCACCTTTACCTTTTACGAAACTGTTGATTTGTCCTAGTAAGTTGCTTTTTCAATGAATTAAGTTGTTTTCTACTCTTTCAAAGAAACGCAAGTAAAAAAAAAGGATTTTTAACAGAGAGTCAATATGGGAAACATTTCGGGTTAATATTTGTTGTGTATCTTCAGGTATTCGAGCGCGCTCGCCTGATCGAGTGTGACGAGTACAAACCGAGGACGCTCAGCGACTACATGATGTGAGTAGTGCACTGTTGTGCAGCACCATCTATCCACACTATACACTACACTTTCCAGGAGCGGTCGTTTCACGCCGTATCGCCGGACGAGGCATCCGAGGCACAAACACAGGAAACACCGGAGACGACACGTCAACAACTGATTCATTCGATATTTTTTGATCTCATTCCTTGCTCAAGTGTGCCGCTTTCCATTTGATCCGATCCACGAGCTTGTTGAGATAGGCCTTCGTACCCGGGCCGAGACCTGAACAATACTTCTCTCTCTCTCTCTCTCTCTCTCTCTCTCTCTCTCTCTCCCTCCCTCCCTCCCTCCCTCCCTCCCTCCCTCCCTCCCTCCCTCCCTCCCTCCCTCCCTCCCTCCCTCCCTCCCTCCCTCCCTCCCTCCCTCCCTCCTCCCTCCCTCCCTCCCTCCCTCCCTCCCTCCCTCCCTCCCTCCCTCCCTCCCTCCCTCCCTCCCTCCCTCCCTCCCTCCCTCCCTCCCTCCCTCCCTCCCTCCCTCCCTCCCTCCCTCCCTCCCTCCCTCCCTCCCTCCCTCCCTCCCTCCCTCCCTCCCTCCCTCTCTCTTTCTCTCTCTTTCTCTCTCTTTCTCTCTCCCTCTCTCTCTCTCTCTCTCTCTCTCTCTCTCTCCATACCTTCATAGGTGGTCGTGTATATCTCTCGGAATCGCTTCAGCTGTCCCGCCAGTCGCGGAGTCTGTGTTCTTTTCGGTTTGTTGTCGTGTATTTGTGTATAAACTGTGCATTCTTGTCTCTAATTGGGCACACCGTTTCGAAGATCGAAAAACGCGTCGGCATCTCTCTCTCTCTCTCTCTCTCTCTCTCTCTCTCTCTCGCGGTCTGACCTTTTCACTGAGTCGCTCCACCCACTCCCGCTCGTTTTTCGGTCCGTCTTTTTCGGTCAGTACTGAATTGACCGCGTCTCTCAGCTGATGTCTTTGTGTCGGCGTAAGGGAATCGAGTATCCCCGTCGCTTCGTCCGGCAGAAACACTGATATCAAATCGGAATCGAATCCCAAACCACAATCACACTAAAAAAGATCATGTTTAGTCTGATTTCTAAAAAAAAAACGTGCGGTTGGCGGTTGCCGGGGGTGTAGTATTTATGTTATTTCTCCATTTATCGCACAAACATATTAAATAACTGTTTATGAACTACTCATTCGTGTTTTCATCACACATACATAATAATTCATCTAAAAAAAAAACGCACTGACCGCAGAGTTGCCGCAGCGCCCATAGAGCGTCGTCGAACTTTTCTGGCGTGAGCTGACACTCAACGACAACGAGACACGATGCGATCAGAACCGCAGCCAGCGCGCGCATCGCACCAAAAGATCATTGGCCAGCATGGTAGCGGATCGAAATGTAATCCGCTCAATGTGATCTGAACATAACGTAATCCGCCTCCATCACTTATTAGTCGCTCTCGCATAGATCTCACATTTCCAATCCACTGAATGACTGAATCAAAAGCACAGCGCTTATTAGTCGTTCATACTTCATTCTACAAATGTCCAATGGATTTATTAGAAGATGCAAATCCACTGAGTCAGCAGATCACAGGTTTATATTTTGCACCAGAAGATCATTAGCAGTAGTGAAACGAAATGTAATCCGTTCAAAAAATACGATCCGCTCCGAACAATGCCTAATCCACAACTCATTAGTCGTTTATACTTTATACAGTGAGCAAATGATTTAGAAGAAGAAGGGGCGTCCGTAGCCGCTCGGCCTGCCGTATCCTCCTCCTCCTCCTCCCATCGCGTACTGGTTCTGCATACCGTAGCCCGACGGCCTACCGTATCCTGAGGGACGTCCATAGCCTCCGTGACCTCCTCCCATGCCGTATCCTCCACCCATACCTCCCATACCTCCCATACCTCCCATTCCACCCATACCTCCTCCCATACCACCGGCGTATCCACCGCCTCCTCCCATAGGCATGCCACCCATAGGAGGCATAGGCTCAGCGGAGGGCTCGGGGTGGGGCTCAGCCACGGGCTCCGGGACCGGCTCGGGATGGGGCTCCGGCGCGGGCGGGATGTAGCTGGGCACGGGCTCAGGCATGGGCTCCGGATGAGGCTCGGGCACGGGTTCGGGCGCGGGAGGGATGTAGGAGGACACGGGAGGGGGCTCCGCCATAGGCTCAGGCATCGGCGGGGGCGGCGGGCGGTGGTAGCCGTAGCCGCCGCTGCAAAGGAGTAGTGTTATACTTTTTAAACAAAACTTATACTGTACTTTTGAGTTCTATAATACTAACAACTACCAGTAATACCATAACGCGTTACTGTAAGTAAATCTAGCAAGTACAGTGTATACAAGAGTAAGCAAGTACTTACGCAGTGGCAGTTCCGAGGAGTGCGGCTCCAGCCGCAAGAGCAAAGACCTTCATTGATAGAAATCGAGCGAATCGACTGCTGACCACTCGTCGCCGTCTCTCGCTTATAAGCCGCTGTGGCGGCGGGGCGTATCTCTCGCTTCTTTTCGGGAGAAGTGCGCTGCCGCCGCCGCTTTACACACTCCACAATAGAGCGGTGCCCCAATCGAGCGGACAGACAGAAAAAGAGTCATCTGATGTCGAACTGTGATGACTGCGAGACAGCGGAGAAGCCTTGGTTCGCCGAAGCCGAGTACGCTGTGACCGTCGCGATGAGTCATCCATCCATTGTCGAAACTGGTATAACTGACTCGACTCGCTGAACTCACCTTCTTCACATAATTGATCTTCCGGATTGCAATCGTTCCGACTTTTTACTTACATGCAATTTTCTGTTGCGGATTGTGTGTGGTTTACGGACACAATAGCTAGACACAGATCACATCTGATCTAAGAGGTTCCAATCCGCAAAAAAATCATAGTTTATCTTCTTCTTCACAATCATGCCAACAATGTAATCATAGCACATATACAAACATGACAAAGTGTGAATATCATCCAATGCAAATGAGTGTGTGAGTGTGACTCACAAAAACCGGATACGACGATTCCTCGCAAAGCTCTTTGGGGATCAATCAATACAATTAATCGATCGATGTTTGATCAATCATTATAATCAATCGAAATTTGTTCATATGCTAATACATCTTCGATTCCACCTTCGGCGTGGGCAGGAACTTTTGGAGGAGCTCGATTGGAAAGGGAAAGATGATAGTCGAGTTCTTCTCAGCACTGGGAAAAGGAATAACATTATTAATTATAATTATTTCTACTTTTTTGCAATACTTTCAGTCGTGTTGTTCATTGTTCTCGACACAAGGAAAAAGTATACCACTTGTTATATTTATTTATTTTTCTCCTTTTTCTCACTTCATTCCTTTTGCATGAAGTTGCATCGGTTGCATCGGCTATCACAGATTACTTTCCTTAGCGACGCGCTAATCCGTGAACATTATCTACATAATGTATGATCACATAATGCTAAACCGGATGAATGTGAATTTGAAATAATTGAAATGGAAATTAAATGTGATTCTGATATGTAGTAGATTCAAAATATAGCGTTTCTGTTGATTTTCACCTGATACTGCTGAGCGTCTGCAGATATCGCAGCTGGATCGCCACATTGCTCTCCGAAATCACCTAAAAACACCTTTATAATCTAAAAATAGGGTTTCTGGCCAAGTCATCAAAAAATTGTACTTAAACACTTGTACAAAAAGATGTTAACAGTGATGTATGAACGATAAAACTAAATTTTTGCAGTTTTTTTTGTATTTAGTATTCAATATTCAGTATTTTTTGAATATTCAATTGCAAAAAAATATTTTGTAAATTCCTACCTGCGCCGCTTCGGAAAGTGCTCTGGAAGCCTTCTGCTCTCCCTCAGCTGCTATCACCTGAAATAATTTGCAAGTGGGAATCATACATATACATAGCATCTGTAATCATTCATGACTCTCACTTCCGGTTGAACATTTATACAAAAAAGTGGGCGAAAAATGCGCATTAATGAGCGATGGAAACGCGTCAAAACTACCAGATGTTCGTTTTTAGTGTTTGACAAAATAAAATGAAACAGGGAAATGGCCATATATATTTTCGAGGCAGGAATACAAATGCCAAATAATATTGTGGGACTTGATAAAAGCGTGTATAGAAGACGCAGTCCAGTCAGCCAGCACCCCCTCCCCAGCACAATTTTCCTACAGACTGATCATCTACAGATGTAACTATGCTATATTCGACACAGTCTTGCCATCTCTTGCCCTGACACAGTAGACATAGCCATGTAGCAGTGTCTAGACGCAGACTGGGCTCTCTCTCTCTCTCTCTCTCTCTCTCTCTCTCTCTCTCTCTCTCTCTCTCTCTTTGTCCCTCCCTCTCCCTCCCCACCTTGGCCCCGGCTTCCCTTGTCGCCTCTGCCTCGGCTGCCATCGCCCGCTGCAGTTGCATCGGCAGCCGCACGTCCTTCACCTCCACCCGCTCCACCTGAAAGCATACTGTAGATGATGGCATACTGTACTGTATCCCTGGTTTACTCGTTCCCACGTCCCTAACTTACACCTGCAGGAGAGTTGACACAGGCACATAGGTTGGGGACTAGAGAGGCATTCGCGTATTTCTAATCAGCCGCCGTTTTATGTGAATTCGTGTTCTCATTCCGTATGAAACTTTTTTTAGTCTGTCTGTCATGGTTTCGAACATATTGTTGATTTATATGCACATATAAAACACTTTTTTTGTTTTTTTTGCAAAAGATTTTTTTTAATCTCACCTTGACTCCCCACGGATCCGTTGCTTCGTCGAGAGTGCACTGAAAAGGGGGAGAATGAGAGGGAAGGAGGGAGGGAGGGAGGGAGGGAGGGAGGGAGGGAGGGAGGGAGGGAGGGAGGGAGGGAGAGAGAGAGAGAGAGAGAGAGAGAGAGATGCAGAACAAGTGCAAGAAAGGTAGTAAAGCATTAACACTAAGCAATAAATCACAAAAGGGCGACGGAATATTGTCAACAGCGGACATTTCATTAATGGAAGTGTCTATATTTTTAGTGAGAAGATTGTACTTACCTGCATTTGATGCGAGATTGCTTCCCTATCTGACAGCATTTCCGCAAGTGTCCTCGTGCCGAGAATGTTCCTCAGTGTCGTTTGCGCCAACAATTTTGTGGATCTAAAATGTATTTCTGATTTACAAACAATCAAACAATCGTGGTGGGACCCACCTACTGGCGTCTTCGACATTCGTCACGGAAATGGTGGCGTTGGAAATGCGGAAATACACGACAGCGTCGACAGCCACCGTCACCGAGTCTTTTGACAAGATCTGTAACAGTACGCGTGTTTTCGTTGTGGGACTCCGGAAACGCACCTCTTGCGGCGGCACATCGAATGAGACGACTCGCAAATCGATCTTCTTGTACGAATCGATACACGGTAAGATGAAAAAGATACCTGAAACGTGCAACAATTACGCTACAGAACAGTAACTATGAAAATGCACGTCAGCGGTTTTGACAATCACATGACCCTGTAGCAGGCAAAGAGAGAAAAAGAGGGGGAGAGAGAGAAAGAAAGAGGGGGAATAGGTGCAAGTTCTACCCACCCGGTCCCCTGGCGCCTCCCGGCATCAGTCGTCCCAGTCGGAAGATCACAGCTCTCTCGTACTCTTGCACTACCTCAAACAACACGATCAACAATCAATTATTATTATTAATATTATTATTATTATTATTATTATTATTATTATTATTATTATTATTTTTAGTATATAATAACGTAGAGTTGATTATTACTAAAGTTGTCTACAAACTACCAGGAAGCTCCGCCCACTCTCAGAGAGCCGGGGCGAATCAGCAGCGAAATATAGACGTCTCGCGACTAGCGCTCCGGCGCGCTGTCGCGCGCCTCCGCACTAGGTATACAAAAATAGAAAAAAAGAAGATTAGTTCGTCTTGCATGTTTGATAGTTGATTGCTGTCTAATGACTCTTGCGAAGATACATACACGCAAGGGCTGTAGTTGAAGTGTTCAAGTTCTATGTATGTTCTATATGTAGCTTAGTTTTTGTCTTTTCTAACTATCTCTCCTACTTCTTTTTCACCAAATTCATGTTTCACAGATGTACACTGCCCCATCTCTTTCTCCTCCACATTGTTCTGTCTACTTTCCATCCTATCTCCCTCCTTCTCCCCCTGCCCCCTCCCCCCATCTCTCTCTCTCTCTCTCTCTCTCTCTCTCTCTCTCTCTCTCTCTCTCTCTCTCTCTCTTTCCTCGACACAGTTCTACTCTCCCCTATCTCTCCTCTCTCTCTCTCTCTTCTCTCTCCCACTGTCTCGCTATCTCTTTCTCCTTTTCTCTTTCTCTTTCAGTGGTCTCTAGAAACAGTATTATATATTATCTATTGTCTTCTGTCAACTTTCTAGAGACAATACTAATACTATGCTCTTGTTTGTCTACTGCATCTTTTTCTTCTACTGTGACAACAACTTTCTAGAACCTTTTACTATGTTTTCTTCTTTTTACTTTTACCTTTCGTCACCTCTTCCACTCTCACTCTCACATCTGCAGTAATCTGAGTAATCACTATCACTATCACTGCTCTCTCCCTCTCCCCTTCTCTCTCTCTCTCTCTCTCTCTCTCTCTCTCTCTCTTTTTCTCTCCTATTTTCTCTACTCCCCGCGACAAGGGGACCAAGAGAGCTGTCCGATAGTGCGCGATACAGCCGGCCGCCGCCCCGCTCGCCCGACGCCTCGAGGATGCTGCGACCAAGCTTCTGCTGCTGAGGGACCAACGACGGACGCGGCCGGACCCAAGTCATTTGCCAACTACCCAAGATAAACTCCAAACTCCCCCAATGCCATACGATTTGAGATAAATCATTTCAATCAAATCTCTCTCTCTCCTATTCTTTCTCTTGTATACTTTCACGTCCCCGCTGCGGTGACAACAACTTTCTAGAGACAGTACTATGTTACCTTCTCACATCTGCAGTAGTCACTGCGACCTTCGAGAGACAGTTATGTGACTTTTTTCAAACAGAAAGTACTACTCTTTTCTCTACTGTCTTTTCTCTCTACTGTCTACTCTCTCACGTTCTAAAAATATAATTTGACCACCTGTGCTTGCCAAATGACATGTAAGGTGAACTCGATTCTCACCTCACCTCACTTCCACTCGACACTGTACTGCATCGAAAAGCGTGATTTCAGGCTGAATACGTACAAGAGTACAGGTAATAAACTCAAAACATACTTTCAACTGAAAAAATACAGTACACAGTTCTATATTACGTCTACAATGACTTTGAGAAAAAAAAGCCGGCTGGCGCGCCCTAACACGTTGTGCGCACGTGTGAAGGAGTTTGAAACAGTTTGAGGTTGATTTGATCGTTAAAAAACACTATCTATTGACGTCTAGAAACATTTTACTTAACTTTCAAACTTCAACGTTTCGTTTTGTCAAAGTTGTTCGTTGAAGATTTTGTCTTTTTCAATTGACTCAATCCATTATTGTTTTATTCAGACATATTCCTATCAAAAAGACACAACTGAGTAATTATGGCTCAGTGATTGCGAATGCCAACTATTCGATATCGATCGGTTGACCTGGTGGCTGGTAGCGAGCGATTCGGTGGGCGCGACCCCAGCAAGCAACGCGCGGTCAGAAAATGTCTAATACTGTATGAAGGCAAAGTCCGATCGATCTGAAACTTTGACAGAAGGGGTTTTTAGCCCATAAAAGCTTAAGTTTACAAATTGGACCCTCTATCTCGTCTGTACGAAAAGTCGATCATATTCGCCATATTTGGTGACTTTTCAAAAAAGGAAACAAGTTTTTATAATCTATTATACGTTATCTTTCTCCTATTCAATTTTTATAGAAATCGATGATCATGAATTTTGGGTGCATTTTGGGTACATTCGCCTATTTGGGCATGAAGATGAGGTCACAGGCAGCTGGTATCGCGGCTATCGACTTTTTCTAGGTCGATTCACCTACCCTCCAAATTTCGTTCTAATTGAAGTATTTTGAAATTTTTCTCCATAGTTAAGAGATTAGGTGATAACTATGATTAGGAGATCGCTATTGACGAGATATTTGGAATTTTGCGTTCTCAGGTATTGAAGAAACTTTCTAGAAAAAATGAGTAGTTAGAGTAGACTTTGAAAAGAGATATCTTTCCGGAAGGACAGACAGACAGACAGACAGACACCATAGTAAATTTTAGTATGAAAGGGGGAATTAGCAGCGAACTACCAATCAATGGCGAACTAATGGCGAATTACAAATTAGATGCTATTTTGGTGCTAATTCGCGCAAAAAGTCGCTAGTTATGTGCTAGTTAGCCGTGCACCTGCTAATTTGTGGCTAAATAGAAACGTCATCATCTGCATATTTTCTGGGACTTGTGTTTTTTTTCTATTTTTTTTCGTTTTTGTTATATTTGTTTGTTTACTTTAGTTTTTGGTATGGCTGTTGTTTGAAATTGAAACATGAAGTAGTGCCTGGCGATGACGACTATTATGATATGATATTGTGAATTTCATTCCGTATGCATAATCGAGATAAATAAGTGTATGCATACCAGTGTTTTTGAATGCAACAACGGAAATCAAAACAACGAGAAAGCGAGGGACGCTGATCGGATCCTGGTGCCGCTAATTAGCAGCTAAATAGTGGCGAAACAATGGCTATGTAGATAACGGCGAATTAGCCGCTAGGGAACAGCTAACTTTTTGAAACTTCGCTGCTATCTCGCAGTTAGTTCGCTGCTAATTCGCCCCGGCTCTCTGAGCTTTCACACCTTTCGTGCGCCATCCGCACCGCTCGCGCGCTAACCAATTTGCTGGCCCCTGTTGGGTGTTTGCCATTCACACGCATTCGGCAGTCGATCGGCAATGAGAGCGGTCTCTGTGCGCGCACTCTCAACTGACCGCGTGGCGCAGTGGAAAGAGAGTCGTGTGCTGTTCTCGCGTCCGTGGTTCGAATCTCCTTTGCAACTTTTAGTGAAACGCAAATAGTGTGTAGTTGTATGACTCGAAACCGTGAAGTTTATGTTTCAAAACAAGCTCCGCCCATTCCTGGAGAATTGGAGAGGACTTTATCACTATATAATAACTCAATTTAATAATAATAATATAATAAAATAATTCATATTTGCCAAGAGAGATATAGTAACACAACAGAAACCGACAATGCGGCAAATAATGAGCAGGCCCCAAGTTCAAACATACAGTAGAATTTTTTATATTGTGATTGTAGTGTTGTATCTATCAGTGAAATGCAATTGTTGTAAAAACCATTATGATTGCTAATATTATCTGCGTGAAACGTAGACAGTAGACAAATACAGAATCGTCACAAATCATTTTTTTTCTTCTCATAATTGCATTCTGCAAATTCCCTGCAGATGCAAAACCTACCAATTAAAATAACATGGAACACATGAGAGCCTCGTGAGGTCGTGAGGTATGCAAAACAAGAATCTAATGCAAACATCAGTTTAATGAAAGAGACTATGATCTCGTAGTAGCAGGCAATCTAAAAATTTGCGGGCAAAAACTAACCATAATGTTCGCAAAACAGGGATGCACCTCAAATACTCAAAGCGAGCCTTTTCACCCACAGAAAGTGTTTTTTATGAAGTGGTTTTTATCAAGTCTGGATATATCAAATCCACTCACCTTTATACACAGACACGCGGAGAGTGGCAGAGTGAAGACGACGAGAATGTAAGAGATGATAGTGAGCACCCAGGAGCACACAGAGAACTCGATCAGCGCGTTCGCTACAAGTATTGATTGATTATCGATCCGCGTCCACTCTTTCTTGTGTGTTTCGGTTTCGAATTTCCTTACTTCTTCTGCGGCAAGAGACTAGCTTGGGACCCGGAAACGTAAAACTCCACTCCCGAATTCGAATATGGCTATTTTCTCCTTTCGCATCTCCGGAGCAGTATTTACATTTCGTGCGTGCCACTAATCTCGCATCGGCCACGAAACAACAATTGGCTCCTTTCTCTCTCTCTCTCTCTCTCTCTCTCTCTCTCTCTCTCTCTCTCTCTCTCTCTCCCTCTCTAGCTATAGACACCACATTCCACCCATCGCAGTCTAGAAATTAAAGGGAGTGTACACTCTGAATTCCGAAGTTGAGTTAGCACCGTGATGTGAAAATATGTTGAAAACGACTCAGTTTTGTCAATACAACTGTTTGCTGAAAACGTCTTGCAAGTTGGTGAAAATTAAGCGCAAAATGTGTTGAAATGCAGAAATTGGTCACAATTGGTGCCATTTTTTCAATGTTCAACAGAATTTTTCATAGACTTTTAGGTATCTCCGACACATAGTTGTATTGACAAAAGTACATCATTTTCAACATATTTTCACATCCCGGTGCTAACTCAACTTCGAAATTCAGAGTGTACATTCCCTTTAAGTGACACTCGAGCATAGGAAGCGACGAAAACAGATGTCGTTTTGCCGGGGAAACACCGAGCCTCTGAACTCGCTCCCCTTACATTCTCATGTCAACTTCACTGCCACAAACAACGATACAACATGATACATGAAAACGACAACCTCGATGGGTTGGTGGCTTTCTCATTGTCACAAACACGTGGTGAGTCTCTCAGTCTACTCTTCCCTCTTTTCTCTGCTTCTTACACAATACTATGCGTTCTGGACACATAGTTTTTGTTGTTGTTGTTGGTTTTCTTTCAAGGTGGCTATGCAATTGGATCGAGGAAAGGGACGTGGGGATATTTGCTGCATACGCCGCCGCTCATTACTGGCCTTCTCGAATTGCGAACATGGCGAGATATCATCTTCATAGTACGCTACATGCTAATGGGACGGGAGAGAGAAAGCTGACAGGCGAGTCAACATATTTGGAGTCAACACTCACTCCATTTCGAACGGCGTCCGTCTGTGATCTCTCTCTCTCTCTCTCTCTCTCTCTCGCATACCGAATGAGATGGTCTTGTCTTTCTTCCCTTTTTCTCATTCCCATTCCTTCTCACTCTCTGACCGGAAGACGGAATAATTGAATAACCCTGAATAATTCACTGAACTCGACGCCGCGTCAACAAAAAAAAGCAATTTGGAGGCAAAAATCGATAATGTGTAATTATAAAAAAATCACTCACGATCGACTATTCTTGTGTTGGCGCGCGGAATGGTGCGACCGCTGGTCATCTTCCGACCGCCCACCTCCATCTCCATGTGTCTGTCAGTGCAATCAATGGAATCAATAAATCAATAAATCGATGTGTCCGGTCGTCGCCTAGCGCATGCCTGTAAATTGGCGATGATAAGAAAAGGAAAAATGGAGAGAGACAAGGATAATTACACGAACATGGGAACGGCAACACACACACAGTGAAATGAGGCGAAATGGATGGAGAGAGAATGGGAGAGAGAGAGAGAGAGAGAGAGAGAGAGAGAGAGAGAGATAGAAAGAGATGCGACGACGACACATAAGAGGGCAACGCTGCGAGTGACAGACACTGACAGGCCGTGTCTAATTGAGAGGGGAAAGAGAGAGAGAGAGAGAGAGAGAGAAGCACAACGTTTCCGAAAGAGTGCCACCATAAAAATGGAAGGGAAACCGTGCGTTGGAGCACTAGGAAACTATGAAACTATGAAACTATAAAACTACATAACTATAACACAAAAACACTGTGGAGCACTCCGGTAAGCCTGTGTGTCGCACGCCTTTCTCTAACAGTCTTATCCAGAATGAATCAGAGATCAAAGAATGCGAAAGAATGCTGGATAGCGAAATTGGTGTGGAAAAGCGACAACAGGACGCGGGAAGCGCAAAGAGTGACCTCTCCTCTCTTCCTCTCTCCTTCTCTCTCTCTCTCTCTCTCTCTCTCTCTCTCTCTCTCTCTCTCTCTCTCATAGAAAAGGACTGAGAACCGCCAGGGGACAAAAGTCGAAGATGAATACTATTAAACAAGCGATATGCGAGCCAGTCCGGTCTCGCGGCAGAGCTCTAATTGGAGCGCGCAAGCCCCCCCTCTCTGTGTAAGAGTACTCCTACTCTCACCACTCCTGATGAGAGGGAGGGAGAGCGAGAGAGAGAGAGAGAGAGAGAGAGAGAGAGAGAGAGAGAGAGAGACGAGTGGCGCAGCATACCAAATTGCGATGCGCAAAAGGAGCTACCCACTGCAAAATGAGGAAATGAGAGATGTGAGAAATGTGAGAGAGAAAACAGACGAATCACTGACGTAGTGGGGTGTAGTATACAGCAGTAGTCAGTACTGAGTAAGTTAGTAGTCAGTACTGAGTAGGTTATTAACGGAGAAAAAAGACGAAACAATGAAACCACTCAGTTCGTTCGAATACACTTCTATTGTGCGCAGTACACATATCCAAAACAATACTAATCGCGAAGTGGTGCATAACCAAAAATGTTTCGAAAAAGTCTGTAAATGTTGATTGCTAAATTGATAAATGTATGCATAACCATAACCATAGATCAGACACAGAGAGAGAGGGAGAGAAATGACAGGATAACAGAGTACGAACGTCGGGTTCGGAGATGAAGCCAATACGAAGTGCAAATCGGAGCGCCGGGCGCGCGTTCCATCCTCCTCCGCTTATGAATAATTGGCTATTCGAAGCCGGGCGTAGCCAATTCTCTCCCCAAACACACATCCTATTATCCGGACAAATCCAGGAGACAACTCATGAGACATGAGAGCTTTATGAGAGCTGTCTTGACGGTAACCGACACCGTTTAGTACTTGTTTACACGGTGAGAAAGTGAGAGAGAGAGAGAGAGAGAGAGAGAGAGAGAGAGAAAGAGAAATGGCGGGAGTGGGGCGACATTGATGGAAATATTGAATAGAGTGGAAATTGAATGGGACGATGGCACTGAGGCTATACTGGGCAGCGTTCTCTCTCCCTCTCTCCCTTCCTCTCTCTCTTCACAAGGGTAGAGCCCGGAGCTAAAAAGGAACACTCCCTTCGTTCGCCCCCGTCGCACTTTGAGAGAGAGAGAGAGAGAGAGAGAAAGAGAGAGAGACGGGCGCTTATAGAGTGACACAAAGGCTCAAGATGAAATGAGTGCGGTCCTATGTAAAGCGATGGCGTAGCACAATATTCCAACACAAATCGCCGGCAAGGTGCCAGGCGAGGAAAATTGGGGTGGCACGCACGACTACGCTCTCTGCTCTACGCACCCTCCCAGCAAATAGCAGAGAGAGAGAGAGAGAGAGAGAGAGAGAGAGAGAGAGAGAGAGAGAGGGAGAGAGAGAGAGAGAGAGAGAGAGAGAGAGAGAGAGGAAGGAGGATAATGCGCTTCCCAGTATCCGTTTCCATATTTATATATACACACTCGCGGCGGAGAGAGAATGGGAGTGAAGCAATCACGAGAAACACACACACACACACACTTTGCAAAACAATCAACTCGCATATGCCTATACTATATAGCTGGGGGGTTCCGAGTGAACCAGGAATTGTAGTTGTAACATGTAGCAAAGCTGATCAACGCAATACAAATGCACACGTAAACGCAACACAAATCCCACGGGGCAGATGTTCTTCTGGCAAATCAATTCCGGAATTATGTATTCATACATAGCAATCACACAATTGCACATAGCAACAGGAAATTGGCGATTTATGACATGCCTTTACAAATGTGAATATGCGAGATTGCTTTACACAACCTTGGAAACAAAGCTCGGCCCGGCGGCGGTGGGTGATAAAATCTATGAGGGGAGGTGATGGATCGGCATGCGGGCTGAGTGTAACACCGAGAGAGACGCGGACACATTCCCTCCACTTACAACTCATTAGAATACCCAAGTGTCACTCAATATCGCGTGTAGAGCGGACGAGAGTCCTCACAACGGCTAGGATGAACGAGCAAATTGCAACATTCTGTCGGGAGAGAGGAGAGAGAGAGAGAGAGAGAGAGAGAGAGAGAGAGAGAGAGAGAGGGAACGAGCGACAACCCGAATATATGACACCCGGGCGCAGAGGCGATGGCAATGGCGCGAAATGCGCATTCGAGTATCGAGTATGAAGGCAAGCCCAGAACACTTGCCAGAGGGAAAGAGAGAGAGGGAGAGAGAGGGAGAGAGAGAGAGAGAGAGAGAGAGAGAGAGAGAAAGAGTAGAGTAGAGTCACGCGGGTCAGCCGAGAGTGTTTTGTTGAGGCGCGCGCGCGCGTTTCTCCTCTCTCCCACATACATTTCACACTCCCAAAAAAAATACGAGAGAGAAAACCTTTCTCTCTATTTCTCCAGACATATGTGCAGTGCACACTATACTGCGCTACCAAAGGCTGGAAGGCTGCTCGCTCGCGTCTGTGCAAAACAGAGACAAGAGATGTGAAAGGGGGAAGGGGAAGAGGTGGGGAGGCGGTGGTGTGAAGGAATGCAGGAAGACGGGCGCCGCGCGCTCACGCATACATAGTGCGGCGGCGGCGGCCGGCCGATCCTGGATTAGGAATAGGTAATGTGGTCACACTATATCGACGCTTCTCCTCCTCTCGCAATTAGATCCTCTCTCTCTCTCTCTCCCTCTCCTTTTTGCGAATAGATTAGGCGCCGGGGCGTCGCGAGAGAGAGAGAGAGAGAGAGAGAGAGAGAGAAAGAGAAAGAGAGAGAGAAAGAGAGAGAGACCCTCTGGGGACGCGTAGGCAAAAAACGGCGCGATGACAAAGGATGTAATCATAACCTTCCCACATTCCACATGCAAATGAGAACGCTGTGAGCCAGAATATCCAGAGAGAAAGAGAAAGAGGGAGAAGAACAGAGAGAAGAGAAAGAGAGAGAGAAAGCCCCCCCTGCCTCCTTTACTCGTGTTTAATTCAGCGCACTCGCCGGCTTCTATGCGGCGCGAATCCCTCCAACCAAACTCCCATATCACTCTCTCTCCTCCCTCTTTCTCCCTCTATCTCTCTCCCTTTCTCACTCAACACTGCTAATCCTAAGCTTCGATGGATCCCAGATTGAGAGGGAATCTCTACGATATAAGCGCCGACGTACTGAATTAATGAATAGTGAAACGTATACATTCTGGGGATCTGGAGGGGTAGTTCATGAATAGTGATGTGGAAAGATATGCAGTATGTTGGATGTGCAAAAGTGGAGAGAAAACACTTCACATATATCACAACCATACACACTCTAACAAATACGTAAACAGCATCTCTCTAGCAGATTTCAGGATAAACAACGCGTCGCCAGACGGCCACACTCGTGACGTCTCTCTCTCTCTCTCTCTCTCTCTCTCTCTCTCTCTCTCTTTCTCTCTCTCGCTCTCTCTCTCTCTCTGTCTCCGTGTCTGCTTCTCCTCATCTCTTCTCTGCTCCGCGCAATCTCGGCCCTGCTCCTTCTCCTTCGCTGAACTTTAACAAAATTACCTCGTGTTGCATTCCACACTACTCTCTCTCTCTCTCTCTCTCTCTCTCTCTCTCTCTCTCTCTCTCTTTCTCTCTTTCTCTCTCTCTCTCCCTCTCTTTCCCTCCTTCTCCCTCTTCCCCTCTCTCTCTCTGTCTCTCTCTCTCTCTCTCTCTCTCTCTCTTCTTTCTCTCTCTCTCTTCTTTCTCTCTTTCTCCTTATGCTCTAAAAGCACCCTCACAATTTTGTTATACGAGAATCTACGAATTCCTAGATCTAGGTTATTTCACATAACCAGCGTTGTTTACGCACACATACCACACACCATATGTCGATATTTTTCTTTGTCGAAAAAAACACACTCCCATACAATTATTCCTAATGGCCACTCTCACCATTCTCCTCTCTCTCTCTCTCTCTCTCTCTCTCTCTCTCTCTCTCTCTCACCGTTCTCTCTCTCTCTCTCTCTCACCGTTCTCTCTCTCTCTCTCTCTCTCTCTCTCTCTCTCGGAATAACCTTCTCCAAATAGCAATATACCGGGATTGCCTCAATCCCCGTATTGCCCACCTCACATTCTCTACAACCACATTAATCCCAAGAGAAATCGGAAGCAATCAGATCCACTGTACACTGTACCTGGAACTTTTCAGTTGTGAAGAACGACAAGAGACACGCATTCAGAAAGTTTCCATGGTCAGGGGCGCGTATAGTAGTGCAAAGGAGAGGCCCAGGGCCGCGTCGCGTGTCCACAGCGGCATCTGGTTGCCAACTCGCTGATTCTGACTATACAAACACAGCATATCGGTGTAAACAGCCAAATCAAGCTGTCAATCTAGCAAGAGACAAATTCGGAAGAGGAAAGAGATGGCTTTGCCTTTCCTTTTCTGCCTTGCAACTTGCCACGCAAAACACACTCTCGCGAAAAAAAGAGACAGCAAACAAACCGCTCGCTAATACCACTATATCCCGAAAACACACGAGACACCAAAGCGAATACAAAATAGTTTACTCTCTGACTCGAAAAAAATCTCGCATTTACAATCACCTCACCACATATACACATTACTCGTCGATACAAAACACTAAGGCACGATACACTGTATTACAGTAATACAAAGAACAGTAGTCCGTTATACCATAGACTTGCTCAGTACTTGTAGAATCCCTCGCCAGTCTTCCTTCCGAACTTGCCCTCAGAGACCAGCTTGTTCAGAACCTTGTTCGCCTTGAACGTGGGGTCGTTCGGGTACTGCTTCGCCCAGCCTCAAACAAAAACAATGTCAAGAGTGATACCAAATATAATCATTCATCCAAAACAGTAGTTTTCGATGAGCTCTAGCATTGTAATACGGAAATAAAAATTTCAATCTACCGTATTCCTGTTTACAGTAACCCACCGTCCATGATGAACTTGCAGGTGTCGAGTCCGACATAGTCAGACAGCTCGAGCGGGCCCATCGGGTAGCCGGCGCCCAGCTTCATCGCAACGTCAATGTCCTGAATTGACCAGTTACTGTATCTACCGTAGCTCCTTCGAAATACCGTATCCCCTACCGTACCTTAGCCGACGCGTCTCCCCTCTCGAGCATTTCCAGAGCAGAGAACATGTACGGCACAAGCAGGCGGTTCACAATGAATCCGGGAGTGTCCTGAAATCGTAAAATAACCCGAGTTACAGTACCCTTTTCAATCTACCGTACCTTGCACGACACGGTCACCTTGCCGATCGTCTTTCCGTACTCCATCAGGGTGGAGAAGGTGGCGTCCGAAGTCTCAGCGTGGCGGACAACCTAAACCAGTATCAGTATGACAAAACTACAAAAGTACGAAACACACGATTCCACGAGTACACTGTCCGAGACTATTAAACACTAGCTCATGCGCAACCACAAACATACTGATCTCACATCCAGTATGTTTGGACACAACCTTGAGTGCTAACCGCTACGCTTCTTATCATCATGATTGTGTTGTCATATTCAGATATAACGCTTCCAGATATATCATTGATTGATTTCATGGACCATATACGGCATGAACAAACATCATCTCCCCACCTCGAGCAGCTTCATCATCGGCACCGGATTGAAAAAGTGCAGACCGCCGAACTGCGACTGAAAGAGAAACACTGTGTTATATTTATCAAGTAGAATTACAAGTCAGAATGAATCGATTTACTCGAATCGAAATGAAAACAAGCGCTCCCGGCGCACCTTGTTCTTGAGATCGGCTCCAATGTCGACGAGGCGAAGGGACGACGTGTTGGTGGTGATGATGGCGTTGCTGAACATGGAGGGTTAATCATATCGGGCATATTTAGAATTGCGGCAAAATCGACCGATTTCAAGATTTCAGACACCTTTCGTTTTTTTCCAAACAGCTACAATGAACACGGAACACGGAAAAGTTAACCCAGAACCAGAACAGAAGTATGCTTTTGCCATAGTCGAATATCTCAAAAGTGGAATGAGAACGCACCTGGGCGCAGCCTCCTCGACCTGCTTGAAGAGCGTCTTCTTGATGTCGATGTTCTCGACGATCGCCTCGATGACGAGGTCGGCCGACGCGACCGCGTCACCGATCTTCGTCGACGTCTTCAGGTACTGCATCGTAGCGTCCACAAACGCCTTCTGCGCCTAAACAAAATATACTGTTAACTGATCGACCGCGCAAGAACAGTTCCGGAGAGACTACGTATTGACTTTGACTAGCTAAACAACAACAACAACGACAACAACAACCCACGGCCGAGTCCTCGGGCGCCTTCTTCTTGGCAACGCGGCGCAGCGAGCTGTCGATGCTCTTCTGCGCCTTGGCCACCGCGTCGGCCGACTGGTCCACCAGCGTCACGTTCAGCTTCGCGTTCGCCGACACCTAGCAATCAATCGATAATCAGTAAGCGATAGTCGATCGATACCTGTGCGATGCCGGATCCCATCAGTCCGGCGCCGATGATGGTGACGTTCTTAACGGGCGCGCAGGCCGAGGCGGTAGTGGCGAGACCGCGCACGAGCGGGGCGCACTTGGACGACAGCATCTCAAACATGTCACATAGGTATTTTCAGAACATTCTTTTTTTCGTGCTTGATTACGATTTATTGTCGTATATGAGGAACATTTATAGACACGCGTGAATATTGCAAGAAACACGTAAGTAAACGTAATCACGCTGTAGCGATAAACTGAGAAACTGAGATGAAACAGGTTGGAAGTATTCGTAGTTTTGTCCCGTGATAAAAGTAAATCGACAACGGGGAGAAAACAAGTAGTAGACTGGGTGCAAAGTCCGCGTGTTTCACTGGACGCGGCGATAGCATGTTGCGAGAGCCAACACAGATAACAAGGTTGGAACTGCGCTTTGTGATCTTTTGCACGTTTTTGCACAGCTTCCCCAAACGGGAACAGGGAAGTGATATAGCGTAACGAACTTACAAAACTTTTGATAGAGTAAAATGAAGAGTAAAATGTTTACTGGCGCGGCGATAGCAGTTTGTGATAGCAAAAACAGATAACAATGGGGTCGGAACTACAGTTTGCGTGTGTTGTTGCACCGCAGAAAACCTCAGGCGGGAATAAAGTGAAATAACGCAACGAACCTCACGCAACTGTTGACAGAGTAGAAATGAACTATTCGAATAACGAAAGGAAAAAAAAGAAGAAGAAAAACGAGCGGAAATGAGAGAGCTAGCTAGAGAAATCGAAAAAAGAAACAACACGATAATGTTGTGGCGGCGGCGGCGCGGCGAGCGGATACTTTGTAGTCTGCTCCTAAGACAAACCTCGCGGTCCCCGCGCGGTGAATCGGCGGCTCCCGCGGGATGAATGCGCGGTCCGCTCTGGTACAACGCGGGGCGGTGCGAGATCGCCCCGCGGGAGCCCCGAGAACTGCGCGGTTCGCGCGGGATTCCCGCGTAAACATTCCCGCGTAAACGAAACAGTCCCGCGGGAACCGCGCAGAGCATTATCAGCCTACTGATCCGGCACTTCTTTGTTGTAATTCTCTCCTGTATTTTTGTTATTCAAATACACCAACGACCATATAGATAACATATTTCATTCGCGACAAACAAGTAACACATCAATGCACCACAAAGTAACAGTATTTGGAGAGGTGGCGAAGACTTGTTCTTGAGCACAACTTGTTCTTGAGCTTGGATCGAAAATAGCGGGCTTGATCTTGTACTGGCACTCCTCCTGCTGATCGACTCGAAGTTGACCTGAACACCAATCACTCAATATCAATCTATATGGACAAATCATTACCTGTATGAGGTGCAGCACGAGCTCCTTGAGGCGTAACTGCTTCACCTTGAAGCCTATCGACAGGTGCGCGGCGAGAAGAAGAATGCAGTCAGACTTGTGCTGGAGAGATTGATCGTGATTCATATCACTCCTTCATCCACCAACCTTCTCCTCGTGTACCTTCTCTCGATCTGCGCGAAATGGTCGGCATCGGCCGAGAATATTTGCACTCCGCCTCCTTCCGGCAGTAGCGTACTTTCCCTGAAACATAAAGTGATGTACGAAAAACAAGTTCTTTTCAACACACACCTTGACGAGTATGAACTGGACGACAGTCCTCTACGTGTCCACGTCGTCGATGAGCAGTGTCTGTTTCCCAGTTCTCCCTTCTCCGGAACACTCCTTTGGAGAGTACAGCGGGCTATTTGTCAGCCTCAGGCGATCTTGGCGGACGAGGCGGGGAGGCGAGCGCGATGCGCCCCGCCTCCTTTCATTCCAGTAGGTCAGGATGACAGCATCTTAATAAGAATAATGCTATACGTAACAAGATTCGAACTTCGAACTTATCATGCACGCACCTTCCATATGTTCTCGTATCGTACTAGCCTACTGCTGCCAGCCGGGAGCACTCCGCGTGATCGGATCACCATATACATACAACAAACCTACAAAATAACAAATATTTTCAAAATAAACAATACAAACATGAAATGAATGAAATCGCAGAACTTCCGCGTTCGCAAAATTTAAACGTGAAAAGGACGCCGTTACATTGTTCCGGACTTCCTCGAAAGCGCCGCGGGATCCCCGAAAACAGAAACCTTCCCGCCGGGTTCAATCTGCATTTCGCGCCTCCCGCGGGATACCCGCGCGGTACCGCCAACTTTCGGGAGGCCCGCGGGTTACGCGAGGGCGCCGCGAAAAACCGTGGAATCCCGCGGGGCGCTCGCGACTTTGCCTGAGATCATAGTCATGCACAACGCAACACTACGCACAACGCATCACTACGCACAACGCACCTATATACCACGCAAACACAACTATATAAAAATACTTGTCTATATGGAAGAGAAACAAGGAATATAAACAACTATTCGTGTGACATCGGGCGTCTGACTAGTCATATACAATCGCATTCTTCATATCTAATCAAAAACAGAGTTTCATTGTCTTGTTCCATTGCCCACGGACAGTGTACTCGTGGAATCGTATGTTTGGTACTGTTTCAGTTCCATTGCTCACGCTATCGATCACTGCAATCTATAGAGATACCCCTCCCTTTGGCGGGACCAATGACCCCGACTCCTGCCTTCAACAGCACGTGGTCCGTATCTTGTTTCTCATATTTACCAGTTACGTGGGCGATCCGCTAGCGGCAAGGAGGCGGCGGGCGCATCTGTGCAATGAATCTTCGATCCCCCATCCTGGTTTCGTTGTTAGTGTGTTTGAAACGGAAGATCAGTCTCTTTAGTCATTGCCTGTCTCTCTTTATTGTATGCTACGAAATTGCATTTAAAAATAGTTGACAAGCCGGAGAGATCGGGTTTGGCCACAGACATCATGAGAAAAGTACACAACCGATCGTAAACTAGTTTATTGTGCAGAAAAGGCATACATTGTTACTACTCATCGCTAATTGAGTCTAATTCTAGTCAAAGTTCATCGTCCAGAAAGGGTCGGTGACATCGGCGAACGTGTAGATCATTTGCGTCGCGGCATTTTTAGCGCGGAAGCGCCAGATACCTATATGAGAGTAATAGAGGAGAAGGTGAGATGGGATGGTATACCATTCCCGATAGCCCTGTTCTCTCCGTCACACGTCCTAGCAGTCGCCTTGTCGCCATTCTTGCTGAAGATCGTCTTCTGTTGGCCACGTCCCAGGTTCCACTCCAGCCGACCGAGCGCGAAGGGAATCCTGAATCATTTATGTTTCACTACCCCTCTCCATCTCCACTCTTCCGTCACTCACCTATCAATAAATTCGACCCCATTCTGAGAGTTGACGAGGGACTTTGCGAATTTAGAAGGGGCAACCGATTCTGTTTCATGCACGGGTGTTCCGGATCTCCGAACGTGGGAAACTAAAATCGATAATGAGACCAGCAATCGATAATCAATCGATAACCAACCTCATAGTCGTGCGAGAGATCGCCCTGGAGGTAGTGATTCTCGGGCATGAACGCAATGATCACCTCGTTGAATCCCTTTGGTGCCTAGAAGAGAACGTCCCTCTGCCTGTCTGTCTGTCTTCCACGATCCCTCTCCCACTCCCTCTGCTCACATCTTTTATGAACTTGCGCGCGTGGGGATCATAGAGCTTGATGCGTCTGTTCGTGAGGCTATGGTGGGTCAGTGATGCGAACGGCAGGCCCCAGCAGACCGGTGCCGTTACTTGAGACACGTACGACACGCGACCGCTATCCTCCACATGCGCCAGCTGCAATCGATAATCCATCGATATCCAATCGATATCTCGCGCAAACCTGGAAGGCAAGAATGCGCGTCGGTCTCCCAGGGTATGGCAGGGAACAGCGCGAGTAAAGACCGAACTATAAAAGCAATCGTTAGCTCAGCACATCAACATTGTGGAAAGGCGAAGGTGGATAGAATGTTCTCGCACGCTGGTGAATTCGATGGAGTCGTCGGCGGCGGCGGCGGCGGCGCGGAGGAGTAGGAGAAGGGGGGAGGAGGAGGAGGAGACGGCGAGCCAGCTGCGCCATCGCGAACCACAATGACACGGGCACACGCGGCGAGCGGGCGATCGCAGACGACCGCATGCTAATCGCCCACTTCGCTCATCTCGACGAATCGCTATGGCACGTGCTGTCAACACGTTGGCTCGTTTCCCACATCCTTCCAACTCTTTGCAATGTTTAAAAAACACGAATGCATCGAATCAAGCAATATTCTGTTTAGTATCGTTATGATGCTGACTATTGAGTATACAACAAGTTAAACAAAAAGAGAAGGCGCTGTTCGTCTCTATAACTGCACACAGGACTAATACGTGCTCAAGGACTCCAGGGCTAAGTGCTCTTTACAATCGCTTGGAAAATGGTAGACTCACGGGTTGACTTATTAATATTTCGATCTGCTTACAAACATATGCATTACGGAAATATGTTTATTGGAGCTGCTTGCAAAATTAAGGGTTACGGTAACGGTAAGAGTACGATTTCTTCTTCTTGCAAAAATAAGTGTTACGGTAGGATAATAATTTGATCTTCTTGCAACAATAGGTGTTACTTTTTTTCAACTTTATTTCACATAGGTAGATTGTTTGTTTGGTCCCTAGATTCTTTCAAAACCCGGATTTTTGACCGCGCCAACATGCATCGATAGTAGTCTCGCCTAGCTTGTCTGGTCATTCTATCTGATAAGCCGAGTGATAGCCTAATCCAGTGGTCAGTTGACGCCGACTGGCACTCGCTCACAAAACATCACATTGGTTATTTGAACTGCTGCAGCAAGAAATCTCAAAAACCAATCTCGAGTCTCAAGACATTGCATCAACATCGGTCACGCGTATGCATTTCCACAATATCAGTTTCATTTCCTCCGCAACACCACAGTTAAATATTTGAAAGCAGCACTCACCGTGCTTTAAAGGAACAGTGGCGCATTATTTTCGACTTCTTAACTTGACCCATTTTAAAGGTAGTGTACCCTCTGAATCCAATATTAAAAAGTATCACGAATGTATTATCAATGCCTTTTAGAGGTGTTTTTATGTCGTTTATGGTTGTTTGTGATGAAAAATAATGAAATTAAAAATTATCCAACATTTATTTAAATCCAACATGATACGCATATTTGCGCAACGTTGTGAGTTATGATTTTTAACAATTTAACAGAACTTACTGCGTTTAGCATATAATTTCCCATCAGCTGTTTTCGCCAGTTTAGTAAAAGAAACACATAGTAGAAATGTTATCTAAAATAAGAATGACATAAGAAACAATATAAACACATGCAAATAAATTGTCTTGAATGAAACAGCCGATAGTGTGGTCAAATTGTGTAACTTCGTGCAAGTTGTGCACACACCCCCGAGCTGATTAAAAGTTATTAGTTTCTACGATTTCTCACTCCAATATTTAAATGATTTTTTAAAACTAAATTGTTTCAGAATATATATTTGCATCATCATAATATACTCATTGAGTCGTAAACAATGACATATTGTATCTACACATACACCCAGATTCAGAGGGTAACACAAACGAAAAAATAACGATTCAAAGCTGTTACCGCGTTACCACACCAATTACCACAGACCGTCCCGTTACCACGCGGAAATAGGCGTTCAAATGTGTGTTTTGGAGAGAAGCCCCATTGTCGAGGACCGATCGATATTGTGATCGCTTTCGCAAAGAAGTCAGTTTTCGGGAAGAGCAGCGGTCTTTGCGCGTGATGACACAATGAGCTGCGTGGCGCAGTGGAAAAGACTGTGGGCTATCACTTTGCAGCCACGGGTTCGATTCCTGTTTGCAACTTTGTCTTAAACATACATGCACCTCGGTGCGAGGTGACTTCGTGCGAATTTGAAAATTTCGTTACCACACGGTTTTGATATACGCCTCTGTTCCTTTAATCAATCTAATAATCAATAACGTGCACGATTACACTTTCAACACTTTGACACTAGCAATTAACCCCACAAACGACACCCCGTGATTGACATTCCATCAACTGAAGGCTTCCAAAAACCGTCCCTGAAAACCTCGCAGTCGCTGTGTTTTCGCGCTTTTTGCGCGCGTTGAGTGCAGGGAATCAGCTGATATAAGCGTGTTATCACTGGCTGTCGGTCTCGCATCGGGCCGCTGACCGAGTGATATGTGATATGACTGAGTGATAGCCGCCCCCCGGATGACCGGCATATAAACACGCCTGAGTGTGGGCCGGCCAGCTTCGCTCCTTCCAGTCGAGATGGTAAGTGTTCATAACTATTTGCATTTTCACAAGTCCGTTATTTTCGACTGTTTGGTTTTGCTATAAGCATCACTGGCGTGGTCGAAACGATTTGCGAATTATGTTGGTTGGTCGGCGGACACAGAACCACCGAGGTGTAATCCACCACGCTACATAGCCTTCCTATTGCAGAAGCTTCTCCTCCTCCTAGCCCTTGTGGGGCTGGCTATTGCGGCGCGCTATGAGGACAGCTCGGACGAGTCGATGGAGTACGCCACGCTGAGACAGGCAGACAGGACATCCGTCCTCGGTGCGGACCCTCTCTTCCTCTCTCTCTCTCACTCTCTCTCTTTCACTCTCTCTTTCTTCCCCCCCTCTCTCTCTCTCTTTCTCTCTCTCTCTCATCCCCTCTCTCTCTTCAGAGCAGTTCCGCGACCGTGTCATCTCCTCCGAGGCCGAGTCTCTAGACGGAGACGACCTCATTGATTACATCAACGAAAACCAGAACACCTGGAAGGTACTGTAGGATACTGTAGTTTTGGATACTGTAACCTGGAATACTGTATCTCTGGTTAGTGCATGAGATGGTAATCTGGGACAGGGTATTACTATATATTGGAAACTGTAATAGTGTCGCTTCGGATACTGTAGCTATAGACATGGATTACTGTACTTTGTATGTTCTAGGCGAAGAAGCACCGCCGTTTCGCCAAGTACTCGGACAAGACCAAGTACGGCCTCATGGGAGTCAACCATGTTCGGCTCTCCGTCAAGGTAAGAGGAATAATACGTTTCGGTCAAAAGCAACGGTACGTTTCTGAAATGTCAGAAATAATTGAATCATGATGATTAGTAACAACTGTGGTTTATCTATCTTTCAACTATTAAAACTCTTTCAGGCCCGCAAGCATCTTTCTCCCACCAAGGACCTCGTTATGGACATCCCGGAGAACTTCGACTCCAGGTGAGTCCCGCCCAACGAGGCCACGCCCATTTCTATCAGAGAAATAATTCGTACCGTTCCAGGGAGCAGTGGCCGGAGTGCGCGCAGGAGCTGCGCAACGTGCGCGACCAGAGCAGCTGCGGTGAGCACACCTGCACATCATAGGATTACGGTAGCATTCGAACCTTGCAGGATCGTGCTGGGCGTTCGGAGCCGTCGAGGCTATGTCCGACCGTATCTGCATCGCGTCCAAGGGAAAGATCCAGGTGCGGTTTTACCTTAGCTCCGCCCACTCTGACCCCGCCCCCTTCAGGTTTCGCTGTCCGCTAGCGATCTTCTTTCATGCTGCAAGAGCTGTGGATTCGGGTTGGTATTTGATTATCAAGTGATTATCAAACATTCTTATCACTCAATCCGTTTATGCGTTTTGAGTGACCCTTCTCCGCATTATCTCCTTATCACAACGCCTATCACTTGACCACTCAATCATGCGATTTTTTTTTTCGTATCGAGCGAGAGTTGGGTGATGAAATTATTGGCGACTAAGTAAGTAGATACGACTTGTTAATCACCTATTGTGACAAGCTAAACAAAGTATATAACATTTTAATGAATCTCATAGCGGAACGCACTTTCAGTTGCAACGGCGGCGACCCGCTTTCGGCGTGGAAGTACTGGGTGAGGGACGGAATCGTGACGGGATCGAACTACACGACGAACGAGGGATGCAAGCCCTACCCGTTCCCGCCCTGCGAACACCACTCGAACAAGGTACGCATCACACATGTCTGTCATCTGGAAGCCGCCATTCTGCAAAACAAACAAAACAAAGAAGGGGCAGAGAGAAAATATAGATATAGACAGCACTCCAACAAGGTACGCATGCGACCTGTAGTTCGCATGATGGAAAGAGACCGACAGAAAAGGGAGAGAGAGAGAGAGAGAGAGGGAGAGAGAGGGAGAGAGAAAGAAAGAGAAAGAGAGAGAGAGAGAGAGAGATAGAGAGAGAGAGAGAGATACTCTCTCCCCTCTACAGACGCACTTCGACCCGTGCAAGCACGACCTCTTCCCCACGCCCAGGTGTGAGAAGAAGTGCGCCTCCGGATACACCGACAAGACCTACTCGCAGGACAAGTTCTTCGGTCCGTTACCGTACTTTGTGGGGTACTGTAGGCGTACTGTAATATTACTGCAAGATTACGGCACTGTGTATGCAAGCTGTGAGGTGGGAGATCTGTATACGAAGGTATTTTAGTTACGGTATAGAAATAACTACGGTTTTTTGGGTACTGTAGGAATACTAGAGGTTCATTGTGAACTGTTTAGTGGTACATCGATTTCTTTCTAGGACGCAGCGCCTATGGAGTGAAGGACGACGTCGAGGCTATCCAGAAGGAGATCATGACCCACGGACCCGTTGAGGTCCGTCTCTCCCTCTCTCTCTCCCCCCACCCCTCTCTCTCTCTCTCTCTCTCTCTCTCTCTCTCTCTCTCTGTTCTCTCTCTCTCTCTCTCTGTTCTCTCTCTGTTCTCTCTCTGTTCTCTCTCTCTCTCTCTCTCTCTCTCTCTTCTCTCTCTCTCTCTCTTCTCTTCTCTCTCTCTCTCTCTCTCTCTCTCTCTCTCTCTCTCTCTCTCTCTTCTCTCTTCTCTCTCTCTATCTCTCTCTTCTCTCTCTCTCTCTCTCTCTCTCTCTCTCTCTCTCTCTCTCTCTTCTCTTTCTCTCTCTCTCTCTCTCTCTCTCTTCTCTCTCTCTCTCTCTCTCTCTCTCTCTCTCTCTCTATCTCTTCTCTCTCTCTCTCTTCTCTTTCTTTCTCTCTCTCTCTCTCTCTCTCTCTCTCTCTCTCTCTCTATTCTCCCCCTCTCCAGGTCGCTTTCGAGGTCTACGATGACTTCCTCAACTACCAGAGCGGAGTCTACGTGGTAGGTTTCACGACATTAAAATCGAATCAAATTTCTCTCTCTCTCTCTCTCTCTTCTCAATTTTTCTGTAAATAAAACGCACATCCACACAGATAAATATAACATGTTTCAACAGACAATACGTGTGAAAGAAAAGAAAAGAAGAAGTAAATCCATTTGGTAATGCTGTAAATATTTAAAATAAAAATAGTTTTGTTTCTTTCTAGCACACTGCGGGAAGACTGGGCGGTGGTCATGCTGTGAAGATGGTGGGATGGGGAGTGGACAACGGAATCCCCTACTGGACCTGTCAGAACAGCTGGAACGAGGACTGGGGAGAGGGCGGTGCGTCTCCCTCCTTCTTTCTCTCTCCCCCCTCTCTCCCTCTTCCCCCCCCCTCTCTCTCTCCCCTCTCTCACTCTCTCCTTCCAGGTTTCTTCCGCATCCTGCGTGGAGTAGACGAGTGCGGCATCGAGTCGGGAGTTGTCGGTGGAATTCCGAAGCTCAACGACGTGCCCCGCCACCAGTGAGTTTCCAAGCGCAAATGTTTTTTCCCGAATTGCGACCGATTACCGAACTCTTGACAAGAACCTACCTTTCAATCTCATTTTCATCTCTCATTCTGAAAAAAAAAACTATTTTTCATTTTTGCAGGGTAATAGGAGAACTACTAATAAGGCGAACATATGATTCATATTATGTTTTCAGCCGTCATCACGTGTACGCCAAGCACGCGACCGACGACGCCGACTTTGCCGACTTCTTCTGAGGTTCTTCCGAATCTTGCTGACATCACTTTCCAGATGACGTCACATCATCCACGTAGACATATTTCTGTGCATATTCCGCTCTTTCTGTACAATAAAGATGCCCTTTACTTATTCGTATAATACAATCAAAATAGTAAAAAGTGCACTAATTGATTACGAACACATTGAAACTGATGAGCAAGCATGACAAGATAAAATGCGAGCTCGAAAAGTTTCATAAAACATTATACTAACCTCATAACACTATGTCGGTATATTACCGGCAGTTACGAAATTATAGTCCCGGAAGTGAGCCGCAAACGCGATCTCATCAACAATTATATTACAAAAATCTACAAATTACGAGTTCTACGCTTTGCCATAAAACTAATATCTCGCTCGTGCCGGCGGGTGCAAGTATTAATTCAATTGGTGTTGAAGTGAACTGGTACACAAGTAGAGTGGAGACATTTACTCAATCGCCTTGCGTCTTTGAAAATGATTGTAAACGAGATATTAGAACTTGTCGCCATTTTTAGCGCAATAATTTTCGGCACGTTTGGGAATGCAAACGTTTTATGGGCTCTAGTCAGCTCTGATATTGTCGACATTGGAAAAAGTTCTTTCACTCATATGTTTTTTTTCGAAACCTCCTACATTTGCAGAACTCATTTTAATTCAACTATTGTTTTCTCATCAACTAGCGTTGTTCAGCCAACTGAGTTCCATGTCTTACTACGTCTTCCGACGCACTATTTACATGGATAACTGCGCATTTATGGTGAGAATTGATGTAGTTTTTTTGTTTGTTGAAAAAGAGTTACGAGATCAAAAGCTCTATCAGCAATCAAAACAGAATGTTGCAGATGTTGTTTTACGTTATTGGCCTTTCTTTGCAAATTGGAACGTATTTCTCTATGATTATAGACATTTTATGCAGAGTTATCATCCCACTGACGTATCATTGTGTTTGGGTATCTTAATAAAACAGCGTTCAGATTGAAGCAAATGAAAACGAAACGATTTCTTCTGTTCTTTATTCTTCCGCCTTGGATTTTACCTTTTGTAACTGCTGTAATGGTTTATCCGTTCATTACGCGTACGGAAATCGAAGTTTGCACGTGAGAATGAATTGAACAAAATCTTTAAAAAATTTTAAAAAAAATCCAGTCCACTGACCATATTTCTCGATCACCTGCTCCCTTATTTTACCGGTTTTTCAACGATTGTTAACGTGTCTGGCGTCGTTATATGCGTTGTGATTTTCTACAAAATCAAACATACACCGTCGGCTAGTCAGATAGCGACCGATAAAGTGAGTGTGAAAAATGTCATTTCAATCATTGACATCATTTTCCAGATAACCAATTCTATGCTGGTTCAGTTCTTGATATACGTGTTCACTTGGTGTCTTCCAATAGCTGTGATTTTCAGCGACGCTTTCTATAAAGTCATTGGCTTGCGAAACCTGCGCACCATTTCGGTAAATAATGGTTATTTTTGTATAGCTACGAGGATTTACAAAAATTTAGTTCTTTTGCGGAACTATTTGTTATTCGCAAACATATTACGTTTTGTTTGCGGTATCGAGAGATTTCAAACGGTTAGAATCAGACAGCATAAGTTAGTATAATGTTTAAGTTGCAGGCAGTTCAAATTGCAACTACAGAAGTTGTTTTGTCGAGCTCCGAAAGTGCAGAAAACGTCTGCCGTCAGATTCAATACGTCTCGCGCTAATTCGGTTGTGTTTTGATCTCTCGTTTTTGTACTGTTTCATTTAACACAGTCGTTGCGTTATCAACGGGCAAACTATATTACCCGGAAATCAGATAAACTTCGTCTTGATTTGTGTTAAGTGGTAATGTAAAATTAACAGTCTCTAATTGACGGCTATTACAAAATATAGAGATGTTTCGATCAAATAAAGCGTTTTTACAAAAAACATTATACAAAAAAACATTCAATTTCATTTGTAAAGATGTGAGTTACTTTAATCAATTGACTGTTTATGAGTTTATGCTTTGAAAAATGTTTGTTCTCACGCGTCAGAGAGAGTTCTCAGAGATAAACAAAAGTTTAAATATAGTTGGGCTGTATGAGTTGTAGCATTTTGCGGGTTTTTAAAGGCACAGGGGCGTTTAGCGTTACCAAGGTTGATCGAAATTCACTTATGAGAACTTGGCGAAACTGATTGCACGTAGCGGGAATCGAACCGGCATAGCATGGAACTCATAGCGACGAGATGCACGCAGAGCTCAACTTTTGAATAAGCATTTTGGCGCGAAATTCGAATTCGCCTAACCAAGCTTCGCACGTGCACATGTTGGTAAGCGTGTAGGTAACGCGGAAACGCCGTTCTTTCGCGTTTTCTTTGATTGTTTCGTGTTTATATGGTTCAAGCAATGTTCACAAGTCAAAACTAAGCGCCATTGTGCCTTTAACCATGCTTTGATTCTATCATGACAATGTATATAAGTAATATATATGACACTATTAGAAGCCATAAATATGCACCACATTAGAGCGACAACATACATGCAGCAATTTATTCGACATCGACTCAACGTCAGGTTATCCAATAGGGAAGCGAATCCCATTTCCGGGATGCCTTTCCTCCTCCTCCCTCCTCCTTCGTTCTTGCTCAGCGAGGAATTTGCGCTGCTCTTCGCGGAGTGCTTCTCTCGCTTCCTCGCTCGACATCCGGTGTTTGTAGAACCGACCGGGTCGGTGGTTGGGCCGACCGAGTGGCTGCGTAGCCTCGCAAAGGAGAGCACAGACAGCGAGAAGGATGAACAGCAACTTCATCTGAACACAAAGGGATTGGGGAAATAAGAACGAGAAGAAATGTGATTTTGACACTTGTCCGCCTGCTTTTAAAGTGAATTTATAATGTAAACCGCCTTATTGAATAAATTTGTGATGTGAAGTATGTACACGTGTAACAACTAACAAAAATTGAAAAAAGCGATGAGTCTACTGTACGAAATAACTGATTGTGCAAAAAAAAGGTCGAGTTTGTGTGGATGGGAGATTGTCCGAAGACGGTTGCTCCGAAGAGCGAGTGCCCCGAAGGGCGGTGTCTCTTATCCGAAGATTCGAGACTTGCATGATAACCCATCCACGCCGGACCATTTCACGAGATTGAGTGTTTGGCGTTCATAGATATAACCCCGTTCTCGCCATCGAGCAAAACGAGCCGGGTTTGCACAATTTTGAAATGACTCACCCGGTCCCGGGTGCTATCTCTCACTCTCGCTGTCCAAGCGAGACTTATTGACATCATTGAGATTCAACTCAACAAAGATTTTGTGTGATCAGATAATGTGATCAGTCCCATTTCCAATATAACGAAGCATATTTATAATCGCTTTTATTGCTACCACTTCTTTCAAAGTCACAATAAATTACAAACAATGTTAATCGAAGTTTGAGCAGCCGATAACGTTTATAGGGAATTCCCCCCCCCTCCCCCCTAAAATAAAAAGTGGTGTATTGTGATATTTCGAAAAAAAAATAAAGATACACGATTCATCGATTGTCGTGAGTTGATCTTTTTTTGTTTCAAAAAAAAACTGATCAAGATTCGTTGATGGATCGTTTAAAAACTGATGGATCGTTTAACAACGGAATGGAATAAAATGACACAAACAACTGAAAAAAACAGTTGAATCTGCAAAAGAAAGTGATTAGTCGAGTTTGTGTGGATGGGAGAATGTCCGAAGACGGTTGCTCCGAAGAGCGAGTGCCCCGAAGGGCGGTTGCCCCGAAGGGCGGTGTCTCTCATCCGAAGATGCGAGACGTATGCGATAACCCATCCACGCCGGACCATTTCACGAGATTGAATGTTTGGCGTTCATAGATATAACCCCGTTCTCGCCATCGAGCAAAACGAGCCGGGTTTGCACAATTTTGAAATGACTCACCCGGTCCCGGGTGCTATCTCTCACTCTCGCTGTCCAAGCGAGACTTATTGACATCATTGAGATTCAACTCAACAAAGATTTTGTGTGATCAGATAATGTGATCAGTCCCATTTCCAATATAACGAAGCATATTTATAATCGCTTTTATTGCTACCACTTCTTTCAAAGTCACAATAAATTACAAACAATGTTAATCGAAGTTTGAGCAGCCGATAACGTTTATAGGGAATTCCCCCCCCCTCCCCCCTAAAATAAAAAGTGGTGTATTGTGATATTTCGAAAAAAAATAATAAAGATACACGATTCATCGATTGTCGTGAGTTGATCTTTTTTTGTTTCAAAAAAAACTGATCAAGATTCGTTGATGGATCGTTTAAAAACTGATGGATCGTTTAACAACGGAATGGAATAAAATGACACAAACAACTGAAAAAAACAGTTGAATCTGCAAAAGAAAGTGATTAGTCGAGTTTGTGTGGATGGGAGAATGTCCGAAGACGGTTGCTCCGAAGAGCGAGTGCCCCGAAGGGCGGTTGCCCCGAAGGGCGGTGTCTCTCATCCGAAGATGCGAGACGTATGCGATAACCCATCCACGCCGGACCATTTCACGAGATTGAATGTTTGGCGTTCATAGATATAACCCCGTTCTCGCCATCGAGCAAAACGAGCCGGGTTTGCACAATTTTGAAATGACTCACCCGGTCCCGGGTGCTATCTCTCACTCTCGCTGTCCAAGCGAGACTTATTGACATCATTGAGATTCAACTCAACAAAGATTTTGTGTGATCAGATAATGTGATCAGTCCCATTTCCAATATAACGAAGCATATTTATAATCGCTTTTATTGCTACCACTTCTTTCAAAGTCACAATAAATTACAAACAATGTTAATCGAAGTTTGAGCAGCCGATAACGTTTATAGGGAATTCCCCCCCCCCCCCCCCTCCTCCCTAAAATAAAAAGTGGTGTATTGTGATATTTCGAAAAAAAAATAAAGATACACGATTCATCGATTGTCGTGAGTTGATCTTTTTTTGTTTCAAAAAAAAACTGATCAAGATTCGTTGATGGATCGTTTAAAAACTGATGGATCGTTTAACAACGGAATGGAATAAAATGACACAAACAACTGAAAAAAAACAGTTGAATCTGCAAAAGAAAGTGATTAGTCGAGTTTGTGTGGATGGGAGAATGTCCGAAGACGGTTGCTCCGAAGAGCGAGTGCCCCGAAGGGCGGTTGCCCCGAAGGGCGGTGTCTCTCATCCGAAGATGCGAGACGTATGCGATAACCCATCCACGCCGGACCATTTCACGAGATTGAATGTTTGGCGTTCATAGATATAACCCCGTTCTCACCATCGAGCAAAACGAGCCGGGTTTGCACAATTTTGAAATGACTCACCCGGTCCCGGGTGCTATCTCTCACTCTCGCTGTCCAAGCGAGACTTATTGACATCATTGAGATTCAACTCAACAAAGATTTTGTGTGATCAGATAATGTGATCAGTCCCATTTCCATAATAACAAAACATATTTATAATCGCTTTCATTGCTATCACTTCTTTCAAAGTCACAATAAATTACAAACAATGTTAATCGAAGTTTGAGCAGCCGATAACGTTTATAGGGAATTCCCCCCCCCCCCTCCCCCCTAAAATAAAAAGTGGTGTATTGTGATATTTCGAAAAAAAAATAAAGATACACGATTCATCGATTGTCGTGAGTTGATCTTTTTTTGTTTCAAAAAAAAACTGATCAAGATTCGTTGATGGATCGTTTAAAAACTGATGGATCGTTTAACAACGGAATGGAATAAAATGACACAAACAACTGAAAAAAACAGTTGAATCTGCAAAAGAAAGTGATTAGTCGAGTTTGTGTGGATGGGAGAATGTCCGAAGACGGTTGCTCCGAAGAGCGAGTGCCCCGAAGGGCGGTTGCCCCGAAGGGCGGTGTCTCTCATCCGAAGATGCGAGACGTATGCGATAACCCATCCACGCCGGACCATTTCACGAGATTGAATGTTTGGCGTTCATAGATATAACCCCGTTCTCGCCATCGAGCAAAACGAGCCGGGTTTGCACAATTTTGAAATGACTCACCCGGTCCCGGGTGCTATCTCTCACTCTCGCTGTCCAAGCGAGACTTATTGACATCATTGAGATTCAACTCAACAAAGATTTTGTGTGATCAGATAATGTGATCAGTCCCATTTCCAATATAACGAAGCATATTTATAATCGCTTTTATTGCTACCACTTCTTTCAAAGTCACAATAAATTACAAACAATGTTAATCGAAGTTTGAGCAGCCGATAACGTTTATAGGGAATTCCCCCCCCCCCTCCTCCCTAAAATAAAAAGTGGTGTATTGTGATATTTCGAAAAAAAAATAAAGATACACGATTCATCGATTGTCGTGAGTTGATCTTTTTTTGTTTCAAAAAAAAACTGATCAAGATTCGTTGATGGATCGTTTAAAAACTGATGGATCGTTTAACAACGGAATGGAATAAAATGACACAAACAACTGAAAAAAACAGTTGAATCTGCAAAAGAAAGTGATTAGTCGAGTTTGTGTGGATGGGAGAATGTCCGAAGACGGTTGCTCCGAAGAGCGAGTGCCCCGAAGGGCGGTTGCCCCGAAGGGCGGTGTCTCTCATCCGAAGATGCGAGACGTATGCGATAACCCATCCACGCCGGACCATTTCACGAGATTGAATGTTTGGCGTTCATAGATATAACCCCGTTCTCACCATCGAGCAAAACGAGCCGGGTTTGCACAATTTTGAAATGACTCACCCGGTCCCGGGTGCTATCTCTCACTCTCGCTGTCCAAGCGAGACTTATTGACATCATTGAGATTCAACTCAACAAAGATTTTGTGTGATCAGATAATGTGATCAGTCCCATTTCCATAATAACAAAACATATTTATAATCGCTTTCATTGCTATCACTTCTTTCAAAGTCACAATAAATTACAAACAATGTTAATCGAAGTTTGAGCAGCCGATAACGTTTATAGGGAATTCCCCCCCCCCCCTCCCCCCTAAAATAAAAAAGTGGTGTATTGTGATATTTCGAAAAAAAATAATAGAGATACACGATTCATCGATTGTCGTGAGTTGATCTTTTTTTGTTTCAAAAAAAAACTGATCAAGATTCGTTGATGGATCGTTTAAAAACTGATGGATCGTTTAACAACGGAATGGAATAAAATGACACAAACAACTGATACAAAACAGTTGAATCTGCAAAAGAAAGTGATTAGTCGAGTTTGTGTGGATGGGAGAATGTCCGAAGACGGTTGCTCCGAAGAGCGAGTGCCCCGAAGGGCGGTTGCCCCGAAGGGCGGTGTCTCTCATCCGAAGATGCGAGACGTATGCGATAACCCATCCACGCCGGACCATTTCACGAGATTGAATGTTTGGCGTTCATAGATATAACCCCGTTCTCGCCATCGAGCAAAACGAGCCGGGTTTGCACAATTTTGAAATGACTCACCCGGTCCCGGGTGCTATCTCTCACTCTCGCTGTCCAAGCGAGACTTATTGACATCATTGAGATTCAACTCAACAAAGATTTTGTGTGATCAGATAATGTGATCAGTCCCATTTCCAATATAACGAAGCATATTTATAATCGCTTTTATTGCTACCACTTCTTTCAAAGTCACAATAAATTACAAACAATGTTAATCGAAGTTTGAGCAGCCGATAACGTTTATAGGGAATTCCCCCCCCCCCTCCTCCCTAAAATAAAAAGTGGTGTATTGTGATATTTCGAGAAAAAAATAAAGATACACGATTCATCGATTGTCGTGAGTTTATCTTTTTTTGTTTCAAAAAAAACTGATCAAGATTCGTTGATGGATCGTTTAAAAACTGATGGATCGTTTAACAACGGAATGGAATAAAATGACACAAACAACTGAAAAAAACAGTTGAATCTGCAAAAGAAAGTGATTAGTCGAGTTTGTGTGGATGGGAGAATGTCCGAAGACGGTTGCTCCGAAGAGCGAGTGCCCCGAAGGGCGGTTGCCCCGAAGGGCGGTGTCTCTCATCCGAAGATGCGAGACGTATGCGATAACCCATCCACGCCGGACCATTTCACGAGATTGAATGTTTGGCGTTCATAGATATAACCCCGTTCTCGCCATCGAGCAAAACAAGCCGGGTTTGCACAATTTTGAAATGACTCACCCGGTCCCGGGTGCTATCTCTCACTCTCGCTGTCCAAGCGAGACTTATTGACATCATTGAGATTCAACTCAACAAAGATTTTGTGTGATCAGATAATGTGATCAGTCCCATTTCCAATATAACGAAGCATATTTATAATCGCTTTCATTGCTACCACTTCTTTCAAAGTCACAATAAATTACAAACAATGTTAATCGAAGTTTGAGCAGCCGATAACGTTTATAAAGAATTCCCCCCCCCCCTCCTCCCTAAAATAAAAAAGTGGTGTAATGTGATATTTCGAAAAAAATAATAAAGATACACGATTCATCGATTGTCGTGAGTTGATTTTTTTTTGTTTCAAAAAAAAACTGATGAAGATTCGTTGATGGATCGTTTAAAAACTGATGGATCGTTTAACAACGGAATGGAATAAAATGACACAAACAACTGATACAAAACAGTTGAATCTGCAAAAGAAAGTGATTAGTCGAGTTTGTGTGGATGGGAGATTGTCCGAAGACGGTTGCTCCGAAGAGCGAGTGCCCCGAAGGGCGGTTGCCCCGAAGGGCGGTGTCTCTCATCCGAAGATGCGAGACGTATGCGATAACCCATCCACGCCGGACCATTTCACGAGATTGAATGTTTGGCGTTCATAGATATAACCCCGTTCTCGCCATCGAGCAAAACGAACCGGGTTTGCACAATTTTGAAATGACTCACCCGGTCCCGGGTGCTATCTCTCACTCTCGCTGTCCAAGCGAGACTTATTGACATCATTGAGATTCAACTCAACAAAGATTTTGTGTGATCAGATAATGTGATCAGTCCCATTTCCAATATAACGAAGCATATTTATAATCGCTTTCATTGCTACCACTTCTTTCAAAGTCACAATAAATTACAAACAATGTTAATCGAAGTTTGAGCAGCCGATAACGTTTATAGGGAATTCCCCCCCCCCCCCCCTCCCCCCTAAAAGAAAAAAAAAGTGGTGTATTGTGATATTTCGAAAAAAATAATAAAGATACACGATTCATCGAATGTCGTGAGTTGATCTTTCCTTGTTTAAAAAAAAACTGATGAAGATTCGTTGATGGATCGTTTAAAAACTGATGGATCGTTTAACAACGGAAGTTGAATAAAATGACACAAACAACTGATACAAAACAGTTGAATCTGCAAAAGAAAGTGATTAGTCGAGTTTGTGTGGATGGGAGATTGTCCGAAGACGGTTGCTCCGAAGAGCGAGTGCCCCGAAGGGCGGTTGCCCCGAAGGGCGGTGTCTCTCATCCGAAGATGCGAGACGTATGCGATAACCCATCCACGCCGGACCATTTCACGAGATTGAATGTTTGGCGTTCATAGATATAACCCCGTTCTCGCCATCGAGCAAAACGAACCGGGTTTGCACAATTTTGAAATGACTCACCCGGTCCCGGGTGCTATCTCTCACTCTCGCTGTCCAAGCGAGACTTATTGACATCATTGAGATTCAACTCAACAAAGATTTTGTGTGATCAGATAATGTGATCAGTCCCATTTCCAATATAACGAAGCATATTTATAATCGCTTTCATTGCTACCACTTTTTTCAAAGTCACAATAAATTACAAACAATGTTAATCGAAGTTTGAGCAGCCGATAACGTTTATAGGGAATTCCCTCCCCCTCCCCCCTAAAATAAAAAAGTGGTGTATTGTGATATTTCGAAAAAAAATAATAGAGATACACGATTCATCGATTGTCGTGAGTTGATCTTTTTTTGTTTTAAAAAAACTGATGAAGATTCGTTGATGGATCGTTTAAAAACTGATGGATCGTTTAACAACGGAATGGAATAAAATGACACAAACAACTGATACAAAACAGTTGAATCTGCAAAAGAAAGTGATTAGTCGAGTTTGTGTGGATGGGAGATTGTCCGAAGACGGTTGCTCCGAAGAGCGAGTGCCCCGAAGGGCGGTTGCCCCGAAGGGCGGTGTCTCTCATCCGAAGATGCGAGACGTATGCGATAACCCATCCACGCCGGACCATTTCACGAGATTGAATGTTTGGCGTTCATAGATATAACCCCGTTCTCGCCATCGAGCAAAACGAGCCGGGTTTGCACAATTTTGAAATGACTCACCCGGTCCCGGGTGCTATCTCTCACTCTCGCTGTCCAAGCGAGACTTATTGACATCATTGAGATTCAACTCAACAAAGATTTTGTGTGATCAGATAATGTGATCAGTCCCATTTCCAATATAACGAAGCATATTTATAATCGCTTTCATTGCTACCACTTCTTTCAAAGTCACAATAAATTACAAACAATGTTAATCGAAGTTTGAGCAGCCGATAACGTTTATAAAGAATTCCCCCCCCCCTCCTCCCTAAAATAAAAAAGTGGTGTAATGTGATATTTCGAAAAAAAATAATAAAGATACACGATTCATCGATTGTCGTGAGTTGATTTTTTTTTGTTTCAAAAAAAACTGATGAAGATTCGTTGATGGATCGTTTAAAAACTGATGGATCGTTTAACAACGGAATGGAATAAAATGACACAAACAACTGATACAAAACAGTTGAATCTGCAAAAGAAAGTGATTAGTCGAGTTTGTGTGGATGGGAGATTGTCCGAAGACGGTTGCTCCGAAGAGCGAGTGCCCCGAAGGGCGGTTGCCCCGAAGGGCGGTGTCTCTCATCCGAAGATGCGAGACGTATGCGATAACCCATCCACGCCGGACCATTTCACGAGATTGAATGTTTGGCGTTCATAGATATAACCCCGTTCTCGCCATCGAGCAAAACGAACCGGGTTTGCACAATTTTGAAATGACTCACCCGGTCCCGGGTGCTATCTCTCACTCTCGCTGTCCAAGCGAGACTTATTGACATCATTGAGATTCAACTCAACAAAGATTTTGTGTGATCAGATAATGTGATCAGTCCCATTTCCAATATAACGAAGCATATTTATAATCGCTTTCATTGCTACCACTTCTTTCAAAGTCACAATAAATTACAAACAATGTTAATCGAAGTTTGAGCAGCCGATAACGTTTATAGGGAATTCCCCCCCCCTCCCCCCTAAAAGAAAAAAAAGTGGTGTATTGTGATATTTCGAAAAAAATAATAAAGATACACGATTCATCGAATGTCGTGAGTTGATCTTTCCTTGTTTAAAAAAAAACTGATGAAGATTCGTTGATGGATCGTTTAAAAACTGATGGATCGTTTAACAACGGAAGTTGAATAAAATGACACAAACAACTGATACAAAACAGTTGAATCTGCAAAAGAAAGTGATTAGTCGAGTTTGTGTGGATGGGAGATTGTCCGAAGACGGTTGCTCCGAAGAGCGAGTGCCCCGAAGGGCGGTTGCCCCGAAGGGCGGTGTCTCTCATCCGAAGATGCGAGACGTATGCGATAACCCATCCACGCCGGACCATTTCACGAGATTGAATGTTTGGCGTTCATAGATATAACCCCGTTCTCGCCATCGAGCAAAACGAACCGGGTTTGCACAATTTTGAAATGACTCACCCGGTCCCGGGTGCTATCTCTCACTCTCGCTGTCCAAGCGAGACTTATTGACATCATTGAGATTCAACTCAACAAAGATTTTGTGTGATCAGATAATGTGATCAGTCCCATTTCCAATATAACGAAGCATATTTATAATCGCTTTCATTGCTACCACTTTTTTCAAAGTCACAATAAATTACAAACAATGTTAATCGAAGTTTGAGCAGCCGATAACGTTTATAGGGAATTCCCTCCCCCTCCCCCCTAAAATAAAAAAGTGGTGTATTGTGATATTTCGAAAAAAAAAAAATAAAGATACACGATTCATCGATTGTCGTGAGTTGATCTTTTTTTGTTTCAAAAAAAACTGATCAAGATTCGTTGATGGATCGTTTAAAAACTGATGGATCGTTTAACAACGGAATGGAATAAAATGACACAAACAACTGAAAAAAACAGTTGAATCTGCAAAAGAAAGTGATTAGTCGAGTTTGTGTGGATGGGAGAATGTCCGAAGACGGTTGCTCCGAAGAGCGAGTGCCCCGAAGGGCGGTTGCCCCGAAGGGCGGTGTCTCTCATCCGAAGATGCGAGACGTATGCGATAACCCATCCACGCCGGACCATTTCACGAGATTGAATGTTTGGCGTTCATAGATATAACCCCGTTCTCGCCATCGAGCAAAACGAGCCGGGTTTGCACAATTTTGAAATGACTCACCCGGTCCCGGGTGCTATCTCTCACTCTCGCTGTCCAAGCGAGACTTATTGACATCATTGAGATTCAACTCAACAAAGATTTTGTGTGATCAGATAATGTGATCAGTCCCATTTCCAATATAACGAAGCATATTTATAATCGCTTTTATTGCTACCACTTCATTCAAAGTCACAATAAATTACAAACAATGTTAATCGAAGTTTGAGCAGCCGATAACGTTTATAGGGAATTCCCCCCCCCCTCCCCCCTAAAAGAAAAAAAAAAGTGGTGTATTGTGATATTTCGAAAAAAAATAATAGAGATACACGATTCATCGATTGTCGTGAGTTGATCTTTTCTTGTTTCAAAAAAAAAACTGATGAAGATTCGTTGATGGATCGTTTAAAAACTGATGGATCGTTTAACAACGGAATGGAATAAAATGACACAAACAACTGATACAAAACAGTTGAATCTGCAAAAGAAAATGATTAGTCGAGTTTGTGTGGATGGGAGATTGTCCGAAGACGGTTGCTCCGAAGAGCGAGTGCCCCGAAGGGCGGTTGCCCCGAAGGGCGGTGTCTCTCATCCGAAGATGCGAGACGTATGCGATAACCCATCCACGCCGGACCATTTCACGAGATTGAATGTTTGGCGTTCATAGATATAACCCCGTTCTCGCCATCGAGCAAAACAAGCCGGGTTTGCACAATTTTGAAATGACTCACCCGGTCCCGGGTGCTATCTCTCACTCTCGCTGTCCAAGCGAGACTTATTGACATCATTGAGATTCAACTCAACAAAGATTTTGTGTGATCAGATAATGTGATCAGTCCCATTTCCAATATAACGAAGCATATTTATAATCGCTTTCATTGCTACCACTTCTTTCAAAGTCACAATAAATTACAAACAATGTTAATCGAAGTTTGAGCAGCCGATAACGTTTATAAAGAATTCCCCCCCCCCCCTCCTCCCTAAAATAAAAAAGTGGTGTAATGTGATATTTCGAAAAAAATAATAAAGATACACGATTCATCGATTGTCGTGAGTTGATTTTTTTTTGTTTCAAAAAAAAACTGATGAAGATTCGTTGATGGATCGTTTAAAAACTGATGGATCGTTTAACAACGGAATGGAATAAAATGACACAAACAACTGATACAAAACAGTTGAATCTGCAAAAGAAAGTGATTAGTCGAGTTTGTGTGGATGGGAGATTGTCCGAAGACGGTTGCTCCGAAGAGCGAGTGCCCCGAAGGGCGGTTGCCCCGAAGGGCGGTGTCTCTCATCCGAAGATGCGAGACGTATGCGATAACCCATCCACGCCGGACCATTTCACGAGATTGAATGTTTGGCGTTCATAGATATAACCCCGTTCTCGCCATCGAGCAAAACGAGCCGGGTTTGCACAATTTTGAAATGACTCACCCGGTCCCGGGTGCTATCTCTCACTCTCGCTGTCCAAGCGAGACTTATTGACATCATTGAGATTCAACTCAACAAAGATTTTGTGTGATCAGATAATGTGATCAGTCCCATTTCCAATATAACGAAGCATATTTATAATCGCTTTTATTGCTACCACTTCTTTCAAAGTCACAATAAATTACAAACAATGTTAATCGAAGTTTGAGCAGCCGATAACGTTTATAGGGAATTCCCCCCCCCCTCCTCCCTAAAATAAAAAGTGGTGTATTGTGATATTTCGAAAAAAAAAATAAAGATACACGATTCATCGATTGTCGTGAGTTGATCTTTTTTTGTTTCAAAAAAAACTGATCAAGATTCGTTGATGGATCGTTTAAAAACTGATGGATCGTTTAACAACGGAATGGAATAAAATGACACAAACAACTGAAAAAAACAGTTGAATCTGCAAAAGAAAGTGATTAGTCGAGTTTGTGTGGATGGGAGAATGTCCGAAGACGGTTGCTCCGAAGAGCGAGTGCCCCGAAGGGCGGTTGCCCCGAAGGGCGGTGTCTCTCATCCGAAGATGCGAGACGTATGCGATAACCCATCCACGCCGGACCATTTCACGAGATTGAATGTTTGGCGTTCATAGATATAACCCCGTTCTCGCCATCGAGCAAAACGAGCCGGGTTTGCACAATTTTGAAATGACTCACCCGGTCCCGGGTGCTATCTCTCACTCTCGCTGTCCAAGCGAGACTTATTGACATCATTGAGATTCAACTCAACAAAGATTTTGTGTGATCAGATAATGTGATCAGTCCCATTTCCAATATAACGAAGCATATTTATAATCGCTTTTATTGCTACCACTTCATTCAAAGTCACAATAAATTACAAACAATATTAATCGAAGTTTGAGCAGCCGATAACGTTTATAGGGAATTCCCCCCCCCCTCCTCCCTAAAATAAAAAGTGGTGTATTGTGATATTTCGAAAAAAAAATAAAGATACACGATTCATCGATTGTCGTGAGTTGATCTTTTTTTGTTTCAAAAAAAAACTGATCAAGATTCGTTGATGGATCGTTTAAAAACTGATGGATCGTTTAACAACGGAATGGAATAAAATGACACAAACAACTGATACAAAACAGTTGAATCTGCAAAAGAAAATGATTAGTCGAGTTTGTGTGGATGGGAGATTGTCCGAAGACGGTTGCTCCGAAGAGCGAGTGCCCCGAAGGGCGGTTGCCCCGAAGGGCGGTGTCTCTTATCCGAAGATGCGAGACGTATGCGATAACCCATCCACGCCGGACCATTTCACGAGATTGAATGTTTGGCGTTCATAGATATAACCCCGTTCTCGCCATCGAGCAAAACAAGCCGGGTTTGCACAATTTTGAAATGACTCACCCGGTCCCGGGTGCTATCTCTCACTCTCGCTGTCCAAGCGAGACTTATTGACATCATTGAGATTCAACTCAACAAAGATTTTGTGTGATCAGATAATGTGATCAGTCCCATTTCCAATATAACGAAGCATATTTATAATCGCTTTCATTGCTACCACTTCTTTCAAAGTCACAATAAATTACAAACAATGTTAATCGAAGTTTGAGCAGCCGATAACGTTTATAAAGAATTCCCCCCCCCCCCTCCTCCCTAAAATAAAAAAGTGGTGTAATGTGATATTTCGAAAAAAATAATAAAGATACACGATTCATCGATTGTCGTGAGTTGATTTTTTTTTGTTTCAAAAAAAAACTGATGAAGATTCGTTGATGGATCGTTTAAAAACTGATGGATCGTTTAACAACGGAAGTTGAATAAAATGACACAAACAACTGATACAAAACAGTTGAATCTGCAAAAGAAAGTGATTAGTCGAGTTTGTGTGGATGGGAGATTGTCCGAAGACGGTTGCTCCGAAGAGCGAGTGCCCCGAAGGGCGGTTGCCCCGAAGGGCGGTGTCTCTCATCCGAAGATGCGAGACGTATGCGATAACCCATCCACGCCGGACCATTTCACGAGATTGAATGTTTGGCGTTCATAGATATAACCCCGTTCTCGCCATCGAGCAAAACGAACCGGGTTTGCACAATTTTGAAATGACTCACCCGGTCCCGGGTGCTATCTCTCACTCTCGCTGTCCAAGCGAGACTTATTGACATCATTGAGATTCAACTCAACAAAGATTTTGTGTGATCAGATAATGTGATCAGTCCCATTTCCAATATAACGAAGCATATTTATAATCGCTTTCATTGCTACCACTTTTTTCAAAGTCACAATAAATTACAAACAATGTTAATCGAAGTTTGAGCAGCCGATAACGTTTATAGGGAATTCCCTCCCCCTCCCCCCTAAAATAAAAAAGTGGTGTATTGTGATATTTCGAAAAAAAATAATAGAGATACACGATTCATCGATTGTCGTGAGTTGATCTTTTTTTGTTTAAAAAAAAACTGATGAAGATTCGTTGATGGATCGTTTAAAAACTGATGGATCGTTTAACAACGGAATGGAATAAAATGACACAAACAACTGATACAAAACAGTTGAATCTGCAAAAGAAAGTGATTAGTCGAGTTTGTGTGGATGGGAGATTGTCCGAAGACGGTTGCTCCGATGAGCGAGTGCCCCGAAGGGCGGTGTCTCTCATCCGAAGATGCGAGACGTATGCGATAACCCATCCACGCCGGACCATTTCACGAGATTGAATGTTTGGCGTTCATAGATATAACCCCGTTCTCGCCATCGAGCAAAACGAGCCGGGTTTGCACAATTTTGAAATGACTCACCCGGTCCCGGGTGCTATCTCTCACTCTCGCTGTCCAAGCGAGACTTATTGACATCATTGAGATTCAACTCAACAAAGATTTTGTGTGATCAGATAATGTGATCAGTCCCATTTCCATAATAACAAAACATATTTATAATCGCTTTCATTGCTATCACTTCTTTCAAAGTCACAATAAATTACAAACAATGTTTATCGAAGTTTGAGCAGTCGATAACGTTTATAGATAGGGAATTCCCCCCCCCCCCCTAAATCAAAAAAGAGTGGTGTATTGTGATATTTCGAAAAAAATAATAGAGATACACGATTCATCGATTGTCGTGAGTTGATCTTTTTTTTGTTTCAAAAATGATGGATCGTTTAAAAACTGATGGATCGTTTAACAACGGAATGGAATAAAATGACACAAACAACTGATACAGCACAGTTGAATCTGCAAAAGAAAGTGATTAGTCGAGTTTGTGTGGATGGGAGATTGTCCGAAGACGGTTGCTCCGAAGAGCGAGTGCCCCGAAGGGCGGTTGCCCCGAAGGGCGGTGTCTCTCATCCGAAGATGCGAGACGTATGCGATAACCCATCCACGCCGGACCATTTCACGAGATTGAATGTTTGGCGTTCATAGATATAACCCCGTTCTCGCCATCGAGCAAAACGAGCCGGGTTTGCACAATTTTGAAATGACTCACCCGGTCCCGGGTGCTATCTCTCACTCTCGCTGTCCAAGCGAGACTTATTGACATCATTGAGATTAAACTCAACAAAGATTTTGTGTGATCAGATAATGTGATCAGTCCCATTTCCAATATAACGAAGCATATTTATAATCGCTTTCATTGCTACCACTTCTTTCAAAGTCACAATAAATTACAAACAATGTTTATCGAAGTTTGAGCAGTCGATAACGTTTATAGATAGGGAATTCCCCCCCCCCCCCCTAAATCAAAAAAGTGGTGTATTGTGATATTTCGAAAAAAATAATAGAGATACACGATTCATCGATTGTCGTGAGTTGATATATATATATCTTTATTCATACATAGTTATGGTAGCGATACAATATGGTTGAAATGCGCGGTACAGAACTAAGAGGAGTTTCGACAGGGTTCTGAGGCTACTCGATCCTTGCCCAGACGATGCGCAGACAGACCAAGGGATTTCCTGCCCCCAGACACTGTTGATTAGAGCAGCGTATGCGGGGGTAGGAAACCTTTCATACCACTTACCAGGATGGGGTTCGCGGCCGGTGGGATAGACCCTCCCACTGATTCACTCCCCTCTCCACTCTACAAATGATGGCAAGAGCACGTTTATGACTATATTCTAGTTGGATCTACAATGTTCAGATCCAACTAGAATATAGTCATAAACTTTTGATCTTTTTTTTGTTTAAAAAATGATGGATCGTTTAAAAACTGATGGATCGTTTAACAACGGAATGGAATAAAATGACACAAACAACTGATACAACACAGTTGAATCTGCAAAAGAAAGTGATTAGTCGAGTTTGTGTGGATGGGAGATTGTCCGAAGACGGTTGCTCCGAAGAGCGAGTGCCCCGAAGGGCGGTTGCCCCGAAGGGCGGTGTCTCTCATCCGAAGATGCGAGACGTATGCGATAACCCATCCACGCCGGACCATTTCACGAGATTGAATGTTTGGCGTTCATAGATATAACCCCGTTCTCGCCATCGAGCAAAACGAGCCGGGTTTGCACAATTTTGAAATGACTCACCCGGTCCCGGGTGCTATCTCTCACTCTCGCTGTCCAAGCGAGACTCATTGACATCATTGAGATTCAACTCAACAAAGATTTTGTGTGATCAGATAATGTGATCAGTCCCATTTCCAATATAACGAAGCATATTTATAATCGCTTTCATTGCTACCACTTCTTTCAAAGTCACAATAAATTACAAACAATGTTTATCGAAGTTTGAGCAGTCGATAACGTTTATAGATAGGGAATTCCCCCCCCCCCCCTAAATCAAAAAAGTGGTGTATTGTGATATTTCGAAAAAAATAATAGAGATACACGATTCATCGATTGTCGTGAGTTGATCTTTTTTTGTTTCAAAAATGATGGATCGTTTAAAAACTGATGGATCGTTTAACAACGGAATGGAATAAAATGACACAAACAACTGATACAACACAGTTGAATCTGCAAAAGAAAGTGATTAGTCGAGTTTGTGTGGATGGGAGATTGTCCGAAGACGGTTGCTCCGAAGAGCGAGTGCCCCGAAGGGCGGTTGCCCCGAAGGGCGGTGTCTCTCATCCGAAGATGCGAGACGTATGCGATAACCCATCCACGCCGGACCATTTCACGAGATTGAATGTTTGGCGTTCATAGATATAACACCGTTCTCGCCATCGAGCAAAACGAGCCGGGTTTGCACAATTTTGAAATGACTCACCCGGTCCCGGGTGCTATCTCTCACTCTCGCTGTCCAAGCGAGACTTATTGACATCATTGAGATTCAACTCAACAAAGATTTTGTGTGATCAGATAATGTGATCAGTCCCATTTCAATATAACGAAGCATATTTATAATCGCTTTTATTGCTACCACTTCTTTCAAAGTCACAATAAATTACAAACAATGTTAATCGAAGTTTGAGCAGCCGATAACGTTTATAGGGAAGTCCCCCCCCCCCTCCTCCCTAAAATAAAAAGTGGTGTATTGTGATATTTCGAAAAAAAAATAAAGATACACGATTCATCGATTGTCGTGAGTTGATCTTTTTTTGTTTCAAAAAAAAACTGATCAAGATTCGTTGATGGATCGTTTAAAAACTGATGGATCGTTTAACAACGGAATGGAATAAAATGACACAAACAACTGAAAAAAACAGTTGAATCTGCAAAAGAAAGTGATTAGTCGAGTTTGTGTGGATGGGAGATTGTCCGAAGACGGTTGCTCCGAAGAGCGAGTGCCCCGAAGGGCGGTTGCCCCGAAGGGCCGTGTCTCTCATCCGAAGATGCGAGACGTATGCGATAACCCATCCACGCCGGACCATTCCACGAGATTGAATGTTTGGCGTTCATAGATATAACACCGTTCTCGCCATCGAGCAAAACGAGCCGGGTTTGCACAATTTTGAAATGACTCACCCGGTCCCGGGTGCTATCTCTCACTCTCGCTGTCCAAGCGAGACTTATTGACATCATTGAGATTCAACTCAACAAAGATTTTGTGTGATCAGATATTGTGATCAGTCCCATTTCCAATATAACGAAGCATATTTATAATCGCTTTCATTGCTACCACTTCTTTCAAAGTCACAATAAATTACAAACAATGTTTATCGAAGTTTGAGCAGTCGATAACGTTTATAGATAGGGAATTCCCCCCCCCCCCTAAATCAAAAAAGTGATGTATTGTGATATTTCGAAAAAAATAATAGAGATACACGATTCATCGATTGTCGTGAGTTGATCTTTTTTTGTTTCAAAAAAAAAACTGATGAAGATTCGTTGATGGATCGTTTAAAAACTGATGGATCGTTTAACAACGGAATGGAATAAAATGACACAAACAACTGATACAACACAGTTGAATCTGCAAAAGAAAGTGATTAGTCGAGTTTGTGTGGATGGGAGATTGTCCGAAGACGGTTGCTCCGAAGAGCGAGTGCCCCGAAGGGCGGTTGCCCCGAAGGGCGGTGTCTCTCATCCGAAGATGCGAGACGTATGCGATAATCCACGCCGGACCATTTCACGAGATTGAATGTTTGGCGTTCATAGATATAACACCGTTCTCGCCATCGAGCAAAACGAGCCGGGTTTGCACAATTTTGAAATGACTCACCCGGTCCCGGGTGCTATCTCTCACTCTCGCTGTCCAAGCGAGACTTATTGACATCATTGAGATTCAACTCAACAAAGATTTTGTGTGATCAGATAATGTGATCAGTCCCATTTCAATATAACGAAGCATATTTATAATCGCTTTTATTGCTACCACTTCTTTCAAAGTCACAATAAATTACAAACAATGTTAATCGAAGTTTGAGCAGCCGATAACGTTTATAGGGAAGTCCCCCCCCCCCTCCTCCCTAAAATAAAAAGTGGTGTATTGTGATATTTCGAAAAAAAATAAAGATACACGATTCATCGATTGTCGTGAGTTGATCTTTTTTTGTTTCAAAAAAAAACTGATCAAGATTCGTTGATGGATCGTTTAAAAACTGATGGATCGTTTAACAACGGAATGGAATAAAATGACACAAACAACTGAAAAAAAACAGTTGAATCTGCAAAAGAAAGTGATTAGTCGAGTTTGTGTGGATGGGAGGTTGTCCGAAGACGGTTGCTCCGAAGAGCGAGTGCCCCGAAGGGCGGTTGCCCCGAAGGGCGGTGTCTCTCATCCGAAGATGCGAGACGTATGCGATAACCCATCCACGCCGGACCATTTCACGAGATTGAATGTTTGGCGTTCATAGATATAACCCCGTTCTCGCCATCGAGCAAAACGAGCCGGGTTTGCACAATTTTGAAATGACTCACCCGGTCCCGGGTGCTATCTCTCACTCTCGCTGTCCAAGCGAGACTTATTGACATCATTGAGATTCAACTCAACAAAGATTTTGTGTGATCAGATATTGTGATCAGTCCCATTTCCAATATAACGAAGCATATTTATAATCGCTTTCATTGCTACCACTTCTTTCAAAGTCACAATAAATTACAAACAATGTTTATCGAAGTTTGAGCAGTCGATAACGTTTATAGATAGGGAATTCCCCCCCCCCCCCCTAAATCAAAAAAGTGGTGTATTGTGATATTTCGAAAAAAATAATAGAGATACACGATTCATCGATTGTCGTGAGTTGATCTTTTTTTTTGTTTCAAAAATGATGGATCGTTTAAAAACTGATGGATCGTTTAACAACGGAATGGAATAAAATGACACAAACAACTGATACAACACAGTTGAATCTGCAAAAGAAAGTGATTAGTCGAGTTTGTGTGGATGGGAGATTGTCCGAAGACGGTTGCTCCGAAGAGCGAGTGCCCCGAAGGGCGGTTGCCCCGAAGGGCGGTGTCTCTCATCCGAAGATGCGAGACGTATGCGATAACCCATCCACGCCGGACCATTTCACGAGATTGAATGTTTGGCGTTCATAGATATAACCCCGTTCTCGCCATCGAGCAAAACGAGCCGGGTTTGCACAATTTTGAAATGACTCACCCGCTCCCGGGTGCTATCTCTCACTCTCGCTGTCCAAGCGAGACTTATTGACATCATTGAGATTCAACTCAACAAAGATTTTGTGTGATCAGATAATGTGATCAGTCCCATTTCCAATATAACGAAGCATATTTATAATCGCTTTCATTGCTACCACTTCTTTCAAAGTCACAATAAATTAGAAACAATATTAATCGAAGTTTGAGCAGCCGATAACGTTTATAGGGAATTCCCCCCCCCCCCCCCCTAAATCAAAAAAGTGGTGTATTGTGATATTTCGAAAAAAATAATAGAGATACACGATTCATCGATTGTCGTGAGTTGATCTTTTTTTTGTTTCAAAAATGATGGATCGTTTAAAAACTGATGGATCGTTTAACAACGGAATGGAATAAAATGACACAAACAACTGATACAACACAGTTGAATCTGCAAAAGAAAGTGATTAGTCGAGTTTGTGTGGATGGGAGAGTGTCCGACGACGGTTGCTCCGAAGAGCGAGTGCCCCGAAAGGCGGTTGCCCCGAAGGGCGGTGTCTCTCATCCGAAGATGCGAGACGTATGCGATAACCCATCCACGCCGGACCATTTCACGAGATTGAATGTTTGGCGTTCATAGATATAACACCGTTCTCGCCATCGAGCAAAACGAGCCGGGTTTGCACAATTTTGAAATGACTCACCCGCTCCCGGGTGCTATCTCTCACTCTCGCTGTCCAAGCGAGACTTATTGACATCATTGAGATTCAACTCAACAAAGATTTTGTGTGATCAGATAATGTGATCAGTCCCATTTCAATATAACGAAGCATATTTATAATCGCTTTCATTGCTACCACTTCTTTCAAAGTCACAATAAATTAGAAACAATATTAATCGAAGTTTGAGCAGCCGATAACGTTTATAGGGAATTCCCCCCCCCCTCCTCCCTAAAAGAAAAAAAAGGTGTATTGTGATATTTCGAAAAAAAATAATAGAGATACACGATTCATCGATTGTCGTGAGTTGATCTTTTTTTGTTTAAAAAAAACTGATGAAGATTCGTTGATGGATCGTTTAAAAACTGATGGATCGTTTAACAACGGAATGGAATAAAATGACACAAACAACTGATACAAAACAGTTAAATCTGCAAAAGAAAGTGATTAGTCGAGTTTGTGTGGATGGGAGATTGTCCGAAGACGGTTGCTCCGAAGAGCGAGTGCCCCGAAGGGCGGTTGCCCCGAAGGGCGGTGTCTCTCATCCGAAGATGCGAGACGTATGCGATAACCCATCCACGCCGGACCATTTCACGAGATTGAATGTTTGGCGTTCATAGATATAACCCGTTCTCGCCATCGAGCAAAACGAGCCGGGTTTGCACAATTTTGAAATGACTCACCCGGTCCCGGGTGCTATCTCTCACTCTCGTTGTCCAAGCGAGACTCATTGACATCATTGAGATTCAACTCAACAAAAATTTTGTGTGATCAGATAATGTGATCAGTCCCATTTCCAATATAACGAAGCATATTTATAATCGCTTTCATTGCTACCACTTCTTTCAAAGTCACAATAAATTACAAACAATGTTTATCGAAGTTTGAGCAGTCGATAACGTTTATAGATAGGGAATTCCCCCCCCCCCCTAAATCAAAAAAATATTTCGAAAAAAATAATAGAGATACACGATTCATCGATTGTCGTGAGTTGATCTTTTTTTTGTTTCAAAAATGATGGATCGTTTAAAAACTGATGGATCGTTTAACAACGGAATGGAATAAAATGACACAAACAACTGATACAACACAGTTGAATCTGCAAAAGAAAGTGATTAGTCGAGTTTGTGTGGATGGGAGATTGTCCGAAGACGGTTGCTCCGAAGAGCGAGTGCCCCGAAGGGCGGTTGCCCCGAAGGGCGGTGTCTCTCATCCGAAGATGCGAGACGTATGCGATAACCCATCCACGCCGGACCATTTCACGAGATTGAATGTTTGGCGTTCATAGATATAACACCGTTCTCGCCATCGAGCAAAACGAGCCGGGTTTGCACAATTTTGAAATGACTCACCCGCTCCCGGGTGCTATCTCTCACTCTCGCTGTCCAAGCGAGACTTATTGACATCATTGAGATTCAACTCAACAAAGATTTTGTGTGATCAGATAATGTGATCAGTCCCATTTCAATATAACGAAGCATATTTATAATCGCTTTCATTGCTACCACTTCTTTCAAAGTCACAATAAATTAGAAACAATATTAATCGAAGTTTGAGCAGCCGATAACGTTTATAGGGAATTCCCCCCCCCTCCCCCCTAAAAGAAAAAAAAGGTGTATTGTGATATTTCGAAAAAAAATAATAGAGATACACGATTCATCGATTGTCGTGAGTTGATCTTTTTTTGTTTCAAAAAAAAACTGATCAAGATTCGTTGATGGATCGTTTAAAAACTGATGGATCGTTTAACAACGGAATGGAATAAAATGACACAAACAACTGAAAAAAACAGTTGAATCTGCAAAAGAAAGTGATTAGTCGAGTTTGTGTGGATGGGAGAATGTCCGAAGACGGTTGCTCCGAAGAGCGAGTGCCCCGAAGGGCGGTTGCCCCGAAGGGCGGTGTCTCTCATCCGAAGATGCGAGACGTATGCGATAACCCATCCACGCCGGACCATTTCACGAGATTGAATGTTTGGCGTTCATAGATATAACCCCGTTCTCGCCATCGAGCAAAACGAGCCGGGTTTGCACAATTTTGAAATGACTCACCCGGTCCCGGGTGCTATCTCTCACTCTCGCTGTCCAAGCGAGACTTATTGACATCATTGAGATTCAACTCAACAAAGATTTTGTGTGATCAGATAATGTGATCAGTCCCATTTCCAATATAACGAAGCATATTTATAATCGCTTTTATTGCTACCACTTCTTTCAAAGTCACAATAAATTACAAACAATGTTAATCGAAGTTTGAGCAGCCGATAACGTTTATAGGGAATTCCCCCCCCCCTCCTCCCTAAAATAAAAAGTGGTGTATTGTGATATTTCGAAAAAAATAAATAAAGATACACGATTCATCGATTGTCGTGAGTTGATCTTTTTTTGTTTCAAAAAAAACTGATCAAGATTCGTTGATGGATCGTTTAAAAACTGATGGATCGTTTAACAACGGAATGGAATAAAATGACACAAACAACTGAAAAAAACAGTTGAATCTGCAAAAGAAAGTGATTAGTCGAGTTTGTGTGGATGGGAGAATGTCCGAAGACGGTTGCTCCGAAGAGCGAGTGCCCCGAAGGGCGGTTGCCCCGAAGGGCGGTGTCTCTCATCCGAAGATGCGAGACGTATGCGATAACCCATCCACGCCGGACCATTTCACGAGATTGAATGTTTGGCGTTCATAGATATAACCCCGTTCTCGCCATCGAGCAAAACGAGCCGGGTTTGCACAATTTTGAAATGACTCACCCGGTCCCGGGTGCTATCTCTCACTTTCGCTGTCCAAGCGAGACTTATTGAAATCATTTAGATTCAATTCTACAAAGATTTTGTGTGATCAGATAATGTGATCAGTCCCATTTCCAATATAACGAAGCATATTTATAATCGCTTTCATTGCTACCACTTCTTTCAAAGTCACAATAAATTACAAACAATGTTTATCGAAGTTTGAGCAGCCGACAACGTTTATAGGGAATTCCGTTTTTCCCCTAGAATAGAAATAAGGATAAATTCTGAAATTTCAAAAAAGTTAATAGAGATACACGATTTATCGATTGTCGTGAGTTGTTCTTTCCTTGTTTCAAAAAAAAAACTGATGAAGATTTGTTGATGGATCGTTTAAAAACTGATGGATCGTTTAACAACGGAATGGGATAAAATGACACAAACAACTGATACAAAACAAATGATTTTTCAAAAAAAAAGTGATTGGTCTAGTTTGTGTGGATGGGAGATTGTCCGAAGACGGTTGCTCCGAAGAGCGGTTACCCCGAAGGGCGGTGTCTCTCATCCGAAGATTCGAGACTAGCATGATAACCCATCCACGCCGGACCATTTCACGAGATTGAGTGTTTGGCGTTCGTAGATATAACCCTGTTTCCGCCATCGAGTAAAACGAGCCGGGTTTGCACAATTTTGAAATGACTCACCCGGTCCCGGGTGCTATATCAATATCTCACTCACTGCCCTCTAGCGAGATAATGTTGAAATCATTGGAATACACGTGCTTTCTAGCAACGCGAATGCGGCGAATGAAAGGGTTGGAAATGAAAGACGAATGAAAGCGCTACGTCAAGTGAGTCATATATATTAATTCAAACATATTAGATACTCACTTGTCAATCTTGCAGCCGAGCGCGCCCGTTCCCCACCACCGTCGATCAGCTGCTCGCGGTGATCCACCAGTACTGGGCTACCCTCTCTCCGGCGCGCTGCAGGGCATTTATTAGAAAAAAAACGAAGAGAAATGTGCCGAAGGTCATTGAGATGCAAGGCGGACACATCGACGAGAGCAAGAAGTAGCCACACACACGCACAAACACACAGATGCTTGTAATAGTTATGATTGGAATAAATAGTTTCGTTTCGATGAACAAACTGTGTTGGGAATGAATGATATGTGAAGAGCATGAACTAATGTTGTGATCGTAACAAACTAAATCATGAACAACAACAAAGAAAACAAGACGAAAACAAACAACAGCTGTTCACTGTTGTAATAGTGACGTGAAACCCGAGTTTTGCACTTCAAAGTGTAACACAACAAAACACTACATACGCTGTGGGCCAGTTTTATTTGGTTGTTGCGGAAAAAAACCCATGTTGATTTTATTTAGGACCACTCTGGTACGACTGGTCGATTCACTGCCCCGTTCAACAATGACCATCACGCATTGTCCCGCTAATTGCCCTCTATCGCTCGCCGATCGCGTGAATATGCAAATGAGAGTCTCGCCGACCGCTCAGAAGAGGTCAAAATCAAGGGTGTGAAAGCAGGCCATCTGAATTTTTCCAACTGGAACCAACTGTGCAGTTGGATAGATCGTTAGTAGAGCGTTCGATTCCGCTAAACTAGAGCTCTGTAGCTCAACGGAGACCCGAGAAAGGAGCTTTGCAGCCGTTTTAGCCGATTTGCGCCAAATCGGCCGAAAAGGGCCGCTTGACTGACCACCTTTGTAACCCCGTTCTCGCCATCGAGCGAAACTAGCCGGGTTTACACAATTTTGAAATGACTCACCCGCTCCCGGGTGCTATCTCTCTTTCTCGCTGTCCAAACGAGATTTATTGAAATCAATGAGATTCAATTCTTCAAAGACTTCATGTGATCAGATAATGCCATTAGTCCCATTTTTGACGTAACGAAGCATATTTAATTTATAGTCGCTTTCATTCCTACCACTTGATTCAAAGGCACAATCGATCACAAACAATGTTAATCGAAGTTTTAGCAGCCAATTACATTTATAGGGAATTCCTTTTTTTCTATAATAAAAAATTGTGGTGTATTCTATAATAAAAAAAAGAGATATACGATTCATCGATTGTCGTAAGTTGTTCTTTCCTTGTTTCAAAAAAAAAACTGAGGTTGAAAGGACTTTTGAAATGTACAATCGTTTAGCAACAGAATGAAATAAAGTAACACAAACAAATTGATACCAAAACAATTGATATTCCAAAAAAAGTGATTGGTCGAGTTTGTGTGGATGGGAGATTGTCCGAAGACAGTTGCTCCGAAGAGCGAGTGCCCCGAAGGGCGGTTGCCCCGAAGGGCGGTGTCTCTCATCCGAAGATGCGAGACGTATGCGATAACCCATCCACGCCGGACCTTTTCACGAGATTGAGTGTTTGGCGTTTGTAGATACAACCCCGTTTCCGCCAGCGAGCAAAACGAGCCGGGTTTGCACATGTTTGAAATGACTCACCCGGTCTCGGGTGCTATCTCTCAATCTCGCTGTCCAATCGAGACTTATTGAAATCACTGAGATTCAACTCTACAAAGATTTTATTGATCAGTGACTTAATGTGATCAGTCCCATTTTCAACATAACGAAGCATATTTAATTTATATTCGCTTTCATTCCTACCATTTTATTCAATGGCACAATCGATTACAAACAATGTTAATCGAAGTTTGAGCAGCCGATAACGTTTAAAGGAATTTCCGTTTTTTTCACTAAAATAGAAACTGTGATGTATTCTGAATTTCAAAAAAATTAATAGAGTTTCACGCTTTATCGATTGTCGTGAGTTGTTCTTTCCTTGTTTCAAAAAAACTGATGAAGATTCGTTGATGGATCGTTTAACAACGGAATGGGATAAAATGACACAAACAACTGATACAAAACAATTGAATCTGCAAAAGAAAGTGATTGGTCGAGTTTGTGTGGATGGGAGATTGTCCGAGGACGGTTGCTCCGAAGAGCGGTTGCCCCGAAGAAGGTTGCCCAGAAGGGCGGTGTCTCTTATCCGAAGATTCGAGACTAGCATGATAACCCATCCACGCCGGACCATTTCACGAGATTGAGTGTTTGGCGTTCATAGATATAACCCCGTTCCCGCCATCGAGCAAAACGAGCCGGGTTTGCACAATTTTGAAATGACTCACCCGGTCCCGGGTGCTATCTCTTTTTCTCGCTGTCCAAGCGAAATTTATGGAAATCAATGAGCTTCAATTCTTCAAAGATTTCATGTGATCAGATAATGCGATTAGTCCCATTTTTAACATAACAAAGCATATTTAATTTATGTTCGCTTTCATTCCTACCACTTTATTCAAAGGCACAATAAATTACAAACATTGTTAATCGAAGTTTGAGCAGCCGATAACGTTTATAGGGAATTCTGTCCACCCCCTTAAATCGAAATTGTAGTGTATTCTGATATTTTTTTTTGAAATTTGAAATGACTCACCCGGTTCCAGGTGCTATCTCTCAATTTCGCTGTCTAAGCGAAAATTATTGAAATCATTTAGATTCAATTCTACAAAGATTTTATGTTATCAGATAATGTGATCAGTCCCATTTCCAATATAACGAAGCATATTCAAAATCGCTTTCATTTCTACCACTTTATTCAAAGTCACAATAAATTACAAACAATGTTAATCGAAGTTTGAGCAGCCGATAACGTTTATAGGGGATTCCTTCCCCCCCCCCCTCCCTAAAATAGAAAAAGTGGTGTACTCTGATAATTCAAAAAAAAATTAATAGAGATACACGATTTATCGATTGTCGTGAGTTGTTCTTTCCTTGTTTAAAAAAAACTGATGAAGATTCGTTGATGGATCGTTTAACAACGGAATGGGATAAAATGACACAAACAACTGATACAAAACAATTGAATCTGCAAAAGAAAGTGATTGGTCGAGTTTGTGTGGCAGGGAGATTGTCCGAAGACGGTTGCTCCGAAGAGCGGTTGCCCCGAAGGGCGGTGTCTCTCGTCCGAAGATTCGAGACATTGCATGATAACCCAACCACGCCGGACCATTTCACGAGATTGAGTATTTGGCGTTCGTAGATATAACCCCGTTTCCGCCATCGAGCAAAACGAGCCGGGTTTGCACAATTTTGAAATGACTCACCCGGTCCCGGGTGCTATCTCTCACTCTCGCAGTCCTAGCGAGACTTATTGAAATCATTGAGATTCAACTCAACAAAGATTTTATGTGATCAGATAATGTGATCAGTCCCATTTCCAATAACACGAAGCATATTTATAATCGCTTTCATTGCTACCACTTCATTCAAAGTCACTATAAATTACAAACAATGTTAATCGAAGTTTGAGCAGCCGATAACGTTTATACACTACTCGCCACATGGAATAGCAAAAGTGTGGGCCCGAGTGCCCCCGGTGTGGGCCCGAGTGGGCCCGCGCCCCGTATTCGATCATATCGAAATATTTTCTTATGAAATTTTGTATGCATAATGAGAAAAGCATTCCGCATCGATCTGCGTTTACAGAATTTTGAAATTTTGATTTTGATTTTTCCGGGCTCACACCCTGTGGGACCGGCGGTCCCACTGAGTGTCCCCGGTGTGGGACCGTGTGGGCCCGACGGGCTCACTCTGTGCACTAAATAGGGTTCGCTTTATCGGGGGACCAATCATATATCAATCATATATGCAATTCAAATAAGAAAATCAGATTCCACACGTAGCTTACAAACAAAACAATAAACACTAGAGTAGTTTTTTTTTAATGAAAAACGGAAAAATGCGACCTGTCGAAACGGCAAAGTGACGTCATCTCATGATGTCATGATGAGTGAAACATGTTTTATTTTTTCGCTCAAAACATGTTTCCAGCCTAAATACACTATGTGGAATACGTTAGTAATGTTTGTTTTCGATGAAAATGGCGAAATAGGAAGATATCGTGTGTGGGCCCACACGGTCCCACACCGGGGACACTCAGTGGGACCGCCGGTCCCACAGGGTGTGAGCCCGGAAAAATCAAAATCAAAATTTCAAAATTCTGTAAACGCAGATCGATGCGGAATGCTTTTCTCATTATGCATACAAAATTTCATAAGAAAATATTTCGATATGATCGAATACGGGGCGCGGGCCCACTCGGGCCCACACCGGGGGCACTCGGGCCCACACTTTTGCTATTCCATGTGGCGAGTAGTGTAGGTATGTTCCGATTTTCCCCCGTAAAATAGAAATTGTGATGTATTCTGAAACTTCAAAAAAAGAGATACACGATTTATCGATTGTCGTGAGTTGTTCTTTCCTTTTTTCAAAAAACTGATAAAGTTTCGTTGATGGATCGTTTAAAAACTGATGGATCGTTTAGCAACAGAATGAAATAAAGTAGCACAAACGAATTGATACCAAAACAATTGAACATTCAAAAAAGTGATTGGTCGAGTTTGTGTGGATGGGAGATTGTCCGAAGACGGTTGCTCCGAAGAGCGAGTGCCCCGAAGGGCGGTTGCCCCGAACGGCGGTGTCTCTTATCCGAAGATGCGAGACGTATGCGATAACCCATCCACGCCGGACCTTTTCACGAGATTGAGTGTTTGGCGTTCGTAAATATAACCCCGTTTCCGCCATCGAGCGAAACGAGCCGGGTTTGCACAATTTTTAAATGACTCACCCGGGTGCTATATCAATCTCTCACCCTTACTGCCCTATAGCGAGATAATTTTGAAATCATTGGAATACATTTACATTCACCTGTCACTTTTGCATTGTTTCGAGCGATCTTTTCTCCTACTTTTCTTTTCTTTTCGTATCACACATTATCAGAAAAGAAATTCTAACCGTTTATTCGAGCAAAAGATCACACGACAAAATCATCTTGTTCTTATTGTATCTCACAACTCATAGCACCCAGTAATTTAAAGATCACATCAAACTCGCCTAACTTCATGAAAATAACCTTGTTTTAAGCATTTAAGTCAATGTGTTTTGAGAGAATAATTCTAAGAATGTAAGGGAGGGAGTGTCGATTCAGTCTGCAGGCTTCTCGAACTGCAGCATGCGGGTGCGAGAGACGTGACTGGAGCCGTCGCCACTGCAATGTTATACCAAAAGTTTGAGATGAACTGTTCTCGTAATTATGATAACTGTACTATACTTTTTATTTGAATAAGTCACCTGCTGGGATCGCGACGGCGGGGTGTGACCCGTCGAGTTCTGCAAGCGAGTGGGTAACGGATCTTTTCATCAATTTAAACTATTTCTAGTTGCCATGAAAAAAACTATACTTACGATTGTATCTCACAACTCATAGCCAAAACTGTCGTTAAGCTCCAAACGACTCGAATTTGTATCGTTGTTGCGAAAACAATTTTTACGAGCGAAGCAGCGCGTTTCGAAAACAATTACATATTTCCAACTACCGTTGCAAAGCTTCAAACTACTACGATTTGCGAAGATACTGACCTGGACGGAGTGGGAGGCCGGGAAAATCGCAATCGGCAGTCGAGTAGGTGGGTGGGTGGGACACCGAACGAACTGAACAGGTATATTGCCACGGAACTTATACATACTTGGTAAGTTCGGTCAAATCTTTGTGCAATCAATCTGTTTACACAGTTCCTTTGGATTGTTTTCTTGCTATTCAGTCCTCTCTCTCTCTATCTCTCTCTCTCTCTCTCTCTCTCTCCCCCACCTTCTTCTCCCTCCGAGGGGTTCCATAGAGAATGAGCGACGCGAGGGAGTGGACATCTTGCGGAATGGCGACTGCTCGGCCGGCGATGTCTCCCTTAAGGTGCGGTCAGTCTCTTCGGAATCGATTCCGAAGTGTTCCGAGGGCGATTCGAAAGGCAATTCCGAAGTGTTTCGCAGGCATTCGGGGGTGTTTCGAAGAGACTGACCGCAACTTAAAACATCCGCAAATCATCGATCCACTACTTTCTCTCATCTTCATCATCACCGTGCATACGCTATTTTACTGTTTTCACTACTGTTTTATCACTAGACATTGTGCTCCCATCTGGAAACTGTCTCCATTTCCTCAAGTATGTGGTGTGAATCCACAGTTCCAATAGAAGTCTAGCTTTCGATTTTTTTTTAAAATTTTTGATCTAGTTTTCTTGTTATCAATCGATAACCACGTTTTCGAGGATATTCAATAGGTGAAATCTAGAAAACTTAATAACTCACTTCAAACCCATGCTACAGAACCCAGTTTGAGGGAGAAGGTTCTTTGATAGCGTCTGCACAGAACTCTAGTTTTCGATTTTTCGATTTCTTTCATTTTTGCCGTGTTTTCCGTGTAAAACCTCGAAATTTCTCCAATTTGCATAAAAAGCTCGTCATTTCGCCCATGTCTGGCCGACCGCCGACAATTCGCGTACCGTGAAAATGGGGGATACCCTATATCTCTCTTTCTCGCTGTCCAAGCGAGATTTATTGAAATCAATGAGATTCAATTTTTCAAAAATTTCATGTGATCAGATAATGCGATTAGTCCCATTTTTAACATAACAAAGCATAATTAATTTATATTCGCTTTCATTCCTACCACTTTATTCAAAGGCACAATCGATCACAAACAATGTTAATCGGAGTTTTAGCAGCCAATTACATTTATGGGGAAATCCTTTTTTCTATTAAAAAAAGTTGTGGTGTTTCCTATAACTTAAAAAAGAGATATACGAATCATCAATTTTCGTGAGTTGTTCTTTTTCTTGTTTCAAAAAAAACCGAGGTGGATAGGACCTTTGAAATTTCCAAAGGATCGTTTAGCAACAGAATGAAATAAAGTAACACAAACACTGATACCAAAACAATTGATTTTTCAAAAAAAAGTGATTGGTCGAATTTGTGTGGATGGGAGATTGTCCGAAGACGGTTGCTCCGAAGAGCGAGTGCCCCGAAGGGCGGTTGCCCCGAAGGGCGGTGTCTCATCCGAAGATGCGAGACATAGCATGATAACCCATCCACGCCGGACCATTTCACGAGATAGAGTGTTTGGCGTTCGTAGACATAACCCCGTTCTCGCCATCGAGCGAAACTAGCCGGGTTTGCACAATTTTGAAATGACTCACCCGGTCCCGGGTGCTATCTCTCACTCTCGCTGTCCAAGCGAGATTTATTGAAATCAATGAGAAACAATTCTTCAAAGGTTTCATGTGATCAGATTAGTCCCATTTTCAACATAACGAAGCATAATTAATTTATATTCGCTTTCATTCCTACCACTTTATTCAAAGGCACAATCGATCACAAACAATGCTAATCGAAGTTTTAGCAGCCAATTACATTTAAAGGGAGTTCTTTTTTCCTATAAAAAAGTTGTGGTGTATTCTATAAAAAAGAGATATACGATTAATCGATTGTCGTGAGTTGTTCTTTCTTTGTTTCAAAAAAAACTGAGGTTGAAAGGACTTTAGAAATGTACAAATGGATCGTTTAGCAACAGAATGAAATAAAGTAACACAAACAAATTGATACCAAAACAAATGAACATTCAAAAAAGTGATTGGTCGAGTTTGTGTGGATGGGAGATTGTCCGAAGACGGTTGCTCCGAAGAGCGAGTGCCCCGAAGGGCGGTTGCCCCGAGGGGCGGTGTCTCTCATCCGAAGATGCGAGACGTATGCGATAACCCATCCACGCCGGACCTTCTCACGAGATTGAGTGTTCGGCGTTCGTAGATATAACCCCGTTCCCGCCATCGAGCGAAACGAGCCGGGTTTGCACAATTTTGAAATGACTCTCCTGGTCCCGGGTGCTATCTCTCTTTCTCGCTGTCCAAGCGAGATTTATCGAAATCAATGAGATTCAATTCTTCAAAGATTTCATGTGATCAGAAAATGCGATTAGTCCCATTTTTAACATAACAAAGCATATTTAATTTATATTCGCTTTCATTCCTACCACTTTATTCAAAGGCACAATCGATCACAAACAATGTTAATCGAAGTTTTAGCAGCCAATTACATTTATAGGGAATTCCTTTTTTCTATATAAAAAGTTGTGGTGTATTCTATATTTAAAAAAAAAGAGATATACGATTCATAGATTGTCGTGAGTTGTTCTTTCCTTGTTTCAAAAAAAACTGAGGTTGATAGGACCTTTGATATGTACAAATGGATCGTTTAGCAACAGAATGAAATAAAGTAACATAAACAACTGATACCAAAACAATTGATTTTGCAAAAAAAAAGGTGATTGGTCGAGTTTGTGTGGATGGGAGTAGGGACCACAACGTGACACGTAGAATTTCTGTCGAAATCATGTAACATTTTCTGACTGGACACGTTACTTGTTCTAATTAGCGTAGAACGATTCGCCCTTCCGCGCTGATTTCAACGGTATTTGATTTATGGGAAAACGTGCCCCGTAAAGTAGTGAAAATTGAGTAAATGTTATATAATGACGTCATATTTCTTTGATCTAGCCGCCGCGCCCAAAACAAGTAATGAAAAACTTTGTTGTAAGATACGTGTTTTATCAAGTACTAATTGATTACAATCAAACAAAGCTTACTGATACCGTTAGTAACAATTTTATTCATAATTTCGCAGTTTATGACGTCATCAGTGCTTTGATCTAGCCGCCCTCTGTCGCACTTTCCCTGTGTGAGCGCGCGCTCGGATGTGCGCGCGCCGTGCGGAATTAGAGCGCAACGTGAACAATGAACCCTATGAACATTATATGTTTTTGAAATCAGCTTGCAACTATTTACATTATTGTTTTAAATCTAATACCACATTTAAACATCATAAAATCTCGTTGTGGTCCCTAGATGGGAGATTGTCCGAAGACGGTTGCTCCGAAGAGCGGTTGCCCCAAAGGGCGGTGTCTCTTATCCGAAGATGCGAGACGTATGCGATAACCCATCCACGCCGGACCTTTTCACGATATTGAGTGTTTGGCGTTCGTAGATACAACCCCGTTCCCGCCATCGAGCAAAACGAGCCGGGTTTGCACAATTTTGAAATGACTCACCCGGTCTCGGGTGCTATCTCTCTTTCTCGCTGTCCAAGCGAGATTTATTGAAATCAATGAGATTCAATTCTTCAAAGATTTTATGTGATCAGATAATGCGATTAGTCCCAATTTTAACATAACAAAGCATATTTAAATTATATTCGCTTTTATCCCTACCACTTTATTCAAAGGCACAATCGATCACGAACAATGTGAATCGAAGTTTGAGCAGCCAGTTACATTTATAGGAAATTCCTTTTTTCCTATGAAAATGTGGTGTCATCTATATTCAAAAAAAATATATACGATTCATAGATTGTCGTGAGTTGTTCTATCATTGTTTCAAAAAAAACTGAGGTTGATAGGACCTTTATAGGAAATTCCTTTTTTTCCAAAAAAGTGGTGTATTCTATAATTTAAAAGAGAGATTTATGATTCATCGATTGTCGTGAGTTGTTCTTTCCTTGTTTCGAAAAAAAATGAGGTTGATAGGACCTTTGATATGTACAAATGGATCGTTTAGCAACAGAATGAAATAAAGTAACATAAACAACTGATACCAAAACAATTGATTTTGCAAAAAAAAAAGGTGATTGGTCGAGTTTGTGTGGATGGGAGATTGTCCGAAGACGGTTGCTCCGAAGAGCGGTTGCCCCAAAGGGCGGTGTCTCTTATCCGAAGATGCGAGACGTATGCGATAACCCATCCACGCCGGACCTTTTCACGATATTGAGTGTTTGGCGTTCGTAGATACAACCCCGTTCCCGCCATCGAGCAAAACGAGCCGGGTTTGCACAATTTTGAAATGACTCACCCGGTCTCGGGTGCTATCTCTCTTTCTCGCTGTCCAAGCGAGATTTATTGAAATCAATGAGATTCAATTCTTCAAAGATTTTATGTGATCAGATAATGCGATTAGTCCCAATTTTAACATAACAAAGCATATTTAAATTATATTCGCTTTTATCCCTACCACTTTATTCAAAGGCACAATCGATCACGAACAATGTGAATCGAAGTTTGAGCAGCCAGTTACATTTATAGGAAATTCCTTTTTTCCTATGAAAATGTGGTGTCATCTATATTCAAAAAAAATATATACGATTCATAGATTGTCGTGAGTTGTTCTATCATTGTTTCAAAAAAAACTGAGGTTGATAGGACCTTTATAGGAAATTCCTTTTTTTCCAAAAAAGTGGTGTATTCTATAATTTAAAAGAGAGATTTATGATTCATCGATTGTCGTGAGTTGTTCTTTCCTTGTTTCGAAAAAAAATGAGGTTGATAGGACCTTTGATATGTACAAATGGATCGTTTAGCAACAGAATGAAATAAAGTAACATAAACAACTGATACCAAAACAATTGATTTTGCAAAAAAAAAAGGTGATTGGTCGAGTTTGTGTGGATGGGAGATTGTCCGAAGACGGTTGCTCCGAAGAGCGGTTGCCCCAAAGGGCGGTGTCTCTTATCCGAAGATGCGAGACGTATGCGATAACCCATCCACGCCGGACCTTTTCACGATATTGAGTGTTTGGCGTTCGTAGATACAACCCCGTTCCCGCCATCGAGCAAAACGAGCCGGGTTTGCACAATTTTGAAATGACTCACCCGGTCTCGGGTGCTATCTCTCTTTCTCGCTGTCCAAGCGAGATTTATTGAAATCAATGAGATTCAATTCTTCAAAGATTTTATGTGATCAGATAATGCGATTAGTCCCAATTTTAACATAACAAAGCATATTTAAATTATATTCGCTTTTATCCCTACCACTTTATTCAAAGGCACAATCGATCACGAACAATGTGAATCGAAGTTTGAGCAGCCAGTTACATTTATAGGAAATTCCTTTTTTCCTATGAAAATGTGGTGTCATCTATATTCAAAAAAAATATATACGATTCATAGATTGTCGTGAGTTGTTCTATCCTTGTTTCAAAAAAAACTGAGGTTGATAGGACCTTTATAGGAAATTCCTTTTTTTCCAAAAAAAGTGGTGTATTCTATAATTTAAAAGAGAGATTTATGATTCATCGATTGTCGTGAGTTGTTCTTTCCTTGTTTCGAAAAAAAATGAGGTTGATAGGACCTTTGATATGTACAAATGGATCGTTTAGCAACAGAATGAAATAAAGTAACATAAACAACTGATACCAAAACAATTGATTTTGCAAAAAAAAGGTGATTGGTCGAGTTTGTGTGGATGGGAGATTGTCCGAAGACGGTTGCTCCGAAGAGCGGTTGCCCCAAAGGGCGGTGTCTCTTATCCGAAGATGCGAGACGTATGCGATAACCCATCCACGCCGGACCTTTTCACGAGATTGAGTGTTTGGCGTTCGTAAATATAACCCCGTTTCCGCCATCGAGCGAAACGAGCCGGGTTTGCACAATTTTTAAATGACTCACCCGGGTGCTATATCAATCTCTCACCCTTACTGCCCTATAGCGAGATAATTTTGAAATCATTGGAATACATTTACATTCACCTGTCACTTTTGCATTGTTTCGAGCGATCTTTTCTCCTACTTTTCTTTTCTTTTCGTATCACACATTATCAGAAAAGAAATTCTAACCGTTTATTCGAGCAAAATATCACACGACAAAATCGTCTTGTTCCCATTGTATCTCACAACTCATAGCACCCAGTGACTTAAAGATCACATCAAACTCGCATAATTTCATTGAAAGTAACTTTGTTTTAAGCAATTAAGTTAATGTGTTTCGAAAGAGAATGATTCCAAGAATGTAAGGGAGGGAGTGTCGATTCAGTCTGCTGGCTCCTCGAACTGCAGCATGCGGGTGCGAGAGACGTCGCCACTGCAATGTTAAACCAAAAGTTTGAGATAAATTGGGCGGCGGTAGCGCAGTGGATGTGTGCGCGGCTATCAATCGAAAGGTCGCTGGTTCGATGCCGCCAGCGAACCGAAAGAAGTTCCGCTACCGCGGTGGGTTGGCGACCACCCTGACACGTTGTCAGCCGCTAGCCAGAAGACACACCGTCATCGTGGATTCTCATTACTGGTTTTCTAGAACCGTAACATCTAGTACTCTACTGCAGTCCCTCCATTGTCATTGTTCACAGGCATTTTCATGTGTGAAGCATCCTCGTGGTGTAATAAATTTAATTTAATTTTAATAAATTGTTCCCATATTTATGATAAATGTACTGTAATATTTATTTGAAGAAGTCACCTGCTGGAATCGCGACGGCTGGGTGTGACCCGTCGAGTTCTGCAAGCGAGTGGGTAACGGATCTTTTCATCAATTCAAACTATTTCTAGTTGCCATGGAAAAAAACTATACTTACGATTGTATCTTACCACTCATAGCAAAAACTATCGTTAAGCTCCAAACCACTCGAATTTGTGTCGTTGTTGCGAGTTTTCGTTGTTGCGAGCGATGACGGATCTATCTATGCATGGAATAATGGAATAGGATCTCGGTTCTGTTTCGTTGGTTGGTTGATTGTTGCGAGTTTTTTTTACGAGCGAAGCAGCGCGTTACGAAAACAACTACATATTTCTAACTACCGCCGCAAAGCTTCAAACTACTACGATTCGCGAAGATACTGACCTGGACGGAGTGGGAGGCCGGGAAAATCGCAATCGGCAGTCGAGTAGGTGGGTGGGTGGGACACCGAATGAACTGAACAGGTATATTACCACGCAACTTATACATACTTGGTAAGTTCGGTCAAATCTTTGTGCAATCAATCTGTTTACACAGTTCCTTTGGATGGTTTGCTTGCTATTCAGTCCTCTCTCTCTCTCTCTCTCTCTCTCTCTCTCTCTCTCTCTCTCCCACCTTCTTCTCCCTCCGAGGGGTTCCATAGAGAATGAGCGACGCGAGGGAGTGGACATCTTGCGGAATGGCGACTGCTCGGCCGGCGATGTCTCCCTAAAACATCCGCAAATCATCGATCCACTACTTTCTCTCATCTTCATCATCACCGTGCATGCGCTATTTTACTGTGTTAACATCACTATTTTGTCACTAGACATTGTGCTCACATCTGGAAACTGTCTCCATTTCCTCAAATAGTGGTAGCTATTCAAACTACTGCCGAAATGCTTCTCAACCACCTTCAAAACGCCTTGCAAAGCGCCTTCCAACTTGCCTTGCAACTACTTCCAACTGCCACAAACTACTTCGAAAACGGTTTCCGAAGAGACTGACCACTCCTTTACTCACCTCTGCTGGCTGCTCTGCTGCCACTCCTGTAGAGCTGGGCGGGCGCGAGACTGCGAGCGTTGACGGATCTCTCTATATATGACTAATACAGTACTCCGCATCTCCTCTACAGTACCCCACACTCACGCGCTGAGATCGCCGAGGAATCCGGTAGGGTGGGTCTTCTCGGTGGGGGTGACGAGAGGCTTGGATACGACAGGCCGGGCATCTGCGGGCAGAGTGGACGGAAGAGTCGGCGGTCGAGTGACCGTTTCACTAAACACAACATCGGTCGTACTTGTTACACCGCGCCTCCTGACTCACCGCCTCTCTTCAGTTTCCCTTGCCTTCGATTCGGCAGGCATTCCATCTCGAGCGAGAGCCGTCAGAGGAGCGAGTGAGGAAGGCGGCGGCGGAGCGACAGTCGTATCACTGCAATAACTGCTCGTCATTCTGCGTTCACTCTCGGCGCTCGGCCCCCCTTTTTCTCTTCGACTAGAAAATTGTGCACGAGGCTCTATTGTGAATGTTCTACGCATAAACGACTAACGATTAGTTGTCATTTGTTCGGTACATACAAACGATTATCGATTAGTAGTCAGCCGTCCGTTCTAAAAAAAACCGTTTTGACTGTACTTCCGCAAACACTCGCAACGGGCGCTGTTACAGACATGGCACAAGACCGCGTCAAGTGGTCGGAACTGGTTCACACGATGCTCGCCGGCTAAGGAGCGACAACGCTCCAGATGATCTACGGAGAATCGGCCGAGGAGTGAGTGAGTGAGTGGGTTTGACTCTACTCGCCTGGTCAGCGCAGCTTCAGCAGCAGGACTCGGATGAGGGGCGCGGCGACCGGGTGCGGGGCGGACAGGCATGCTGAAAACATACCCAAGTGAATTCTAATC
>CAWZYM010000193.1:0-30000 GCA_963966185.1 Rhabditoides inermis | reverse complement strand
TGGTGATCTCTCCGCGACGGATGCGGAAGCGGTAAAGAGGATGAGCCTTGTACGTTGCCAGAGAGAGCTAGAAGGGTAATCATCCTCTCTCTCTCTCTCTCTCTATCCCTCCCTCTCTCCCTCTCTCTCCCTCTCTCCCTCCCACCGGTGCTTTTGTGGTAGCCTTGACTGTCGTCGGGGCCTGCAATTTTTGCCTGACTTATGAATACATCACTCTACCTCACTTCTCACTATATTTTTTCCCATTTTTGTGTGTAAACAAAACACTAAACCTTTGTACATTCCACCCCAAGTTTGTATTTTGTGTTTTGTGGTATGTCTGCACCTATGGAGAAACCATTATTATAAACCAATTATATTCCATTGTCTACCTTGGTTTAATTACCCAAGTTTGAGGTATTGCCACACATCCCTGATGAAGGCGTAACGCCGAAACGTAGAATAAAGCTAAATATTTTCCAACACTCGTGGTCCCTGGCTTCAACATCTCACAACACAATATCTACCTTGGTAGTTGTGGTGACAGGAGCAGTGGTGGTGGTCTCGTCCTCGGTGACCAACTCCGTTTCCGACTCGGTGACGTCTTCGGGCGCATCCGTGGACTGACACCAGACGGCAGTCGAGCAGGCGAGGAGAAGGAGGAGGGACTGGAAGGGAAAGAATGGGGAGGGGAGAGGGAGGGAGAGGGAGGCAGAGAGAGAGGGAGAGAGAGAAAGAGAGAGGGAGGGAGAGGGAGAGGGGGAGAGAGAGAGAGGCAAGAGGGAAGGGAGGCAGAGAGAGAGGGAGAGAGAGGGATGGTGAAAGGGTTGAAGAGAGAGAGAGAGAGTGGGGAGAGGGGTGACAGGGAGAGAGAAAGAAGTAGAGAGAGAGGGGAGAGAGGAAGAGAGAGAAGAGAGGGTGATGACTCACCTTGATCTGCATCGTTGAAGTGATACTGACTGACTGTCGCGCACTCATTTTATACGGATTAGATTGAATAGCGGGTGTGAGGAACACATAACACATACAGCCTTATCCACAAAATCCACTGAATAATGTATGTGCTATCATGTGTCCGCGTCTATTCATCGTGTTCTGCCAACGGAAACAGTCACGAAATATGCAGAAGTTTATGAGTTTCCATTCCCACATACAGTTTTTGGATAATGTGAACGCGTTATTGTATTTTGAATATGTGGATATTTGGAAACACCGCTGGATTTTTTATGAGACAGAAGTATTGAAAGAAACAGAAACATATAACCAATGTATTTCAAAAATGGCTATGTACGAGTTCTGTTTGTTCTGTTTGTCCTGCAATCAAAAGCCCTCTCTTTTACACAAATGATTTAAAAAAAAGAGGATATCGGTCAAGGGGTCTCAATATTTCTTGGAAGCTCAAACTGCTCAAACTATGAGAAAAATCCACATCAAACATCAGCGTGGAGAACTGGAAGTTTGATATCGTATAATCGATTCTCAATTACACATCGTTACTCGTTACTGTTCGTTACTGTCCTGTTTACATGAGCAATCGTTTGTCGCTACTTCTTCTCCACATTCAACTTTTCTCACCCTATGCGCACATAACAAACGCATTTACGTTAGCCCACATTCAGTCACTACTATACACGTTCTGCCCCCTCAATGAATATATCTGTAATCTGTTTTCATCTATAATCTGGATATGATATATCTGTAAATATTCAGTTTGCTAGTCATTGATAGCAATGAAGAATGGGGAGATATCGATTTATCGGCACGCACATACGAAACACACAAGCTGCGAGTATTGAGTGGAAGGCAGTGAAAGCGAGAGAGAGAGAGAGAGGAATGACGAGCTAGACTGGCGAGAGAGTCTAGTTCTTCTTTCCTCCAAAGCAGCACTTCTTCTTCTTCTGGACAGTGGCGGCGGCAGCGGGGGCGGGGGAAGAGAGCACGTACTGAGACAGCTGGTTGGGGGCGCCCGACTGAAAGGGACTGGTAGGGGGTGAGAGAGAGAATGAGAGAGAGAGAGAGAGAGATGAGAGAGAGAGAGAGAGAAGGGACCACCCACGTAGATGTTCTCAGCGTAGCGGATGGTGGTGGTGTCGTAGTTGTATTGGCTCACCGGGCGCGACGACTGGTACACGTACTGAGCCTAGAGAGAGAGTTAGAGAAAAGTCGAGAGACTATGGCATTCGAAGAGAGTCAGGTGAGGAGACATGTGAGACAGTGGTGTGTAAAATGCAGAGAGAGAGTGTGGTTGGAGAACACCTAGAGACGGTGCAAAACGAGGAGAGCGCAGACCTGCGACTGGGCGGAGAGGAGGTTCTGCTGGGCGACGCGCTGCGCCTCCGCAGCCTGGGCAGCCTGCGCCTGGAAGAGTGGCAGGGTGAGAGAGAGAGAGAGAGAGAGAGAGAGAGAGAGAGAGAGAGAGTGCTCTCACCTGGGCGGCAGCCATAGCGTGTGCGTGGCTGGCGGCCTGTGCCTGTGCTGCCGCGAGTGCGTTCTGTGCCTGTGCGGCAGCCGCCTCGGCCGCCGCGCGACCACTCGAGTACTGCTGCACCTGAACAGAGCAGAACATAATTCTCTTTCGAAAAGTACACGAGTAAAGAGGAGTGGTTTGTTTTGATCTAATTCAACAAAAGCACATGCATAAAATCTCTTCGCAGCTGACTAAAATTTCAAAACAAACCTGCTCTTTCGAACGATGTTTTAAAACTCTAATTGTTTTCTTGTTAGCATGTTGAGTTCAGGTATTCAGGATACTGTTAATCCCAACAAGTAACTTGCAACAAAATGTATGACACGATTATAGTGCATACTATATTTTTCATCGATCAGAAAGAGCAGGTTTGTTTTGAAATTTTAGTCAGCTGCGAAGAGATTTTATGCATGTGCTTTTGTTGAATTAGATCAAAACAAACCACTCCTCTTTACTCGTGTACTTTTCGAAAGAGAATGGATGTCCTTTTCTCAAATTTCGAAGAAATTGTTTTTCAGGTTGATGTGCCGAACATGTTATGTATACATATTCGAAACTTTAGAAAACGTATCCTGAATATGGAAACGCACTGCTTTGTCGAATCGCTCGTGCGCCTGCCAATGCCAGTCTCTCATTGACACGCGCTATTTCGCGTCTCTCTCTTACCCACTCACTCCGCTCCGCACACTCCCCTCCCCCCACAGTTTTCGCGCCAAAACTGGGGCGGTGGCCTGGACGGCGAGCCGACACGAGAGTGGGTGAACGAAGGGCGGGGCATGCGCTCAGCCAATCAGAGTGCGCACGCAAGAGAGCCGAGCGACCAATGAGCGCAAAGTGCAGTGGGCGGAGCTTACGTGATGCACACCGTCGTCGCCGCCGCCGCCGCCGCCGCCGTCGTAAACACGTTTAGTGGCAAAGCGGGAGAGAGCAAGAGAGGGCGGTTTTTGGATGCCGCAACCGATATTGGTTTCACGAATCATACTCATAGGTCTTACAAAGTGATATTCTAACAAATAACGCACACTAATTAAGTATATTGTATTAGAATAGAGAAATCGTGTGTGCCTTGGGAGTGGCGTGTTGCGCGCGTCACATCTCAAAACAAACGGGCGCCGCTGCGCGCCGCCCCTAATATAGTATTCCACGCTAGCAAACGATTGCATATGGTTGGTATGCTATAAGTATCGCGAAACATCTGGCAACGAATTGAGAAGATACTGACCACCCGCATATCCAAAGCGTTAGGGGCGGCGCGCAGCGGCGCCCGTTTGTTTTGAGCTGTGACGCGCGCAACACGCCACTCCCAAGGCACACACGATTTCTCTATTCTAATACAATATACTTAATTAGTGTGCGTTATTTGTTAGAATATCACTTTGTAAGACCTATGAGTATGATTCGTGAAACCAATATCGGTTGCGGCATCCAAAAACCGCCCTCTCTTGCTCTCTCCCGCTTTGCCACTAAACGTGTTTACGACGGCGGCGGCGGCGGCGGCGGCGACGACGGTGTGCATCACGTAAGCTCCGCCCACTGCACTTTGCGCTCATTGGTCGCTCGGCTCTCTTGCGTGCGCACTCTGATTGGCTGAGCGCATGCCCCGCCCTTCGTTCACCCACTCTCGTGTCGGCTCGCCGTCCAGGCCACCGCCCCAGTTTTGGCGCGAAAACTGTGGGGGGAGGGGAGTGTGCGGAGCGGAGTGAGTGGGTAAGAGAGAGACGCGAAATAGCGCGTGTCAATGAGAGACTGGCATTGGCAGGCGCACGAGCGATTCGACAAAGCAGTGCGTTTCCATATTCAGGATACGTTTTCTAAAGTTTCGAATATGTATACATAACATGTTCGGCACATCAACCTGAAAAACAATTTCTTCGAAATTTGAGAAAAGGACATCCATTCTCTTTCGAAAAGTACACGAGTAAAGAGGAGTGGTTTGTTTTGATCTAATTCAACAAAAGCACATGCATAAAATCTCTTCGCAGCTGACTAAAATTTCAAAACAAACCTGCTCTTTCTGATCGATGAAAAATATAGTATGCACTATAATCGTGTCATACATTTTGTTGCAAGTTACTTGTTGGGATTAACAGTATATTGAATACCTGAACTCAACATGCTAACAAGAAAACAATTTGAGTTTTAAAACATCGTTCGAAAGAGCAGGTTTGTTTTGAAATTTTAGTCAGCTGCGAAGAGATTTTATGCATGTGCTTTTGTTGAATTAGATCAAAACAAACCACTCCTCTTTACTCGTGTACTTTTCGAAAGAGAATTTTGAAATGACTCACCCGATCCCGGGTGCTATCTCTCTTTCTCGCTGTCCAAGCGAGATTTATTGAAATCAATGAGATTCAATTCTTCAAAGATTTCATGTGATCAGATAATGCGATTAGTCCCATTTTTAACATAACAAAGCATATTTAATTTATATTCGCTTTCATTCCTACCACTTTATTCAAAGGCACAATCGATCACAAACAATGTTAATCGAAGTTTTAGCAGCCAATTACATTTATAGGTAATTCCTTTTTTCTGAAAAAAAGTTGTGGTGTATTCTATAATTTCAAAAAGAGATATACGATTCATCGATTGTCGTGAGTTGTTCTTTCCTTGTTTCAAAAAAAACTGAGGTTGATAGGACTTTCGATATGTACAAATGGATCGTTTAGCAACAGATTGAAACAAAGTAACACAAACAACTGATACAAAACAATTGATTGTGCAAAAGAAAGTGATTGGTCAAGTTTGTGTGGATGGGACATTGTCCGAAGACGGTTGCTCCGAAGAGCGAGTGCCCCGAAGGGCGGTTGCCCCGAAGGGCGGTGTCTCTTATCCGAAGATTCGAGACTAGCATGATAACCCATCCACGCCGGACCTTTTCACGAGATCGAGTGTTTGGCGTTCGTAGATATAACCCCGTTCTCGCCATCGAGCGAAACTAGCCGGGTTTGCACAATTTTGAAATGACTCACCCGGTCCCGGGTGATATATCATTATCTCACTCTCACTGCCTACTGGCGAGATAATGTTGAAATTATTGGATTACATTTACATTCATCTGTCACTTTCGCAATGTTTCGAGCAGTCTTTTCTACTACTTTTTTTTTTTTGGATTTCTCGTAACACACACTATCAGAAAAGAAATTCTTACCGTTTATTCGAGCAAAATATCACACGACAAAATCGTCTTGTTCTCATTGTATCTCACAACTCATAGCACCCAGTGACTTAAAGATCACATCAAACTCGCATAATTTCATTGAAAGTAACTTTGTTTTAAGCATTTAAGTTAATGTGTTTCGAAAGAGAATGATTCCAAGAATGTAAGGGAGGGAGTGTCGATTCAGTCTGCCGGCTCCTCGAACTGCAGCATGCGGGTGCGAGAGCCGTCGCCACTGCAATGTTAAACCAAAAGTTTGAGATAAATTGGGCGGCGGTAGCGCAGTGGATGTGTGCGCGGCTATCAATCGAAAGGTCGCTGGTTCGATGCCGCCAGCGAACCGAAAGAAGTTCCGCTACCGCGGTGGGTTGGCGACCACCCTGACACGTTGTCAGCCGCTAGCCAGAAGACACACCGTCATCGTGGATTCTCATTACTGGTTTTCTAGAACCATAACATCTAGTACTCTACTGCAGTCCCTCCATTGTCATTGTTCACAGGCATTTTCATGTGTGAAGCATCCTCGTGGTGTAATAAATTTAATTTAATTTTAATAAATTGTTCCCATATTTATGATAAATGTACTGTAATATTTATTTGAAGAAGTCACCTGCTGGAATCGCGACGGCTGGGTGTGACCCGTCGAGTTCTGCAAGCGAGTGGGTAACGGATCTTTTCATCAATTCAAACTATTTCTAGTTGCCATGGAAAAAAACTATACTTACGATTGTATCTTACCACTCATAGCAAAAACTATCGTTAAGCTCCAAACCACTCGAATTTGTGTCGTTGTTGCGAGTTTTCGTTGTTGCGAGCGATGACGGATCTATCTATGCATGGAATAATGGAATAGGATCTCGGTTCTGTTTCGTTGGTTGGTTGATTGTTGCGAGTTTTTTTTACGAGCGAAGCAGCGCGTTACGAAAACAACTACATATTTCTAACTACCGCCGCAAAGCTTCAAACTACTACGATTCGCGAAGATACTGACCTGAACGGAGTGGGAGGCCGGGAAAATCGCAATCGGCAGTCGAGTAGGTGGGTGGGTGGGACACCGAATGAACTGAACAGGTATATTACCACGCAACTTATACATACTTGGTAAGTTCGGTCAAATCTTTGTGCAATCAATCTGTTTACACAGTTCCTTTGGATGGTTTTCTTGCTATTCAGTCCTCTCTCTCTCTCTCTCTCTCTCCCACCTTCTTCTCCCTCCGAGGGGTTCCATAGAGAATGAGCGACGCGAGGGAGTGGACATCTTGCGGAATGGCGACTGCTCGGCCGGCGATGTCTCCCTAAAACATCCGCAAATCATCGATCCACTACTTTCTCTCATCTTCATCATCACCGTGCATGCGCTATTTTACTGTGTTAACATCACTATTTTGTCACTAGACATTGTGCTCACATCTGGAAACTGTCTCCATTTCCTCAAATAGTGGTAGCTATTCAAACTACTGCCGAAATGCTTCTCAACCACCTTCAAAACGCCTTGCAAAGCGCCTTCCAACTTGCCTTGCAACTACTTCCAACTGCCACAAACTACTTCGAAAACGGTTTCCGAAGAGACTGACCACTCCTTTACTCACCTCTGCTGGCTGCTCTGCTGCCACTCCTGTAGAGCTGGGCGGGCGCGAGACTGCGAGCGTTGACGGATCTCTCTATATATGACTAATACAGTACTCCGCATCTCCTCTACAGTACCCCACACTCACGCGCTGAGATCGCCGAGGAATCCGGTAGGGTGGGTCTTCTCGGTGGGGGTGACGAGAGGCTTGGATACGACAGGCCGGGCATCTGCGGGCAGAGTGGACGGAAGAGTCGGCGGTCGAGTGACCGTTTCACTAAACACAACATCGGTCGTACTTGTTACACCGCGCCTCCTGACTCACCGCCTCTCTTCAGTTTCCCTTGCCTTCGATTCGGCAGGCATTCCATCTCGAGCGAGAGCCGTCAGAGGAGCGAGTGAGGAAGGCGGCGGCGGAGCGACAGTCGTATCACTGCAATAACTGCTCGTCATTCTGCGTTCACTCTCGGCGCTCGGCCCCCCTTTTTCTCTTCGACTAGAAAATTGTGCACGAGGCTCTATTGTGAATGTTCTACGCATAAACGACTAACGATTAGTTGTCATTTGTTCGGTACATACAAACGATTATCGATTAGTAGTCAGCCGTCCGTTCTAAAAAAAACCGTTTTGACTGTACTTCCGCAAACACTCGCAACGGGCGCTGTTACAGACATGGCACAAGACCGCGTCAAGTGGTCGGAACTGGTTCACACGATGCTCGCCGGCTAAGGAGCGACAACGCTCCAGATGATCTACGGAGAATCGGCCGAGGAGTGAGTGAGTGAGTGGGTTTGACTCTACTCGCCTGGTCAGCGCAGCTTCAGCAGCAGGACTCGGATGAGGGGCGCGGCGACCGGGTGCGGGGCGGACAGGCATGCTGAAAACATACCCAAGTGAATTCTAATCCTAGGTATCCACAGGTATCCTAAGTATCAAGGTATCCAATCAGTATGGACATGGTCCAGGTATGTAGTAATTTGTGAATACTGTATCAATACGACTACCACTTTGAGTCCGTGGCAGAAGAACTCTGATCGTCGAAGATGTGCAGACGACGCGTCAAGCGAGGCGAGGGAGGGACGATGGGAGTAGGACGCCTGCAAGACAGACACATGAGAGGGAGTGTGTGAGTGTGTGAGTGTGTGTGTGTGTGTGTGTGTGTGTGTGTGTGTGTGTGTGTGTGTGTGTGTGTGTGTGTGTGTGTGTGTGTGTGTGTGTGTGTGTGTGTGTGTGTGTGTGTGTGTGTGTGTGTGTGTGTGTGTGTGTGTGTGTGTGTGTGTGTGTGTGTGTGTGTGTGTGTGTGTGTGTGTGTGTGTGTGTGTGTGTGTGTGTGTGTGTGTGTGTGTGTGTGTGTGTGTGTGTGTGTGTGTGTGTGTGTGTGGGAGAGAGAGAGGGAGAGAGACCAACCCGGGAGTGGCACCGATGGGGCGAGTGGTGCGCGGCATGGTCCTGGCCACTCGGGGCGGCGTCTTCTCCACCCCTCTGTCCTCCGCGAGGAATACAGTCGGAATGCGGATCTTCCCCGGCGCGCGCAGAGCCGTCATCGACTGCGACCGAGACGGCGGCGGCGAGGCAGCTTCGGGAAAGCGGCTCTGTCTGAAAGGACTCGACTATGTCAAGTATTTTGCCAGAGCAAAAGTGGAGTCTGATAATCATCTCTACTGATGCGTGGATGATTCACTCTACTTGGCCGGTCCGACACGAGCGACTGCATCTATCGAATAAATACGCATGCATGTGTACTATGTTCATGATTCGGGATGATTCCTTGACTTTTGAGAGAGTAGTCTTGCCCCACCTCGGTTGTCCGAGTCTCCTGCCAGGGGAGGGCGAGCTGCGGCGGGGCTGGTGCGGAGGAGGAGGGCGGAGCACACTGTGACACGTACTGTGACACAGACACCAACAAAGTGCAGATAAGTTTGAGGTAACAAGTTGAACAAAACCAGTAAACCAGTTCCGACTCCCAAAGGTGAAACCCCCCATTCAAGAGATTTTGATCGAAGGGAGACTAAGGTAAGTCAACAACAGCTCTCGCCTATTTTTGGACGTGGCCAACTCAGACGATTCCACTACACGCACCTTTGGCGCACCAGCATGGGAGCAGTGGTCGTCTCAGCAGCCGGCGCGGGCTGGGCGGTCCGGCGACGCGCAGTCGACGGAAGCACCATCTCAAGGAGACACATTATCAGTGACCACATGTACATACATAGTGCATAGATAACAAAATGACACCTCAACAAATGCAATGACGAAGCAAAACAATGATTACCCACCGCCGCACTGGACTGGAAGCGTCGTCAATGAAGAAATGACAGAGACGAGATCTTCTGGCCGCATCGCATGCTGGTTAGATGACCTCGCGTCTAGACGCGAGCGTGCGAAATGTGCGGGAGAACAGCCATCGTCGTGTTGCAGGTGAAAGAACTCTAGTTGATTGTTGTTTTGATATTGGAATCGACCTGCTAGTCAAAAAAAGATAGCCGGAAGCGAACCCTACATGAAAGGACTTTCGGGAGACAACAATATCGATCGGACCGGAATCATGAGCCAGAAGGCTATGACGTCATCTGATCCCATATCCCATATTCGGACAATCGCCTTATTGGCTAGGTCGACGGTTGTACAACTTGAATCTAAGAATACTGATTGAGAGTTCAGTTGCCGAAGACAGACCTTTGCGGAACTGTAAAGAATGTTGTTCTTCGCCTCGGTATCCGACTTGGTGTAGAAGTGGTCACCTGGAAAAGTAGTGGTAAGGGAGAGAGAGAGAGAGAGAGAGAGAGAGAGAGAGAGAAAGAGAGAGAGAGAGAGAGAGAGGCTCACCAGCGGCGATGGTTCTGGCGTTTCCGGAGAAGTAGCTGATCTGTCTGTTGACTCCGAACTCTGGGAACGCCTTGATGAAGCACCATCCGATGGTGCGAATCTTGGTGCAAGCGGGCAGGTTCACCTTGGCCAGACGACGGTTGCCGTCTGAAGAACGGTGATACCAATTTTTCAGTACCAATGTTCATTTATAGGTTATAGCCTGCTCCAATCTGAGTTTCGCCCATAGCACAAACATCAACTGCCCTGTCCTTATCTTACTTGTCTACCGATCTACTGATACTCACTACAGTTGAAGAGGTGCAGTTGGACCATCTGAGAAGCCGCGACTCCTCCCTTCCTTGTATTGTTGTAGCCAATGTTGGAAAGCACGTATCCGATGTCTCCTGAACAATACATCCTCTCTCTCTCTCTCTCTCTCTCTCCCTCTCTCTCTCCCTCTCTCCCTCTCTCATACCCTGATCAAGTGTGACCTTCTTGGTGAACTCTCCGTTCAGCTCGCTGTAGAAGTGCTTTGTCTTGGTGATCTCTCCGCGACGGATGCGGAAGCGGTAAAGAGGATGAGCCTTGTACGTTGCCAGAGAGAGCTAGAAGGGTAATCATCCTCTCTCTCTCTCTCTCTCTCTCTCTCTATCCCTCCCTCTCTCCCTCTCTCTCCCTCTCTCCCTCCCACCGGTGCTTTTGTGGTAGCCTTGACTGTCGTCGGGGCCTGCAATTTTTGCCTGACTTATGAATACATCACTCTACCTCACTTCTCACTATATTTTTTCCCATTTTTGTGTGTAAACAAAACACTAAACCTTTGTACATTCCACCCCAAGTTTGTATTTTGTGTTTTGTGGTATGTCTGCACCTATGGAGAAACCATTATTATAAACCAATTATATTCCATTGTCTACCTTGGTTTAATTACCCAAGTTTGAGGTATTGCCACACATCCCTGATGAAGGCGTAACGCCGAAACGTAGAATAAAGCTAAATATTTTCCAACACTCGTGGTCCCTGGCTTCAACATCTCACAACACAATATCTACCTTGGTAGTTGTGGTGACAGGAGCAGTGGTGGTGGTCTCGTCCTCGGTGACCAACTCCGTTTCCGACTCGGTGACGTCTTCGGGCGCATCCGTGGACTGACACCAGACGGCAGTCGAGCAGGCGAGGAGAAGGAGGAGGGACTGGAAGGGAAAGAATGGGGAGGGGAGAGGGAGGGAGAGGGAGGCAGAGAGAGAGGGAGAGAGAGAAAGAGAGAGGGAGGGAGAGGGAGAGGGGGAGAGAGAGAGAGGCAAGAGGGAAGGGAGGCAGAGAGAGAGGGAGAGAGAGGGATGGTGAAAGGGTTGAAGAGAGAGAGAGAGAGAGAGTGGGGAGAGGGGTGACAGGGAGAGAGAAAGAAGTAGAGAGAGAGGGGAGAGAGGAAGAGAGAGAAGAGAGGGTGATGACTCACCTTGATCTGCATCGTTGAAGTGATACTGACTGACTGTCGCGCACTCATTTTATACGGATTAGATTGAATAGCGGGTGTGAGGAACACATAACACATACAGCCTTATCCACAATATCCACTGAATAATGTATGTGCTATCATGTGTCCGCGTCTATTCATCGTGTTCTGAAACAGTCACGAAATATGCAGAAGTTTATGAGTTTCCATTCCCACATACAGTTTTTGGATAATGTGAACGCGTTATTGTATTTTGAATATGTGGATATTTGGAAACACCGCTGGATTTTTTATGAGACAGAAGTATTGAAAGAAACAGAAACATATAACCAATGTATTTCAAAAATGGCTATGTACGAGTTCTGTTTGTTCTGTTTGTCCTGCAATCAAAAGCCCTCTCTTTTACACAAATGATTTAAAAAAAGAGGATATCGGTCAACGGGTCTCAATATTTCTTGGAAGCTCAAACTGCTCAAACTATGAGAAAAATCCACATCAAACATCAGCGTGGAGAACTGGAAGTTTGATATCGTATAATCGATTCTCAATCACACATCGTTACTCGTTACTGTTCGTTACTGTTTTGTTTACATGAGCATTCATTGCATTCATTCGTCGCTACTTCTTCCACACATTCAACTTTTCTCACCCTATTCGCATATTAAGAACGCATTTACGTTACATTCAGTCACTACTATACACGTTCTGCCCACCCCCCCCCCCAATGATCTTCTACATCTTATCTCATATCTAATGGGTCGTGTAACGTGTAACGCTGACGGGTTACTGTAGCTGATACGGTGCTCCTGTATATGCCCGTTCACGGTTTATCGAAGTTTACAGTTTCTTATGGATATGATATATCTGTAATCTGTTTTCAATTCAGTTTGCTAGTCATTGATATAGCAATGAAGAATGGGGAGATATCGATTTATCGGCACGCACATACGAAACACACAAGCTGCGAGTATTGAGTGGAAGGCAGTGAAAGCGAGAGAGAGAGAGGAATGACGAGCTAGACTGGCGAGAGAGTCTAGTTCTTCTTTCCTCCGAAGCAGCACTTCTTTTTCTTCTGGACAGTGGCGGCGGCAGCGGGGGCGGGGGAAGAGAGCACGTACTGAGACATCTGGTTGGCGCCCGACTGAAAGGGACAGGTGAGATAGAGAGAGAGAGAGAGAGAGAGAGAGAGAGAGAGAGAGAGAGAGAGACGGGAGAGAGAGAGAAGGGGGAGAGAGAGAAGGGGGAGAGGAAGAGAGGAGGAAAGAGAGAGAGAGAAGGGAGAGGGAGAGAGAGAGAAAGAGAGAGAGAGAGAGAGAAGAGAGACGGGAGAGAGAGAGAAGGGGGAGAGAGAGAAGGGGGAGAGGAAGAGAGGAGGAAAGAGAGAGAGAGAGAAGGGAGAGGGAGAGAGAGAGAAAGAGAGAGAGAGAGAGAAGAGAGACGGGAGAGAGAGAGAAGGGGGAGAGAGAGAAGGGGGAGAGGAAGAGAGGAGGAAAGAGAGAGAGAGAAGGGAGAGGGAGAGAGAGAGAGAGAGAAAGAGAGAGAGAGAGAGAGAAGAGAGACGGGAGAGAGAGAGAAGGGGGAGAGAGAGAAGGGGGAGAGAGAGAAGGGGGAGAGAGAGAAGGGGGAGAGGAAGAGAGGAGGAAAGAGAGAGAGAGAAAGAGAGAGAGAGAGAGAGAGAAGAGAGACGGGGGAGAGAGAGAAGGGGGAGAGAGAGAAGGGGGAGAGAGAGAAGGGGGAGAGGAAGAGAGGAGGAAAGAGAGAGAGAGAAAGAGAGAGAGAGAGAGAGATGAGAGAGAGAGAGAGAGAGAGAAGGGACCACCCACGTAGATGTTCTCAGCGTAGCGGATGGTGGTGGTGTCGTAGTTGTAGGGGCTCACCGGGCGCGACGGCTGGTACACGTACTGAGCCTAGAGAGAGAGTTAGAGAAAAGTCGAGAGACTATGGCATTCGAAGAGAGTCAGGTGAGGAGACATGTGAGACAGTGGTGTGTAAAATGCAGAGAGAGAGTGTGGTTGGAGAACACCTAGAGACGGTGCAAAACGAGGAGAGCGCAGACCTGCGACTGGGCGGAGAGGAGGTTCTGCTGGGCGACGCGCTGCGCCTCCGCAGCCTGGGCAGCCTGCGCCTGGAAGAGTGGCAGGGTGAGAGAGAGAGAGAGAGAGAGAGAGAGAGGGGGGGGGAGAGAGAGAGAGAGAGAGAGAGAGAGAGAGAGAGAGAGCTCTCACCTGGGCGGCAGCCATAGCGTGTGCGTGGCTGGCGGCCTGTGCCTGTGCTGCCGCGAGTGCGTTCTGTGCCTGTGCGGCAGACGCCTCGGCCGCCGCGCGACCACTCGAGTACTGCTGCACCTGAACAGAGCAGAACATAATATAGTATTCCACGCTAGCAAACGATTGCATATGGTTGGTATGCTATAAGTATCGCGAAACATCTGGCAACGAATTGAGAAGATACTGACCACCCGCATATCCAAAGCGTTAGGGGCGGCGCGCAGCGGCGCCCGTTTGTTTTGAGCTGTGACGCGCGCAACACGCCACTCCCAAGGCACACACGATTTCTCTATTCTAATACAATATACTTAATTAGTGTGCGTTATTTGTTAGAATATCACTTTGTAAGACCTATGAGTATGATTCGTGAAACCAATATCGGTTGCGGCATCCAAAAACCGCCCTCTCTTGCTCTCTCCCGCTTTGCCACTAAACGTGTTTACTGTCAAGACTAAGCTATGGGGCAGGGTTCAGTCTAAGGTACTCTACAGTAAGGGTACTAATAACTACAGTAATGGTAATAGTAACTACGGTAATCTACAGTGATAACAATACAATACATCAGACCTGTCTCCATGGCCGTCGAGAGGGTTGCCACAATACTCTCGCCAATAAATACATAACAGTAATATAGAAGTGACTTTATCGCATATAGTAAATATACATGAAAGGGCGACCGCTCACGCGGATCGTCCCGGCGATAAGTGTCGATCTCTCTCACTTCTCTCTTACGTGTCTGTGCTCTCTCTCACTCTCTCGTTCCGGTCGGGACATTCCGGGGGGGACGCGAGAACATCTCGAGTGTAATGAGTGATGTGACACGGGGGGGAGATAATCGATACTTATAAATTTATAAAGTGACAATTGCCCTGTTTTTTGGGCTTCTCAGTCTACGTTCGGTAGTGGGTCTCCTCCTGTCGCTTGTTGAAGACGTGTTGTCGTTGACGTGTTGTTTTGTCGTTGACGATGAAGGCTTCTTCTGACGGCTGGTAGGTATAGTCGCGTCTGGTGTGAAGTGACGGTAGAGTGAGTGCGCGCTGCCGATTACGTTACTGTTTTTTCTTCTTCCGAGAACCTCTTTTAAGTTCTCCTTTTTTGTTTTTAGAGTGACGCCAATTGATTACGATCATTGTTTACATCTTTTGTATCAGATCGTGTGTGGCGTGGCGGTTCGGATGCCCTTTGCAATCCCTTTGAATCCGCCACATGTGCCTTCACAGGACATGGCTTGGACACTCCTCATACATTGTATCCAACTCGGCTGGCGAGGGCGGCTGGTTTCGTTTTCCTTGTTTTCTAGAAACTCTGCCTATTTGCCCGTTCAGATGCGTTCTCTTGTCCTTCTCCTTCTTGCTCTGCTTGGCGTCGCTGGTGTGTACGTCTCGCGCTCGCCGTCGGCTTGCGGGGAGTGGCAAGTGTCGGCCTCGTGCCCGAGGTGTCCCTCGGGGCACTTGTGCATCGTCCGTCTTTCCGAGTGAGTTGTTTATCTGCTATCCAATGTGTATTGCGCAAGGAGAGAGGGTGGAATCTGTTGTTCCAGACTTTGGATCGTGCACTGTCTTCCGATGAGCGTGCTATCGTCTCATGCTACCGATCGTCGCCGTCAGCAGCCCGTGCCTCCTACGACTACTTCGGCGGTGCCCCTTTCATCCGCTTCCCCTTCTCGCTCTCGCGAGTGTGTTGAGTGTGACGCGGCTTCTATTGATCTCGGCCATATTGTACTTGTCATTGTCGCCATTATCTCCACCTTTGCTGTCGCTTACCTTCTGTATCGTCAGGGGGCGGGTAGGCGTGAGTATGCTCCTCCTGCGGCTGCTCAGATGCGCCTTGTGTCTCTGCGCGCCCTGTCGTCTTAATCCGCTGCCTAGGCCATACTCTTTCTCCGATTGTCGCGTCCAATTGCTCATGATATAATCTTGCGTTTCTCGATCCACACATGCTACCTCATCCTTGTTTATTTCAATTGCTTGTCCCGATAAATTATGATAAGCAATGACCTTGATTGGAGGCGGGTGAGTGCGCCTATCTGCACATCTCTATTACTTGATGAGTGAGAGCTTCACTCTCTAGAAGTTTCGATGTATGTGCTGGTGAAAGGAGATTATATTGTCACTGGGGTTTTGGGATGGATCCAGCTATTCCTTCCGACTCGCGTCCCTCGTCGATGCGGCCTTATATTCATTGCCGATCCGCCGCGCGTCAGGTATACTGTAGCTGATCCGTTTGATTGTATTACAATCATTTAGTCGCACTCCGCTCGCTCTGATCGATCTCGCTCTCATTCAACTTGTGGATTCTTTTGTTTTCTCCCTTGTTGGTTTGAATGGGCTGACTTCGCTTCGCGCACGCCCCTTTGAGATATCGGATGCGCCGGCGTCTGACCAGAGTCTCTTTTGGCGCCCGGTGGCCAATCATTGCCGTGGGGTGCGGCGTGGCCTCGCTCTGCTGCGTACTCACGTGCGGCAGTTTGCGGGGATAGCGGCTGTCGTCGAAAAGGTGGATATCAATTACAAAATTTTAATCCTCTTTGTAATCGCCTTTCTTTCCGGTTGTCGCCCTACCTTATCATGTGCATCCGGCTGAGCGGTCGACTCGTTTTCATTTTGTCCCTCTTGATTGGGAGTCCCCTTCCCTGCTTCCCAGTATTCGCGTCCTTGAACGCCGTGTTCACCTCCTGGCTATCGGGAGCTTATATCTGACCCCCAGTGAGCTAGCCTCGGAGTTGGAGGCGGCGTCTGCTTATGCTAATGTAGTGTACGCCTTTCCTCGCTCGTGAATCGCATTGATAGCGCATTTTTTTTTTTGTAGATAAATTGATTTTTGTTTTGTTTAGTTGCCATGAGTCAGCTGCGCGCTCGCAAGTCGGATCGTCGTACGGAATTGAGTGCGAGGGTCGCTGACCGTTCTGTCTTTCTTTCTGACCGCGCTCGCGTCACTGTTCAGCTACAGAGTGCTCTCGACGATGCGCGTTCGTCTTGTAGTGCTCTTCACGAGCTTTGGGAAGAGTTAGTTGGACAGGCGGCTACTCTCTCTGATCAAGATCTGTCTGCTCGCGATACGGTAAGTGGCGTCTGTCACCTTCTCCCGTCATACAGTATTACAGTATGCTCGCGACGCTTTTGCCATACTCGAGGGCCTGTTCAACATGGAAGATGTGAGTGCTATTCTCGTGGCTAGTACTTTTTCACGCCTCCCTTTTAGTCCGCCCGTGATATCGCGCGCGGTCTCAAAGGGCTCTCCGCGCTGGCTACGCTGCACTTGAAGTCCCTCCGCCGGCTGGACCAGTCGGATGACGATTTTTGGTCTGAGCATAGGTTGATCGTGGATAGGCTGGAGGAAGTGAATGTGAAATCCCATGCGTTCTCTGCACGCTGCGCAGCTGCTCGTGAATCTGCGCGTTCCTCTCTTCACCTTGCTCCTGCCATCACCCTCTTCCGTCGCCGTCGCCATTTTGTGAGTGACGCTCATTTTGCCGCTGGGCAGCGCGATGCCCCTGGCGCCTCCCGCGCTCGCGCGTCCTCTCAGTCTACTCGCCTGCGTCTCTCTATTCCCCCTACTCTCTCTGTGACCTCGGCCTCATCCTCTCCCAACGCCCCTTCCGATAACACTATGATCGATCTTCTCCGTTCATTCACAAACTAATAACCTTTATTGCTCGCATTTTTTATAACACATTCAACATTGCCTTCACTTGTTCATTTTATCTGTGCGATATGAATATAATTGTGCTTGCTTCGTGTTGTGGTGTTATTTGGTGGCGATTGGTGTGTTATTGAGTCGCCGTCGATATATAAGTGGTGGGTGCATGTTGGTCGGTGGGGTAGCTGGAGTGAGGTAGGATGGGATGAGGCTGGCGGTAGACTGGCTGGCGAGGAGGTGCGGAGGGAGACTGTGGCGGGCGCGACTGGCATCTGGAGAGGGCTATCAGCGAGTCGGCGTCTCGAGAAGGTCGGCCTCAATCTGGCTGACCCTCTCCTCCAACGCCTTTTTTTCCCTCTCCAGGATCTCCTTGTCGTGCTGCGCACGCTCTACTGCATCCCGCATGGCCTTGAGCGCCTGCTCGGCCTTTTTGGCCTGCAGCTTGCGCACGCGTTCTTCCAACTCTTGTTGTCGTTGGAGAGCGGACAGCTTCTCCTATAATTTGTCTATTATTTCTCTCCCAATCGTCGACTTTCGCGCTCTCTTTCTCATTCTCACCTTGAGCTCAGTTGCTTCTTCCTCGTTGTTCTTGTCCTCGGTCGTGTCCTCCTCATCGTCCCGTTTTCCCGTCATCAAGAACTAAATTGAGGGTTATCCTATGCCCTCCCTCTCTCTCTCTCTTTCTGGCTCTCTCTTTTTCCTTCACTTATTTCGATCTGGAGAATCCTTTCCTCCACCAGGCGGTTGAACTCCTCCTCGCCGACTCCATCCTCCAGGAGGGGGCATACCCTGCCCCAATGGTGACCGCCAGTGGCCATGCACCGCTTGTTCCTGCAACGTCCTTCTTGGACGGTTTTTTCCGCGCGATTGTGACACGCCCAGGGCTGATGTGCAGGCTCCATGCACAGCAAACAGAAGTCGGAGACGACGGCATACTCCTGGAGCCTTGGCGTCGGCATGACTGATAGTCTCTTGCAGGAAATTGCCACATGCCTGTTTTTCCTGCATACGGCGCAGTGGGGTCTTAGCTGCTGGGCTGTCGCGGGGGCTGCAAATCATTTCTTCTCGATTGCTCGACGCTGCCTATTTTACCGTTTCGCCGTCCTCCTTCCACATCCCTTGTCGGGGGGTAGTCGGGTGCTGTGTTACGGGCGCGGTTTCTCGGGTAGGCACCGTCGTTGCGATGGCTGTGCTTGTGGCTGGACATAGTCGATTGGGATCAGTTACGGTCCTGCAATGCGCGATTTATCTCTCGCAACCTTTGGTAATGACGTAATACGATATCGCGTTTGATCGGTTAGTCGCGTTTGTTATGGTTAGCTTATACCGCGAGTCGTATAGATGGAGGGAGAGAGAGAGAGAGAGAGAGAGGGGTCAATGACCCCTTATTGGGTCTGGGAGAGATGGTCGGGGGAGATGCCCGGGGCAGGTGCCTCCGGCGCGGCGTCTTTGGGAATGAATGCCGTTGGGGGTGGGCGGGAAGATACGCTGCGCGTGCGTCCTTCTCCTGTCATCCATCATTCATTATGGCTCCGCGTGTTATCTTATCCTCTTTCGTTTTCTCTTTTTGGTTATGAGATCAAGGTTATTAACCGTATTACTGGTATGGTTTACCGTATTCTCTAGGTTACCCGCCCTCCCATGCTCACTGGCAAATTGAACCCGTATCAATGACTATGGAATTGTATAGACAGTTTATACATATTATACACATTATATACATTATATACAATTTGTACACCACATTCGATAACTAGTAGGTTTCATTTGGGTTTGGGTGGGCGATTCCTGTTGGCAGCATCGCGAATTGTACTTGTGGCTGCTGCCTGTTGAGGCATTGCATGCAGTTTAGCTGCCATATTGTGGGCGAGAATAGCACGATGAGGAAGATAATTATTGCTATTGCGAGGATAATCGGTAGCCACTCGTCCATCGCTCTCAGAAACCTGATAGTCTTTTCGACTGTTTCGCACAGCTGGTCCCATATCCCGATAGTTTCTGGAGCGATGTACGTTGTGCCCTTGGCTGTGTTTGCCATTGGTATGCTGCCCTCAATGTAGTCTAGCTCACCGGTTGTTGCGATTGCGATCGATTTCCCTCCGCAATGCACAGTACACGACTCTTTGACCTCGCGCTCTTCGAAATAGCGTCTGATCTTAGTCACGTGACCGGTTTTGTCACATTGAATTGTGTCTACAAAATTGTCCGTACATTGTATCTGGGCGGCTCCCGGTACTTCCGAATGACATCTTAGTTTGAATTTTGCCCCTTTGAGGCAGTTGAAGCATCCGGTTATGGGGGACACGTCACTCACCCGGCAGGGAGTGTCGTATTGGGAATATGACAGGTTTAGTCGTTCTTGGATGTTGAATTGAATGTGCAGCGCGTCGCGTGTTGTAATCAATTGCGGCTTCACTTGCGACGTTACCTTCAATTCAAACCCTTCGCCTATGGTTGGCAACATGTTGTTTGGATCACGGAGGAGCGAGTAGTAGTCGGTATCTGGGCATCGGCATAAAGCATTGTCGTCTGCGAAATCGCACCTGCATCGATCTATAAACGTGCAGTGAGTTGCGTTAGAGCATCGCAGAACTGGATCCGCTTCTTCTTGTCGGATGTGTGCGATTTCTTTGTTTATGCGCAGAAATTTGTCTAGTTTAACTCGTGGTGAGTCGAAGTGAATCAATTTCATTGTCGATCCGTTGTATACCTTTTTGTTTATACTCGTGGCCATGCTATCGACAAGCTTCACTGTCTCAATCGTCTTTTCTCCGTGGGGTGGGACCGTTGTTACTTCTAGTGAAACTTCAGGCACCCAATAGTTGCACTCGATAATTTCCACTAAATCGTATGTCGTTGGCTTAGCGTATACTCTGTAGTATAGGCAGCTGCTTGACAGTGTGAGACACTTGCACAGGAGGAATCCGCATTTGTTTGTACAGTATGTTGCCCCGCTGTACTTGTTCGCTTCGCTAAACTCGCTAATGATTGTGTCCTGATCGATGTCGTTGCATTTGCCTCCGGTACACAATCCGCTCCCCGCACATCTTCTAATCGACTCAGTTTTTGTCGTTATGTTTCTGGTGTACAGAGTGCGAGAGGCTCCACAGGTCCATGTCACGTCTTTCAAGCGAATCATCGTCTTTTGCATTTTCTTACCGGGGTATTCAATGTTTATGCACACTGTTCGATCGATACTCGTAAAGAACATGTTGATTGACGTTTGGGTTGAGCATGAGTCCCGTGAGCACGTTATGGCCTCGGTCGTAATTGGGGTCGTCTTATCGCATGTCTCGGCGGTACATGCTGTGATAAAGCTTACTGCTATCGCGATCTGGGTGAGGGTCGAGAGTGACATGGACAGTGGGCGTTTAGAGTACCTCACTGATCGGTCGCTTCGTATGATGCACGTTGGTTGCTGCACGTTGAATGGGATTGGGGTGTATCTGCTGATTCCGCTCATGTCGTCTGACTCTCTCCTTTCAACGTCAACCTGCGTCTCTTCTACCCTCTCGTCTAGCATGTTTTCGGTTGTTTCCTCTTCTTCGGCTGGTCGGGGAATGTCCTTTTTCTTCCTCCGCACGCAGCACGCAGCGGTTCTTGCGCAACATCCAGCAGATCGTCTGCACATTGTCCTATCCCTCCATGCCTTCTTTATGCGTTGCCTGCAGCGAATCAGTAGCGCCAGAAGCGTACCGGGGATTATTGTGATGAGCGCGAGGAACAGTATCGCCTTCTTTTTGTGGCAGTGAGGGTTGACTAGGGTTTGGTACATGCATATGGTACAGTGGTTTACGCTGCATAGGTCGATTCCTGGACATGTGTGCTTGATTACCTCGTTTCTTTTGCCGTTGTATTTTCTCCAAGTCACCAAGAAAGGGTGCACAATGACGTGTGCGTCCACAGGGATAGTTATTCCTTCTAACTCATCGATTGCTGCGCGCACTTCATCATTGCAAGCCTTCTCGTCCTCGTCTATGCAAACCCTGTATTTTGTGTATTCATCGGTCTTTGCGTGATCGAATAGTTGTACGCCCTCATCTGTGCACTGTATTGATCCCGAGTATGCTGGTTCGATAATCAGGAAGTGCTCTTGTGGGTGGATCACGGATCCATTCTCGTAATGATTTCCGATATAGACGCGCGTGCTTTCATTTTTTCCCGTGGATGCCTCTAACTTATCTTCGTTTGTTTCAGTCATGCCGTCCATTTCGGGTTCGGAGTCGTCATCTGCTCCGGAGAACAGCCGCTTCATCTCCTCGTCCACATAGGTGGGTTCTTCATACTCTAACTCGATTTCTTGTTGCTCGGCGAGATCTTCTATCTCCTCTCGCGTCATTTCACTTAGCTCGAGCTTTTCTTCGCTGTTCAATTCATGTGACTGAGTTAGCTTCTCCACCACGCTACCGATGGTGATGTTCAACACTTCGTTTGTTATCATTCCCATCGCTTCCTGCCCTGCCGTTTTTATAGTCGATGAAACTGCGCTTTTCAGGGATTCGCTCGCTGCCTGCTTGGCCATCTTCCTGAGTTTCTGGATCTTCGTCTCCTTTTCCGGTGAGACCGTAGTCTGTGCCTGTTCATTATTTGTTGGTTTTTTCACTGTTCCCTTCTTCCTACCTCGGCTACGTGCTCTCGAGCGTCCAGGCCCCATGGGTGCTCGTGCCCTCGGTTGCCGTTTCATGCTACTAATCTCACGCTCTGCCTTTTTCAGCCCCTCCCGTATCGCGGTTGCGATGCGTTCGTCCGTGATCAGCGCCGGCCTCGCTGTCACCTTCCCCGATCTGCCTGCGCTCTGCGTCGTCGTCCTCGCTGACGCCTGGGATTTCCAGGTTCGCCCTTTGGATAGAGTCGTTGCAGATGTGGTTATTTTGGCTTTTGTCGTTGGGCTTGGGGTTGTTACACTCGTGTACTTACGGGTAGTCTCTGTCAGTGTTGTAGACTTGATCGTAGTAGACGTTTTCCGAGTGTATGGCTTTGTGGTAGTCGGTGCCGTTGTAGGTGTACTGGTAGGGATAGTCTTGGAAGTGGGGTTGGGAGGTCGTATGTAGGGTAAGTGGATTCCATCCAGCTTCGCCATTTGCACAATTCCTTCCACTGTCCTCAGGTCGTTGTTGGCGACAGCGATTGCGTACTGTTCCACGACTAACTCTGAGTATTCCCTCACTTCTGCGTTCTGTGTGTGCGCTGCCGCTCCGGATAGCAGGATCAGCATGATGCAGAACGTGAACCGGTTTGGTGCCCTTCTGTTTCTGCCCGCTCTCGATACCGAGGGTGCTGCCTTTTTGGCTGGCTCTTCCTCCTGGTCCTGAACTTGCCCTTTCGTTGCCGGTTGCTTGGTCTTCTTAGGCTCAACGTGTGGTGAGTCTATCGCCTTTTGCACAGGGTCCTCGTCCTTTTTCTGTATCTCAAGGGGAATCAGAAGGTTGATCGGTCGTGTCGTCTCGGTCACTCGACCCGTCTCGCTGCACATTGTCAATCTAACTGCGCGTACCAGTTGGTCCTTGCTCGGAATGAGCTCGGTGACTCTTCCGAGGCGCCATCGATTCCGCGGCAGCATCCGGTCCATGATGAGCACTACTTCTCCAACTTCTGGAAGCGGTTGCTTATTGTATACCTTCCTATATTTAGGGACTTCGTTGTATGTGCGATCCGATGTCATGTAGTGGTCGCGGAAGTATCTCCAGAAGCGATCTACCGCTTTTTCCAAGTTGTTGAAGCTTTCGACGATTGCTTGATGGCGCGGTTGGGGCGCCTCGAGCGGGTCGTATTCGGCAGTGGGGATGTTTGGCATTGTGAGATCGATCGGTCGCAAGACGAATAGGTTAGAGTCGTCAATTGTCTCGCTGTACTGGATGATGGGTCTGGAGTTGACGATGCGTGAGCATTGTTGCATCATCGTTTCCAGTTGCACTCTGTCTGGTGTTATTCCCTTCATTGCCGCATACAGGCTTGCCTTCCCCAGAGCCACCATTCTTTCCCATGCTCCGGCACTCCACGGTGCCATACTGATCACTCGGTGCCATTTGACATTTCTCCTTCCCAGTTCTCCGTCGAGGTATGCTGTTGGGCTTCTCGATCCCGCCTTGCCTGCCGTCAACTTCTCGGCGAGCACGAACGTGCTTCCGTTGTCTGAGAACAGTCGAAGTGGCAAAGTGTATCTCGCCGCTAGCCTCGCCAGGCTGTAGAGGAATTGATCAGTATCCATTGAGTAAATAGGTTCCATGTGAATGAGTCGAGACGATAGGCATGTGAACAGCACGATGTATGCCTTCTCTTTCACTTGCGACGTCTCGTTCAAATAGTACACGGGCCCTGCGAAATCCACCCCGCATGCCTCGAATGGAAATGCTCTCATAGTTCTCACTTCTGGCAGTGCGGGTCTCGTTTGCATGGGGAATGGTCTTGCCTTTGCCTTTTGGCACTGTACACACTTCCGCAGTAGTGGCTTCATCGATGCTCGAAGTTTTGGAGTGAAGTAGCGGGAGTTGTACTCGGCGACGGTTGATGCGAATCCGGCGTGGAACATTTGCTGGTGTATATCGTCAACCAGTGCTTCGAACAGTCTTGTTTTTTTGGATGATGACTGGTCTTCTGAAACAGTGCTCCGAGTCCTTGATCCGTGAATACTGATAGTATATTCCGTCTTCGTCCAGCCTCACATCCACCCGCTGCCGATGACGCTGGACACGACTCGTTTCGTAGTGTAGTCGAGGTACAGGAACTTCTTCAAATCGGGCTTGCGAACTGAGTATGTATCTGCGTTCACATCCCAGATCATTCCAGCACCTTGGACATCCTCCCCTTCGCCAGATCCTCCTCCGGTAGCTTTTCGTATATTCCGGTTTCATTGGATGCGTACACCCTGATACACATTTCCATCGCCGCGAACAGCTCCTTCGACTTTTTTGTACCATTCGTAGGATTCTTTGCGCGATCCGAAGGTCATGAAGAGGTTATCCACATAGAGATTGAACTCGATGTTGTCCTTGAGGGCCTGGTCGTGGCAGTTGTGGCTCACAAAAAATTTTATCGCCTCGGCGAGGAGGTAGCCTGAAGCGTTCACTCCGAAGGGAAGTCTGGTGAATGCGAGGATCTGTATGTCCTCTCTGTTCAAGGGCTTGCTGATGTCCGTTCCGGGCTTGATGAATATCACCCTGGTCAGGTCCTGACTCTTCTGGTTGATCAGGACTGTGTGAAACGCCGACCTTTACGTCTGCTTGCATGAGGTAGGGTGCTTCCCTTGTTTCTCAAGAGTATTCCGCACAAGTCCGGGAGAGGTCGTCTCTCCAGCATAGACGAGGTCGTTCAGGCTGGGCTCTCCCCTTTTGTGGGAGCTACCGTTGAAAGACCACTCGCGCTGGCGTAGTGTCCGACTTGTCGTTCCAGACACGTGGTAGGGGAGGTACATGAACACTCCGTCCCTGTCCACGTCTACTGGCTCCAAGATTCCTTTAGTTATCAAATCTTGGAATTGTGTCTGGATCAGCTGGAATAGTCCTGGCTTCTTTTTGTTGCATGTGTTGATGAGGTGGAGGAACTGTTGCATTGCAACGTCATAGTTATCATGGAACGGCTCTTTTGCTCTGGGTTTGAGTGGCCATTCTACCATCACTTGCCCGGTCTCGGTGATGGCGACCGTGTCGAGGAAGTGCTGTCGCACCCTCTTCTTGATTCTCGATGTCATCGATGTCCTCGAGACCCACGTTTACCACTCTCCACATGAGTTCGTTGTCCTCCTTTGTCGTTCTCATCTTGTTCATTTTCCACACCGTCATCTTGGCCTTTCCGCAGATGGTGTCTCCGAGGCTTGATTGGAGCAGCACCTTTCTGCTTGGTAGGGTTGTGGGCTGCAGGTTGCCGAATGTCGAGTAGCATTGGTCAATTCCCATTATCAGCTCCACTCTCCTAGTACCGGCCGATGATCTTCGCTCCTGCATCCCTTACCGCCTTCCTCGTCTTCTTGTCTAATCTGTGGTCTCGGCTCATCGAATGCCAGGGTTTTTCGCACACACCATCACGTCTGCTGTCACCTTTGACCTTGTTGTGGTACATAGTTAGACGAACGTAGTGGGTATCGATGGTGTGTGTCTCGCCGTTCCACATTTGAAACTCGGCTTTTCTCTTTCCCCGAGATGATCGGTAAGTTCAATTGTCTTGCGACTTCAGCGTCGATGCAGGATTTTTGTGCGGCCTGTGTCCCACCATGATATCCATCTGTTGCAGAGCGTTGGTCCGGTGGTTTTTTGACGTTCGGCGAGAAGATCATCATGTCGCCGGCCCTTCTCTCTGGCGTCGGTCTTGGCCATTCTTTGGTGGAAGGGGTCGCGGGATTGTTGGGGATTGGGATCTGGAAGGTGAGTGGGAGAATTGCACCTGTTGTTTTTTTTATTGTTGCCCGTTTCCCTTCTTCTTGCCCTTGAATTCTTTTTTATTCTGGAATCCCTTGCCTCCTGACCCATTCTGCTGGTTGCCTTTGGCACCATTGTTTCCTTGGTTTTTCTGCCCACCTTGACTCTGGTTTCCGCCCCCTTTGCTTTGCTGTTGGGGGTTTTTCTTTTCATAGTTGTTGCTACTCTTGGCGTTCTGGTTCTGTCCGTTTTGGTTTCTTTGTTGGGATTGTCCTCTTCGGAACTTCCCTTTCTTTTGAAATCCACCATTGCCTCCGGATTGTCCACCATTACCTTGGTTTTGCTGATTGCCATTTTGACCGTTCCCCCCCACCTTTTTTTCCCATTTTGGTATGGTTTTCTTCGACTGCGAGCGGCCCCTTGTGGCCCCCCTTCTCCTTTGCCATCATCTGTCTGCCTCTGTAAGGTCTCGAAGTTCTTCCTCGGTGTCTTCGTATTCGGTCACGATTCTTTCTAGCTCTTTGAGGAATTTCTTGACGTTTCCGTCTGCTCTTACCTCAGCTGCCATCAGCTTTCCCCAGAATCTTTTCGGAAACCTTCTTGTTATCTCGGTTGTGAGATCGTTCCCACGGACCCTTGTGAGTTCCATGAGCTGCACCATGATCGCTTTGATCGTGTTGTATGTCGCTTTCACTGAGGCGTAGTGATCGCTGGCGGGCTGGGTGGCCCTGAACTCGTCCCAGAGGGATTTGTAATCAATTTTGTCTCGCTCCCCGTACGCTCTCTTCAAGGCTGTCATGGCTGGCTTGTAATTCTCCGCGCTCATTCCGAAGTGGGTTGATCACTCCAGCCGCCTCTCTCTTGCAACACTGCTTGAGCTTCGTGAGTTTCACTATATCGCTTTGGCCCTCCATCAGTGCCGTGAAGGTCTGGTAGAACAGTTTTCCACTGCTTGACCGACCCATCAAAACTCAGGCATGTCGATGATGTTGGATAGAGCCATGGTAGTGAAAATTCGGGGGTCGATCGATCGGTTTCGCCTCTCTCGGGACTTTGGCTCTCCTCCTCTCCCTCTTTTCTTTCTTTTTCTCCCTCTTCTTGTTTTTTTGCCTTCCTCCTTCCCTTATTCTTTTCAGATTCCGGACTGGCTCGTCGTCGAGGAGGTCGAGGTCGATGTGGTTGATGAGGAGGAGGACGAGTCGGATGAGGAGTCGGAGTCCGAGGATTCGTCGGATGAAGTGGAGGAGGACGACGAGTCGGAGGTGCTGGTGGATGAGGACGACGGTGAGCGCTTGTTTCTCTTCTTCCTTTTGTCCTTCTTCCCCTTTTTTGCCTCTTTCCTCTGTTTCTTTTTGTTCTTCCTCTCTTTCTTTTTCTTGTCCGAATCTGTCTCGCTCTCGGAGTCTGAGCTGGAATCAATTTCTTTTTTCTTTGTCCGCTCTTTTTTCTTCGACTTCTCCGCCTTTTTCTTTTCCGTAAGTTTTCACTTCCGGTAGGGGCCAGTTATTGTTGTCTTCTTCTCCCGCGATCGAAGCGCTCCTACTTGTTTGTTTCAGGCGCTCGAATCTTCTCTGGAAGTCGCGGAACTCGTCGTCGCTGGCCAACCTCGCCGTCTGCCTCGCTGCCATCCCCTCGTAGTACGGTTTTTGCCCAGTTTTTCATCGAATGAGCTCGTAATTACCTGGTTCGGATTTTGCTGGTGTGTCAGCGATTCCCGTTTTGAACGTTTGATAACTCTCGTTTGTCTCATTTTTCCATGTCACGCCCTTTTTGTCCCCATCCAGACAGCAATCGATTACCAGTTAAAAGCTTTTTGCACGGGATTTGTTGGGGAATTGAATTTGGCGATGGGGGAGGGCGGACTTGGGTGTGATGAACTGGTCGTTTCCGGGGGTGTGTTCGATTTTTCCCTGAAAAATCGGTTGGTGATGTGCCGGGCTTCTCTCGCTTTCCATTCTCTCGACTATTTCACTTATCTCGGTATTTGAATGCGCGGCAGGTGTGACCTTGCTTTCCTGCGCTGCTCGGTGAGTCCGGCTTGGATCTCACGGGCGGCTCAGGCGCAGACGATTCGACGGTCGAGTTTTGTCTTGAACGCAATCTGAAATTCGTCGTCGGTTGGCTTTCGTCACCCTTTTCCCCTCTTGCACTCACCTTCCTCTTCTGTCCTTTTTTCAGCAGCGGCGATTTCCTCCTCGAGAGACTCGCGGTCCGACACCTCTCCCTCGGGGAAGTGTCGAATACTGAAATCGAGGATTCTTGCAGCGTTTTGGTTATGTTTTGTTCAACTCAGCGAGAATGCCAGATTTCTGGGCGTGCGAGTGCCTTCCTCGCCCTTCTCATGCTGGTGCTCATTTGTAGATAGAACTCGCGAAGGGTTGGAGCGGCGTCTGAGTCGCCGAGAGTAGACTTCAGCATTTCCTCCTTGCTTCTCAAAGTACGCCGCCTCGGCTTCGAACTGCCTACGGTCTTGCTTTCTGAATCTCCTTCATCAAGTCGGCCGCTTGATTCCAGTCCTCTTCATTCTTATCGGGATGAAGGGTGTGGCCGTGTCGGCGACCTTCAGAGAGAGACGACGCTGATGTCCGCTTTCTTCCGCCAGCTCCGCGGCGGCTGGAATACTGTTCCTTCCAGGTTTCGATGAGGAGAGCGATCTGGCTCTCGACTATCTCAGCCTGGGTCTCCCCTTCTCGGCAATCCTCCGCCAGCTGTTCGGGGGAGAACAGTTCCTTCGGGACTCTCAATCCGCTTCCCCAATAATCTCCCCCTTGGGTAGATCTTGTACACTGCGCCCTTTTGAGTGGGCCGGCGCGCCTTTCCCGCAGGGTCACTCGGGTTCATCGCGTGGACTATCGCGTGACGGGTGCGGACTTGGCAGTTGCGTAGGATGGGCTGCCAAGATGATCTGGTCTTACTGCTTGGGGATGGGCGGTGTACGACGTGCTGTCCGCTTGGGTACGAGCTTCTCTCAGGTTGTGCCTGATCGATCGTCGGGGGCTCGGATCAGGTGGGGTATGCCGCTGGCAGAGGTTCTGCTCAGACGTGCACCTTGATCGGTGAAGCTGGTTCGCTTGCCGAGCCGAGAGTGCTTGCGGCAATCGGAACTTTGTCCGTGTCAGCCGGAACTGTGTCCGTGACAAGCGGAGCTATGTCCGGGGAGATCGGACCGTGTCCTTGTAGGTCGGACTATGTCCGGGTAGATCGGACCGTGTCCGTGTAGATTCGGACTATGTCCGGGTAGATCGGACGGTGTCCGTGTAGATGGGACTATGTCCGGGTAGATCGGACCGTGTCCGTGTAGATCCGGGACTGTGTCCCGGGGAGATCGGACTGTGTCCGGGAAGATCGGACTATGTCCGGGGAGATCGGACCGTGTCCGGGAAGAGGCTGCTGCCCGGCAGGGATTCTGCACGGGTGCGTGGCCTGGTGTGAGAGACGGGAAGGCGTCCCGTTCACCTGTCTGTCCGTCACGCGACTTCGAGACTAGGTGTTAGCGCTCTCGTGCTTTGATGTTACTGTTATGTGAGGACAGCTGGTTTGCTATTCCAAGCTGGGCCGTGTGTTGCTTAGGGCTCCCCCTTTCGGTGAAGCTTTCAGCAGGCGATGTGCCGTTCTCTGTTTTACGAGAGAAGCGGGTGGAGTGGGCTTGGGTGCGTTTTACTACAAGTGCTCGCGGTGATGTGCAAACACGGGTGGTATCACGGGTTACGGTACGCACAGCTAGGTGTTACTGTAGTGCTCGAGGAAGCTCTTACTGTGTGCTGGTGATAACGAAATCTGTGTACCTCTGATGTAGTTGACGCAGGGGGATCGGTAGTAGGACGCTGTTACGAAGTAGATGCAACGACGTGTAGTCGCGGCAGTCAGACTGGGAATGAGCTGTCCTCTTCACCGCGAGTGACCTTATTCTCCCAATAGGATCAGGTTATTCATGCGGGCCCGCAGTTTATCTCTCGCCGCGATCATCTGTTAGGAAGGGAGATTCTCTAGAAAGGGGGACCTGTTGTTGATGTGTTATGTTCGTGCGCATCGAATTATTGACATCCGGTTTCTCCCATCTAGTGCGATCTGGCCTTGTTGCGGCTAGATCTAACTATTAGTATACACACCTGTGAGGCTGACACAATATACAAGAGAGCACTGTGAAGTTACCTGTGTGGGTGTATACAAATGTTATCGACGAATCTATACCATAAGTGAACGTTACTCGGTGAGACCTTTCTGATATCAGACCGTCACGCGTGGTTACGTGAGCGGAATCCAATCACTCGGCTGTTAGTGCATCCCTCCACTCCTGGGGTTATTCACC
>CAWZYM010000192.1:140000-160022 GCA_963966185.1 Rhabditoides inermis | reverse complement strand
AGTGATAACAATACAATACATCAGACCTGTCTCCATGGCCGTCGAGAGGGTTGCCACAATACTCTCGCCAATAAATACATAACAGTAATATAGAAGTGACTTTATCGCATATAGTAAATATACATGAAAAGGGCGACCGCTCACGCGGATCGTCCCGGCGATAAGTGTCGATCTCTCTCACTTCTCTCTTACGTGTCTGTGCTCTCTCTCACTCTCTCGTTCCGGTCGGGACATTCCGGGGGGGACGCGAGAACATCTCGAGTGTAATGAGTGATGTGACACGGGGGGGAGATAATCGATACTTATAAATTTATAAAGTGACAATTGCCCTGTTTTTTGGGCTTCTCAGTCTACGTTCGGTAGTGGGTCTCCTCCTGTCGCTTGTTGAAGACGTGTTGTCGTTGACGTGTTGTTTTGTCGTTGACGATGAAGGCTTCTTCTGACGGCTGGTAGGTATAGTCGCGTCTGGTGTGAAGTGACGGTAGAGTGAGTGCGCGCTGCCGATTACGTTACTGTTTTTTCTTCTTCCGAGAACCTCTTTTAAGTTCTCCTTTTTTGTTTTTAGAGTGACGCCAATTGATTACGATCATTGTTTACATCTTTTGTATCAGATCGTGTGTGGCGTGGCGGTTCGGATGCCCTTTGCAATCCCTTTGAATCCGCCACATGTGCCTTCACAGGACATGGCTTGGACACTCCTCATACATTGTATCCAACTCGGCTGGCGAGGGCGGCTGGTTTCGTTTTCCTTGTTTTCTAGAAACTCTGCCTATTTGCCCGTTCAGATGCGTTCTCTTGTCCTTCTCCTTCTTGCTCTGCTTGGCGTCGCTGGTGTGTACGTCTCGCGCTCGCCGTCGGCTTGCGGGGAGTGGCAAGTGTCGGCCTCGTGCCCGAGGTGTCCCTCGGGGCACTTGTGCATCGTCCGTCTTTCCGAGTGAGTTGTTTATCTGCTATCCAATGTGTATTGCGCAAGGAGAGAGGGTGGAATCTGTTGTTCCAGACTTTGGATCGTGCACTGTCTTCCGATGAGCGTGCTATCGTCTCATGCTACCGATCGTCGCCGTCAGCAGCCCGTGCCTCCTACGACTACTTCGGCGGTGCCCCTTTCATCCGCTTCCCCTTCTCGCTCTCGCGAGTGTGTTGAGTGTGACGCGGCTTCTATTGATCTCGGCCATATTGTACTTGTCATTGTCGCCATTATCTCCACCTTTGCTGTCGCTTACCTTCTGTATCGTCAGGGGGCGGGTAGGCGTGAGTATGCTCCTCCTGCGGCTGCTCAGATGCGCCTTGTGTCTCTGCGCGCCCTGTCGTCTTAATCCGCTGCCTAGGCCATACTCTTTCTCCGATTGTCGCGTCCAATTGCTCATGATATAATCTTGCGTTTCTCGATCCACACATGCTACCTCATCCTTGTTTATTTCAATTGCTTGTCCCGATAAATTATGATAAGCAATGACCTTGATTGGAGGCGGGTGAGTGCGCCTATCTGCACATCTCTATTACTTGATGAGTGAGAGCTTCACTCTCTAGAAGTTTCGATGTATGTGCTGGTGAAAGGAGATTATATTGTCACTGGGGTTTTGGGATGGATCCAGCTATTCCTTCCGACTCGCGTCCCTCGTCGATGCGGCCTTATATTCATTGCCGATCCGCCGCGCGTCAGGTATACTGTAGCTGATCCGTTTGATTGTATTACAATCATTTAGTCGCACTCCGCTCGCTCTGATCGATCTCGCTCTCATTCAACTTGTGGATTCTTTTGTTTTCTCCCTTGTTGGTTTGAATGGGCTGACTTCGCTTCGCGCACGCCCCTTTGAGATATCGGATGCGCCGGCGTCTGACCAGAGTCTCTTTTGGCGCCCGGTGGCCAATCATTGCCGTGGGGTGCGGCGTGGCCTCGCTCTGCTGCGTACTCACGTGCGGCAGTTTGCGGGGATAGCGGCTGTCGTCGAAAAGGTGGATATCAATTACAAAATTTTAATCCTCTTTGTAATCGCCTTTCTTTCCGGTTGTCGCCCTACCTTATCATGTGCATCCGGCTGAGCGGTCGACTCGTTTTCATTTTGTCCCTCTTGATTGGGAGTCCCCTTCCCTGCTTCCCAGTATTCGCGTCCTTGAACGCCGTGTTCACCTCCTGGCTATCGGGAGCTTATATCTGACCCCCAGTGAGCTAGCCTCGGAGTTGGAGGCGGCGTCTGCTTATGCTAATGTAGTGTACGCCTTTCCTCGCTCGTGAATCGCATTGATAGCGCATTTTTTTTTTTGTAGATAAATTGATTTTTGTTTTGTTTAGTTGCCATGAGTCAGCTGCGCGCTCGCAAGTCGGATCGTCGTACGGAATTGAGTGCGAGGGTCGCTGACCGTTCTGTCTTTCTTTCTGACCGCGCTCGCGTCACTGTTCAGCTACAGAGTGCTCTCGACGATGCGCGTTCGTCTTGTAGTGCTCTTCACGAGCTTTGGGAAGAGTTAGTTGGACAGGCGGCTACTCTCTCTGATCAAGATCTGTCTGCTCGCGATACGGTAAGTGGCGTCTGTCACCTTCTCCCGTCATACAGTATTACAGTATGCTCGCGACGCTTTTGCCATACTCGAGGGCCTGTTCAACATGGAAGATGTGAGTGCTATTCTCGTGGCTAGTACTTTTTCACGCCTCCCTTTTAGTCCGCCCGTGATATCGCGCGCGGTCTCAAAGGGCTCTCCGCGCTGGCTACGCTGCACTTGAAGTCCCTCCGCCGGCTGGACCAGTCGGATGACGATTTTTGGTCTGAGCATAGGTTGATCGTGGATAGGCTGGAGGAAGTGAATGTGAAATCCCATGCGTTCTCTGCACGCTGCGCAGCTGCTCGTGAATCTGCGCGTTCCTCTCTTCACCTTGCTCCTGCCATCACCCTCTTCCGTCGCCGTCGCCATTTTGTGAGTGACGCTCATTTTGCCGCTGGGCAGCGCGATGCCCCTGGCGCCTCCCGCGCTCGCGCGTCCTCTCAGTCTACTCGCCTGCGTCTCTCTATTCCCCCTACTCTCTCTGTGACCTCGGCCTCATCCTCTCCCAACGCCCCTTCCGATAACACTATGATCGATCTTCTCCGTTCATTCACAAACTAATAACCTTTATTGCTCGCATTTTTTATAACACATTCAACATTGCCTTCACTTGTTCATTTTATCTGTGCGATATGAATATAATTGTGCTTGCTTCGTGTTGTGGTGTTATTTGGTGGCGATTGGTGTGTTATTGAGTCGCCGTCGATATATAAGTGGTGGGTGCATGTTGGTCGGTGGGGTAGCTGGAGTGAGGTAGGATGGGATGAGGCTGGCGGTAGACTGGCTGGCGAGGAGGTGCGGAGGGAGACTGTGGCGGGCGCGACTGGCATCTGGAGAGGGCTATCAGCGAGTCGGCGTCTCGAGAAGGTCGGCCTCAATCTGGCTGACCCTCTCCTCCAACGCCTTTTTTTCCCTCTCCAGGATCTCCTTGTCGTGCTGCGCACGCTCTACTGCATCCCGCATGGCCTTGAGCGCCTGCTCGGCCTTTTTGGCCTGCAGCTTGCGCACGCGTTCTTCCAACTCTTGTTGTCGTTGGAGAGCGGACAGCTTCTCCTATAATTTGTCTATTATTTCTCTCCCAATCGTCGACTTTCGCGCTCTCTTTCTCATTCTCACCTTGAGCTCAGTTGCTTCTTCCTCGTTGTTCTTGTCCTCGGTCGTGTCCTCCTCATCGTCCCGTTTTCCCGTCATCAAGAACTAAATTGAGGGTTATCCTATGCCCTCCCTCTCTCTCTCTCTTTCTGGCTCTCTCTTTTTCCTTCACTTATTTCGATCTGGAGAATCCTTTCCTCCACCAGGCGGTTGAACTCCTCCTCGCCGACTCCATCCTCCAGGAGGGGGCATACCCTGCCCCAATGGTGACCGCCAGTGGCCATGCACCGCTTGTTCCTGCAACGTCCTTCTTGGACGGTTTTTTCCGCGCGATTGTGACACGCCCAGGGCTGATGTGCAGGCTCCATGCACAGCAAACAGAAGTCGGAGACGACGGCATACTCCTGGAGCCTTGGCGTCGGCATGACTGATAGTCTCTTGCAGGAAATTGCCACATGCCTGTTTTTCCTGCATACGGCGCAGTGGGGTCTTAGCTGCTGGGCTGTCGCGGGGGCTGCAAATCATTTCTTCTCGATTGCTCGACGCTGCCTATTTTACCGTTTCGCCGTCCTCCTTCCACATCCCTTGTCGGGGGGTAGTCGGGTGCTGTGTTACGGGCGCGGTTTCTCGGGTAGGCACCGTCGTTGCGATGGCTGTGCTTGTGGCTGGACATAGTCGATTGGGATCAGTTACGGTCCTGCAATGCGCGATTTATCTCTCGCAACCTTTGGTAATGACGTAATACGATATCGCGTTTGATCGGTTAGTCGCGTTTGTTATGGTTAGCTTATACCGCGAGTCGTATAGATGGAGGGAGAGAGAGAGAGAGAGAGAGAGGGGTCAATGACCCCTTATTGGGTCTGGGAGAGATGGTCGGGGGAGATGCCCGGGGCAGGTGCCTCCGGCGCGGCGTCTTTGGGAATGAATGCCGTTGGGGGTGGGCGGGAAGATACGCTGCGCGTGCGTCCTTCTCCTGTCATCCATCATTCATTATGGCTCCGCGTGTTATCTTATCCTCTTTCGTTTTCTCTTTTTGGTTATGAGATCAAGGTTATTAACCGTATTACTGGTATGGTTTACCGTATTCTCTAGGTTACCCGCCCTCCCATGCTCACTGGCAAATTGAACCCGTATCAATGACTATGGAATTGTATAGACAGTTTATACATATTATACACATTATATACATTATATACAATTTGTACACCACATTCGATAACTAGTAGGTTTCATTTGGGTTTGGGTGGGCGATTCCTGTTGGCAGCATCGCGAATTGTACTTGTGGCTGCTGCCTGTTGAGGCATTGCATGCAGTTTAGCTGCCATATTGTGGGCGAGAATAGCACGATGAGGAAGATAATTATTGCTATTGCGAGGATAATCGGTAGCCACTCGTCCATCGCTCTCAGAAACCTGATAGTCTTTTCGACTGTTTCGCACAGCTGGTCCCATATCCCGATAGTTTCTGGAGCGATGTACGTTGTGCCCTTGGCTGTGTTTGCCATTGGTATGCTGCCCTCAATGTAGTCTAGCTCACCGGTTGTTGCGATTGCGATCGATTTCCCTCCGCAATGCACAGTACACGACTCTTTGACCTCGCGCTCTTCGAAATAGCGTCTGATCTTAGTCACGTGACCGGTTTTGTCACATTGAATTGTGTCTACAAAATTGTCCGTACATTGTATCTGGGCGGCTCCCGGTACTTCCGAATGACATCTTAGTTTGAATTTTGCCCCTTTGAGGCAGTTGAAGCATCCGGTTATGGGGGACACGTCACTCACCCGGCAGGGAGTGTCGTATTGGGAATATGACAGGTTTAGTCGTTCTTGGATGTTGAATTGAATGTGCAGCGCGTCGCGTGTTGTAATCAATTGCGGCTTCACTTGCGACGTTACCTTCAATTCAAACCCTTCGCCTATGGTTGGCAACATGTTGTTTGGATCACGGAGGAGCGAGTAGTAGTCGGTATCTGGGCATCGGCATAAAGCATTGTCGTCTGCGAAATCGCACCTGCATCGATCTATAAACGTGCAGTGAGTTGCGTTAGAGCATCGCAGAACTGGATCCGCTTCTTCTTGTCGGATGTGTGCGATTTCTTTGTTTATGCGCAGAAATTTGTCTAGTTTAACTCGTGGTGAGTCGAAGTGAATCAATTTCATTGTCGATCCGTTGTATACCTTTTTGTTTATACTCGTGGCCATGCTATCGACAAGCTTCACTGTCTCAATCGTCTTTTCTCCGTGGGGTGGGACCGTTGTTACTTCTAGTGAAACTTCAGGCACCCAATAGTTGCACTCGATAATTTCCACTAAATCGTATGTCGTTGGCTTAGCGTATACTCTGTAGTATAGGCAGCTGCTTGACAGTGTGAGACACTTGCACAGGAGGAATCCGCATTTGTTTGTACAGTATGTTGCCCCGCTGTACTTGTTCGCTTCGCTAAACTCGCTAATGATTGTGTCCTGATCGATGTCGTTGCATTTGCCTCCGGTACACAATCCGCTCCCCGCACATCTTCTAATCGACTCAGTTTTTGTCGTTATGTTTCTGGTGTACAGAGTGCGAGAGGCTCCACAGGTCCATGTCACGTCTTTCAAGCGAATCATCGTCTTTTGCATTTTCTTACCGGGGTATTCAATGTTTATGCACACTGTTCGATCGATACTCGTAAAGAACATGTTGATTGACGTTTGGGTTGAGCATGAGTCCCGTGAGCACGTTATGGCCTCGGTCGTAATTGGGGTCGTCTTATCGCATGTCTCGGCGGTACATGCTGTGATAAAGCTTACTGCTATCGCGATCTGGGTGAGGGTCGAGAGTGACATGGACAGTGGGCGTTTAGAGTACCTCACTGATCGGTCGCTTCGTATGATGCACGTTGGTTGCTGCACGTTGAATGGGATTGGGGTGTATCTGCTGATTCCGCTCATGTCGTCTGACTCTCTCCTTTCAACGTCAACCTGCGTCTCTTCTACCCTCTCGTCTAGCATGTTTTCGGTTGTTTCCTCTTCTTCGGCTGGTCGGGGAATGTCCTTTTTCTTCCTCCGCACGCAGCACGCAGCGGTTCTTGCGCAACATCCAGCAGATCGTCTGCACATTGTCCTATCCCTCCATGCCTTCTTTATGCGTTGCCTGCAGCGAATCAGTAGCGCCAGAAGCGTACCGGGGATTATTGTGATGAGCGCGAGGAACAGTATCGCCTTCTTTTTGTGGCAGTGAGGGTTGACTAGGGTTTGGTACATGCATATGGTACAGTGGTTTACGCTGCATAGGTCGATTCCTGGACATGTGTGCTTGATTACCTCGTTTCTTTTGCCGTTGTATTTTCTCCAAGTCACCAAGAAAGGGTGCACAATGACGTGTGCGTCCACAGGGATAGTTATTCCTTCTAACTCATCGATTGCTGCGCGCACTTCATCATTGCAAGCCTTCTCGTCCTCGTCTATGCAAACCCTGTATTTTGTGTATTCATCGGTCTTTGCGTGATCGAATAGTTGTACGCCCTCATCTGTGCACTGTATTGATCCCGAGTATGCTGGTTCGATAATCAGGAAGTGCTCTTGTGGGTGGATCACGGATCCATTCTCGTAATGATTTCCGATATAGACGCGCGTGCTTTCATTTTTTCCCGTGGATGCCTCTAACTTATCTTCGTTTGTTTCAGTCATGCCGTCCATTTCGGGTTCGGAGTCGTCATCTGCTCCGGAGAACAGCCGCTTCATCTCCTCGTCCACATAGGTGGGTTCTTCATACTCTAACTCGATTTCTTGTTGCTCGGCGAGATCTTCTATCTCCTCTCGCGTCATTTCACTTAGCTCGAGCTTTTCTTCGCTGTTCAATTCATGTGACTGAGTTAGCTTCTCCACCACGCTACCGATGGTGATGTTCAACACTTCGTTTGTTATCATTCCCATCGCTTCCTGCCCTGCCGTTTTTATAGTCGATGAAACTGCGCTTTTCAGGGATTCGCTCGCTGCCTGCTTGGCCATCTTCCTGAGTTTCTGGATCTTCGTCTCCTTTTCCGGTGAGACCGTAGTCTGTGCCTGTTCATTATTTGTTGGTTTTTTCACTGTTCCCTTCTTCCTACCTCGGCTACGTGCTCTCGAGCGTCCAGGCCCCATGGGTGCTCGTGCCCTCGGTTGCCGTTTCATGCTACTAATCTCACGCTCTGCCTTTTTCAGCCCCTCCCGTATCGCGGTTGCGATGCGTTCGTCCGTGATCAGCGCCGGCCTCGCTGTCACCTTCCCCGATCTGCCTGCGCTCTGCGTCGTCGTCCTCGCTGACGCCTGGGATTTCCAGGTTCGCCCTTTGGATAGAGTCGTTGCAGATGTGGTTATTTTGGCTTTTGTCGTTGGGCTTGGGGTTGTTACACTCGTGTACTTACGGGTAGTCTCTGTCAGTGTTGTAGACTTGATCGTAGTAGACGTTTTCCGAGTGTATGGCTTTGTGGTAGTCGGTGCCGTTGTAGGTGTACTGGTAGGGATAGTCTTGGAAGTGGGGTTGGGAGGTCGTATGTAGGGTAAGTGGATTCCATCCAGCTTCGCCATTTGCACAATTCCTTCCACTGTCCTCAGGTCGTTGTTGGCGACAGCGATTGCGTACTGTTCCACGACTAACTCTGAGTATTCCCTCACTTCTGCGTTCTGTGTGTGCGCTGCCGCTCCGGATAGCAGGATCAGCATGATGCAGAACGTGAACCGGTTTGGTGCCCTTCTGTTTCTGCCCGCTCTCGATACCGAGGGTGCTGCCTTTTTGGCTGGCTCTTCCTCCTGGTCCTGAACTTGCCCTTTCGTTGCCGGTTGCTTGGTCTTCTTAGGCTCAACGTGTGGTGAGTCTATCGCCTTTTGCACAGGGTCCTCGTCCTTTTTCTGTATCTCAAGGGGAATCAGAAGGTTGATCGGTCGTGTCGTCTCGGTCACTCGACCCGTCTCGCTGCACATTGTCAATCTAACTGCGCGTACCAGTTGGTCCTTGCTCGGAATGAGCTCGGTGACTCTTCCGAGGCGCCATCGATTCCGCGGCAGCATCCGGTCCATGATGAGCACTACTTCTCCAACTTCTGGAAGCGGTTGCTTATTGTATACCTTCCTATATTTAGGGACTTCGTTGTATGTGCGATCCGATGTCATGTAGTGGTCGCGGAAGTATCTCCAGAAGCGATCTACCGCTTTTTCCAAGTTGTTGAAGCTTTCGACGATTGCTTGATGGCGCGGTTGGGGCGCCTCGAGCGGGTCGTATTCGGCAGTGGGGATGTTTGGCATTGTGAGATCGATCGGTCGCAAGACGAATAGGTTAGAGTCGTCAATTGTCTCGCTGTACTGGATGATGGGTCTGGAGTTGACGATGCGTGAGCATTGTTGCATCATCGTTTCCAGTTGCACTCTGTCTGGTGTTATTCCCTTCATTGCCGCATACAGGCTTGCCTTCCCCAGAGCCACCATTCTTTCCCATGCTCCGGCACTCCACGGTGCCATACTGATCACTCGGTGCCATTTGACATTTCTCCTTCCCAGTTCTCCGTCGAGGTATGCTGTTGGGCTTCTCGATCCCGCCTTGCCTGCCGTCAACTTCTCGGCGAGCACGAACGTGCTTCCGTTGTCTGAGAACAGTCGAAGTGGCAAAGTGTATCTCGCCGCTAGCCTCGCCAGGCTGTAGAGGAATTGATCAGTATCCATTGAGTAAATAGGTTCCATGTGAATGAGTCGAGACGATAGGCATGTGAACAGCACGATGTATGCCTTCTCTTTCACTTGCGACGTCTCGTTCAAATAGTACACGGGCCCTGCGAAATCCACCCCGCATGCCTCGAATGGAAATGCTCTCATAGTTCTCACTTCTGGCAGTGCGGGTCTCGTTTGCATGGGGAATGGTCTTGCCTTTGCCTTTTGGCACTGTACACACTTCCGCAGTAGTGGCTTCATCGATGCTCGAAGTTTTGGAGTGAAGTAGCGGGAGTTGTACTCGGCGACGGTTGATGCGAATCCGGCGTGGAACATTTGCTGGTGTATATCGTCAACCAGTGCTTCGAACAGTCTTGTTTTTTTGGATGATGACTGGTCTTCTGAAACAGTGCTCCGAGTCCTTGATCCGTGAATACTGATAGTATATTCCGTCTTCGTCCAGCCTCACATCCACCCGCTGCCGATGACGCTGGACACGACTCGTTTCGTAGTGTAGTCGAGGTACAGGAACTTCTTCAAATCGGGCTTGCGAACTGAGTATGTATCTGCGTTCACATCCCAGATCATTCCCAGCACCTTGGACATCCTCCCCTTCGCCAGATCCTCCTCCGGTAGCTTTTCGTATATTCCGGTTTCATTGGATGCGTACACCCTGATACACATTTCCATCGCCGCGAACAGCTCCTTCGACTTTTTGTACCATTCGTAGGATTCTTTGCGCGATCCGAAGGTCATGAAGAGGTTATCCACATAGAGATTGAACTCGATGTTGTCCTTGAGGGCCTGGTCGTGGCAGTTGTGGCTCACAAAAAATTTTATCGCCTCGGCGAGGAGGTAGCCTGAAGCGTTCACTCCGAAGGGAAGTCTGGTGAATGCGAGGATCTGTATGTCCTCTCTGTTCAAGGGCTTGCTGATGTCCGTTCCGGGCTTGATGAATATCACCCTGGTCAGGTCCTGACTCTTCTGGTTGATCAGGACTGTGTGAAACGCCGACTTTACGTCTGCTTGCATGAGGTAGGGTGCTTCCCTTGTTCTCAAGAGTATTCCGCACAAGTCCGGGAGAGTCGTCTCTCCAGCATAGACGAGGTCGTTCAGGCTGGGCTCTCCCCTTTTGTGGGAGCTACCGTTGAAGACCACTCGCGCTGGCGTAGTGTCCGACTTGTCGTTCCAGACCACGTGGTAGGGGAGGTACATGAACACTCCGTCCCTGTCCACGTCTACTGGCTCCAAGATTCCTTTAGTTATCAAATCTTGGAATTGTGTCTGGATCAGCTGGAATAGTCCTGGCTTCTTTTTGTTGCATGTGTTGATGAGGTGGAGGAACTGTTGCATTGCAACGTCATAGTTATCATGGAACGGCTCTTTTGCTCTGGGTTTGAGTGGCCATTCTACCATCACTTGCCCGGTCTCGGTGATGGCGACCGTGTCGAGGAAGTGCTGTCGCACCCTCTTCTTGATCTCGATGTCATCGATGTCCTCGAGACCCACGTTTACCACTCTCCACATGAGTTCGTTGTCCTCCTTTGTCGTTCTCATCTTGTTCATTTTCCACACCGTCATCTTGGCCTTTCCGCAGATGGTGTCTCCGAGGCTTGATTGGAGCAGCACCTTTCTGCTTGGTAGGGTTGTGGGCTGCAGGTTGCCGAATGTCGAGTAGCATTGGTCAATTCCCATTATCAGCTCCACTCTCCTAGTACCGCCGATGATCTTCGCTCCTGCATCCCTTACCGCCTTCTCGTCTTCTTGTCTAATCTGTGGTCTCGGCTCATCGAATGCCAGGTTTTCGCACACCATCACGTCTGCTGTCACCTTGACCTTGTTGTGGTACATAGTTAGACGAACGTAGTGGGTATCGATGGTGTGTGTCTCGCCGTTCCACATTTGAAACTCGGCTTTTCTCTTTCCCGAGATGATCGGTAAGTTCAATTGTCTTGCGACTTCAGCGTCGATGCAGGATTTTTGTGCGCCTGTGTCCACCATGATATCCATCTGTTGCAGAGCGTTGTTCCGGTGGTTTTTGACGTTCGGCGAGAAGATCATCATGTCGCCGGCCTTCTCTCTGGCGTCGGTCTTGGCCATTCTTTGGTGGAAGGGTCGCGGGATTGTTGGGGATTGGGATCTGGAAGGTGAGTGGGAGAATTGCACCTGTTGTTTTTTATTGTTGCCGTTTCCCTTCTTCTTGCCCTTGAATTCTTTTTTATTCTGGAATCCCTTGCCTCCTGACCCATTCTGCTGGTTGCCTTTGGCACCATTGTTTCCTTGGTTTTTCTGCCCACCTTGACTCTGGTTTCCGCCCCCTTTGCTTTGCTGTTGGGGGTTTTTCTTTTCATAGTTGTTGCTACTCTTGGCGTTCTGGTTCTGTCCGTTTTGGTTTCTTTGTTGGGATTGTCCTCTTCGGAACTTCCCTTTCTTTTGAAATCCACCATTGCCTCCGGATTGTCCACCATTACCTTGGTTTTGCTGATTGCCATTTTGACCGTTCCCCCCACCTTTTTTCCCATTTTGGTATGGTTTCTTCGACTGCGAGCGGCCCTTGTGGCCCCCCTTCTCCTTTGCCATCATCTGTCTGCCTCTGGTAAAGGTCTCGAAGTTCTTCTCGGTGTCTTCGTATTCGGTCACGATTCTTTCTAGCTCTTTGAGGAATTTCTTGACGTTTCCGTCTGCTCTTACCTCAGCTGCCATCAGCTTTCCCCAGAATCTTTTCGGAAACCTTCTTGTTATCTCGGTTGTGAGATCGTTCCCACGGACCCTTGTGAGTTCCATGAGCTGCACCATGATCGCTTTGATCGTGTTGTATGTCGCTTTCACTGAGGCGTAGTGATCGCTGGCGGGCTGGGTGGCCCTGAACTCGTCCCAGAGGGATTTGATCAATTTTGTCTCGCTCCCGTACGCTCTCTTCAAGGCTGTCATGGCTGGCTTGTAATTCTCCGCGCTCATTCCGAAGTGGTTGATCACTCCAGCCGCCTCTCTCTTGCAACACTGCTTGAGCTTCGTGAGTTTCACTATATCGCTTTGGCCCTCCATCAGTGCCGTGAAGGTCTGGTAGAACAGTTTCCACTGCTTGACCGACCCATCAAACTCAGGCATGTCGATGATGTTGGATAGAGCCATGGTAGTGAAAATTCGGGGGTCGATCGATCGGTTTCGCCTCTCTCGGGACTTGGCTCTCCTCCTCTCCCTCTTTTCTTTCTTTTTCTCCCTCTTCTTGTTTTTTGCCTTCCTCCTTCCCTTATTCTTTTCAGATGCCGACTGGCTCGTCGTCGAGGAGGTCGAGGTCGATGTGGTTGATGAGGAGGAGGACGAGTCGGATGAGGAGTCGGAGTCCGAGGATTCGTCGGATGAAGTGGAGGAGGACGACGAGTCGGAGGTGCTGGTGGATGAGGACGACGGTGAGCGCTTGTTTCTCTTCTTCCTTTTGTCCTTCTTCCCCTTTTTTGCCTCTTTCCTCTGTTTCTTTTTGTTCTTCCTCTCTTTCTTTTTCTTGTCCGAATCTGTCTCGCTCTCGGAGTCTGAGCTGGAATCAATTTCTTTTTTCTTTGTCCGCTCTTTTTTCTTCGACTTCTCCGCCTTTTCTTTTCCGTAAGTTTTCACTTCCGGTAGGGGCCAGTTATTGTTGTCTTCTTCTCCCGCGATCGAAGCGCTCCTACTTGTTTGTTTCAGGCGCTCGAATCTTCTCTGGAAGTCGCGGAACTCGTCGTCGCTGGCCAACCTCGCCGTCTGCCTCGCTGCCATCCCCTCGTAGTACGGTTTTGCCCAGTTTTCATCGAATGAGCTCGTAATTACCTGGTTCGGATTTGCTGGTGTGTCAGCGATTCCCGTTTTGAACGTTTGATAACTCTCGTTTGTCTCATTTTTCCATGTCACGCCCTTTTTGTCCCCATCCAGACAGCAATCGATTACCAGGTTAAAAGCTTTTTGCACGGGATTTGTTGGGGAATTGAATTTGGCGATGGGGAGGGCGGACTTGGGTGTGATGAACTGGTCGTTTCCGGGGGTGTGTTCGATTTTTCCCTGAAAAATCGGTTGGTGATGTGCCGGGCTTCTCTCGCTTTCCATTCTCTCGACTATTTCACTTATCTCGGTATTTGGATGCGCGGCAGGTGTGACTTGCTTTCCTGCGCTGCTCGGTGAGTCCGGCTTGGATCTCACGGGCGGCTCAGGCGCAGACGATTCGACGGTCGAGTTTGTCTTGAACGCAATCTGAAATTCGTCGTTCGGTTGGCTTTCGTCACCCTTTTCCCTCTTGCACTCACCTTCCTCTTCTGTCCTTTTTTCAGCAGCGGCGATTTCCTCCTCGAGAGACTCGCGGTCCGACACCTCTCCCTCGGGGAAGTGTCGAATACTGAAATCGAGGATTCTTGCAGCGTTTTGGTTATGTTTTTTCAACTCAGCGAGAATGCCAGATTTCTGGCGTGCGAGTGCCTTCCTCGCCCTTCTCATGCTGGTGCTCATTTGTAGATAGAACTCGCGAAGGGTTGGAGCGGCGTCTGAGTCGCCGAGAGTAGACTTCAGCATTTCCTCTTGCTTCTCAAAGTACGCCGCCTCGGCTTCGAACTGCCTACGGTCTTGCTTCTGAATCTCCTTCATCAAGTCGGCCGCTTGATTCCAGTCCTCTTCATTCTTTATCGGGATGAAGGGTGTGGCCGTGTCGGCGACCTTCAGAGAGAGACGACGCTGGATGTCCGCTTTCTCCGCCAGCTCCGCGGCGGCTGGATACTGTTCCTTCCAGGTTTCGATGAGGAGAGCGATCTGGCTCTCGACTATCTCAGCCTGGGTCTCCCCCTTCTCGGCAATCTCCGCCAGCTGTTCGGGGGAGAACAGTTCCTTCGGGACTCTCAATCCGCTATCCCCAATAATCTCCCCTTGGTAGATCTTGTACACTGCGCCCTTTTGAGTGGGCGGCGCGCCTTTCCCGTCAGGGTCACTCGGGTTCATCGCGTGACTATCGCGTGACGGGTGCGGACTTGGCAGTTGCGTAGGATGGGCTGCCAGATGATCTGGTCTTACTGCTTGGGGATGGGCGGTGTACGACGTGCTGTCCGCTTGGGTACGAGCTTCTCTCAGGTTGTGCCTGATCGATCGTCGGGGGCTCGGATCAGGTGGGTATGCCGCTGGCAGAGGTTCTGCTCAGACGTGCACCTTGATCGGTGAAGCTGGTTCGCTTGCCGAGCCGAGAGTGCTTGCGGCAATCGGAACTTTGTCCGTGTCAGCCGGAACTGTGTCCGTGACAAGCGGAGCTATGTCCGGGGAGATCGGACCGTGTCCTTGTAGGTCGGACTATGTCCGGGTAGATCGGACCGTGTCCGTGTAGATCGGACTATGTCCGGGTAGATCGGACGGTGTCCGTGTAGATGGGACTATGTCCGGGTAGATCGGACCGTGTCCGTGTAGATCGGACTGTGTCCGGGGAGATCGGACTGTGTCCGGGAAGATCGGACTATGTCCGGGGAGATCGGACCGTGTCCGGGAAGAGGCTGCTGCCCGGCAGGGATTCTGCACGGGTGCGTGGCCTGGTGTGAGAGACGGGAAGGCGTCCCGTTCACCTGTCTGTCCGTCACGCGACTTCGAGACTAGGTGTTAGCGCTCTCGTGCTTTGATGTTACTGTTATGTGAGGACAGCTGGTTTGCTATTCCAAGCTGGCCGTGTGTTGCTTAGGCTCCCCTTTCGGTGAAGCTTTCAGCAGGCGATGTGCCGTTCTCTGTTTTACGAGAGAAGCGGGTGGAGTGGGCTTGGGTGCGTTTTACTACAAGTGCTCGCGGTGATGTGCAAACACGGGTGGTATCACGGGTTACGGTACGCACAGCTAGGTGTTACTGTAGTGCTCGAGGAAGCTCTACTGTGTGCTGGTGATAACGAAATCTGTGTACCTCTGATGTAGTTGACGCAGGGGATCGGTAGTAGACGCTGTACGAAGTAGATGCAACGACGTGTAGTCGCGGCAGTCAGACTGGGAATGAGCTGTCTCTTCACCGCGAGTGACCTTATTCTCCCAATAGGATCAGGTTATTCATGCGGGCCCGCAGTTTATCTCTCGCCGCGATCATCTGTTAGGAAGGGAGATTCTCTAGAAAGGGGACCTGTTGTTGATGTGTTATGTTCGTGCGCATCGAATTATTGACATCCGGTTTCTCCCATCTAGTGCGATCTGGCCTTGTGCGGCTAGATCTAACTATTAGTATACACACCTGTGAGGCTGACACAATATACAAGAGAGCACTGTGAAGTTACCTGTGTGGGTGTATACAAATGTTATCGACGAATCTATACCATAAGTGAACGTTACTCGGTGAGACCTTTCTGATATCAGACGTCACGCGTGGTTACGTGAGCGGAATCCAATCACTCGGCTGTTAGTGCATCCCTCCACTCCTGGGTTATTCACCGTGCCTTGACTACGCTTGCGCGTAACGGGTGAGATTTGTTAGATACATTCACACAAATTAGAATTAGACTGAGGTGGTTCAGTGAGTCCGTGTTCGTTTCTAAAACGGTTAATGCACCATGTCAAGACTAAGCTATGGGGCAGGGTTCAGTCTAAGGTACTCTACAGTAAGGGTACTAATAACTACAGTAATGGTAATAGTAACTACGGTAATCTACAGTGATAACAATACAATACATCAGACCTGTCTCCATGGCCGTCGAGAGGGTTGCCACAATACTCTCGCCAATAAATACATAACAGTAATATAGAAGTGACTTTATCGCATATAGTAAATATACATGAAAGGGCGACCGCTCACGCGGATCGTCCCGGCGATAAGTGTCGATCTCTCTCACTTCTCTCTTACGTGTCTGTGCTCTCTCTCACTCTCTCGTTCCGGTCGGGACATTTACGACGGCGGCGGCGGCGGCGGCGGCGACGACGGTGTGCATCACGTAAGCTCCGCCCACTGCACTTTGCGCTCATTGGTCGCTCGGCTCTCTTGCGTGCGCACTCTGATTGGCTGAGCGCATGCCCCGCCCTTCGTTCACCCACTCTCGTGTCGGCTCGCCGTCCAGGCCACCGCCCCAGTTTTGGCGCGAAAACTGTGGGGGGAGGGGAGTGTGCGGAGCGGAGTGAGTGGGTAAGAGAGAGAGACGCGAAATAGCGCGTGTCAATGAGAGACTGGCATTGGCAGGCGCACGAGCGATTCGACAAAGCAGTGCGTTTCCATATTCAGGATACGTTTTCTAAAGTTTCGAATATGTATACATAACATGTTCGGCACATCAACCTGAAAAACAATTTCTTCGAAATTTGAGAGTTTTGACTGTACTTCCGCAAACACTCGCAACGGGCGCTGTTACAGACATGGCACAAGACCGCGTCAAGTGGTCGGAACTGGTTCACACGATGCTCGCCGGCTAAGGAGCGACAACGCTCCAGATGATCTACGGAGAATCGGCCGAGGAGTGAGTGAGTGAGTGGGTTTGACTCTACTCGCCTGGTCAGCGCAGCTTCAGCAGCAGGACTCGGATGAGGGGCGCGGCGACCGGGTGCGGGGCGGACAGGCATGCTGAAAACATACCCAAGTGAATTCTAATCCTAGGTATCCACAGGTATCCTAAGTATCAAGGTATCCAATCAGTATGGACATGGTCCAGGTATGTAGTAATTTGTGAATACTGTATCAATACGACTACCACTTTGAGTCCGTGGCAGAAGAACTCTGATCGTCGAAGATGTGCAGACGACGCGTCAAGCGAGGCGAGGGAGGGACGATGGGAGTAGGACGCCTGCAAGACAGACACATGAGAGGGAGTGTGTGAGTGTGTGAGTGTGTGTGTGTGTGTGTGTGTGTGTGTGTGTGTGTGTGTGTGTGTGTGTGTGTGTGTGTGTGTGTGTGTGTGTGTGTGTGTGTGTGTGTGTGTGTGTGTGTGTGTGTGTGTGTGTGTGTGTGTGTGTGTGTGTGTGTGTGTGTGTGTGTGTGTGTGTGTGTGTGTGTGTGTGTGTGTGTGTGTGTGTGTGTGTGTGTGTGTGTGTGTGTGTGTGTGTGTGTGTGTGTGTGTGTGTGTGTGTGTGTGTGTGTGTGTGTGTGTGTGTGTGTGTGTGTGTGTGTGTGGGAGAGAGAGAGGGAGAGAGACCAACCCGGGAGTGGCACCGATGGGGCGAGTGGTGCGCGGCATGGTCCTGGCCACTCGGGGCGGCGTCTTCTCCACCCCTCTGTCCTCCGCGAGGAATACAGTCGGAATGCGGATCTTCCCCGGCGCGCGCAGAGCCGTCATCGACTGCGACCGAGACGGCGGCGGCGAGGCAGCTTCGGGAAAGCGGCTCTGTCTGAAAGGACTCGACTATGTCAAGTATTTTGCCAGAGCAAAAGTGGAGTCTGATAATCATCTCTACTGATGCGTGGATGATTCACTCTACTTGGCCGGTCCGACACGAGCGACTGCATCTATCGAATAAATACGCATGCATGTGTACTATGTTCATGATTCGGGATGATTCCTTGACTTTTGAGAGAGTAGTCTTGCCCCACCTCGGTTGTCCGAGTCTCCTGCCAGGGGAGGGCGAGCTGCGGCGGGGCTGGTGCGGAGGAGGAGGGCGGAGCACACTGTGACACGTACTGTGACACAGACACCAACAAAGTGCAGATAAGTTTGAGGTAACAAGTTGAACAAAACCAGTAAACCAGTTCCGACTCCCAAAGGTGAAACCCCCCATTCAAGAGATTTTGATCGAAGGGAGACTAAGGTAACTCAACAACAGCTCTCGCCTATTTTTGGACGTGGCCAACTCAGACGATTCCACTACACGCACCTTTGGCGCACCAGCATGGGAGCAGTGGTCGTCTCAGCAGCCGGCGCGGGCTGGGCGGTCCGGCGACGCGCAGTCGACGGAAGCACCATCTCAAGGAGACACATTATCAGTGACCACATGTACATACATAGTGCATAGATAACAAAATGACACCTCAACAAATGCAATGACGAAGCAAAACAATGATTACCCACCGCCGCACTGGACTGGAAGCGTCGTAAATGAAGAAATGACAGAGACGAGATCTTCTCGCATGCTGGTTAGATGACCTCGCGTCTAGACGCGAGCGTGCGAAATGTGCGGGAGAACAGCCATCGTCGTGTTGCAGGTGAAAGAACTCTAGTTGATTGTTGTTTTGATATTGGAATCGACCTGCTAGTCAAAAAAAGATAGCCGGAAGCGAACCCTACATGAAAGGACTTTCGGGAGACAACAATATCGATCGGACCGGAATCATGAGCCAGAAGGCTATGACGTCATCTGATCCCATATCCCATATTCGGACAATCGCCTTATTGGCTAGGTCGACGGTTGTACAACTTGAATCTAAGTACTGAAACAAAGACATTCTGGACAGCAGATCTAAAAGAAACCGCCTGGACAGAACAGACTTGCCTCACAGAAAATTCAAATGTAACCTATGTTAAATAAGAATACCAACAAGATATATGATCAATACTTTATTGATGTTTCGTGAGTTCATATTAGTTGCCGAAGACGTGGCAGACCTTGCTGCGGAACGTGTAAAGAATGTTGTTCTTCGCCTCGGTATCCGACTTGGTGTAGAAGTGGTCACCTGGAAAAGTAGTGGTAAGGGAGAGAGAGAGAGAGAGAAAGAGAGAGAGAGAGAGAGAGAGAGAGAGAGAGAGAGAGAGGCTCACCAGCGGCGATGGTTCTGGCGTTTCCGGAGAAGTAGCTGATCTGTCTGTTGACTCCGAACTCTGGGAACGCCTTGATGAAGCACCATCCGATGGTGCGAATCTTGGTGCAAGCGGGCAGGTTCACCTTGGCCAGACGACGGTTGCCGTCTGAAGAACGGTGATACCAATTTTTCAGTACCAATGTTCATTTATAGGTTATAGCCTGCTCCAATCTGAGTTTCGCCCATAGCACAAACATCAACTGCCCTGTCCTTATCTTACTTGTCTACCGATCTACTGATACTCACTACAGTTGAAGAGGTGCAGTTGGACCATCTGAGAAGCCGCGACTCCTCCCTTCCTTGTATTGTTGTAGCCAATGTTGGAAAGCACGTATCCGATGTCTCCTGAACAATACATCCTCTCTCTCTCTCTCTCTCTCTCTCTCCCTCTCTCCCTCCCTCTCTCCCTCTCTCATACCCTGATCAAGTGTGACCTTCTTGGTGAACTCTCCGTTCAGCTCGCTGTAGAAGTGCTTTGTCTTGGTGATCTCTCCGCGACGGATGCGGAAGCGGTAAAGAGGATGAGCCTTGTACGTTGCCAGAGAGAGCTAGAAGGGTAATCATCCTCTCTCTCTCTCTCTCTCTATCCCTCCCTCTCTCCCTCTCTCTCCCTCTCTCCCTCCCACCGGTGCTTTTGTGGTAGCCTTGACTGTCGTCGGGGCCTGCAATTTTTGCCTGACTTATGAATACATCACTCTACCTCACTTCTCACTATATTTTTTCCCATTTTTGTGTGTAAACAAAACACTAAACCTTTGTACATTCCACCCCAAGTTTGTATTTTGTGTTTTGTGGTATGTCTGCACCTATGGAGAAACCATTATTATAAACCAAATATATTCCATTGTCTACCTTGGTTTAATTACCCAAGTTTGAGGTATTGCCACACATCCCTGATGAAGGCGTAACGCCGAAACGTAGAATAAAGCTAAATATTTTCCAACACTCGTGGTCCCTGGCTTCAACATCTCACAACACAATATCTACCTTGGTAGTTGTGGTGACAGGAGCAGTGGTGGTGGTCTCGTCCTCGGTGACCAACT